>JAHWFO010083593.1:0-27951 GCA_023313115.1 Rhysida immarginata
TCATCTTGTCTGCTTATTTTATTAATAAGTCAATTATTCATCGAATTTCTGTTTCAAAGAATCCAACGTCTTACTGATGGTTATCTAATGGGGATTTAAGTGGTAGGTAGAATATAAAACACTTTTTTGGAATATCCTTCTGTATATTCCACGATAAGAGGATACAGAAGCAGTTTTTAAGCGATAACTTATCCTAGCTGGTCTGTTTTTTATAAAACTTTAAACAACGCAAATCTTTCAGTTAGTTTATTGATATAATGTATGTATATTTCACAGATAAACGCTTCTATTACTTACGGCAAAAGATCAGAATCGTATTTTCAGTTCTTATTCAAGAAAGCCACGAAATATCTTCTGCTGTTGCAATTGAAGATAATTTTATAAAATTTTACCTTTTCCTAATATGTGCTTGTGAAATCAGCCGTTTAGCAGCTACCTTAGCCTTGTTGTATAGGTCTTTTATTTATCGTTCATATTCCTACTTAAAGTACGCTTTGTTCAACACGTGCTCAAGCAATATGTCAAACAAGATAATATTTCGAGTTTTCTGAGAAAATTTAATCTCGCGTTAATTGAAAAAAATGGGCCACTAATTTAACAGTAATTCATTTTTACTCGGGAGATTATAGGAAGGCACATGGCCACTCCCACTTACTGATTGGCAAGCGTTGTCACATGCGCGAAGCAGCCAATCATCTTTAACCGTATTCTCTCTTTCTTAGCCTTTGTTCTATTTTTTTTTTTAAATATAAGTTTTGTAGAGCACAGCGAGAAAAATAATTGCCAATGGAAGTTATTGGCATGTCTTCCTATAATCGCCCGAGTATAACAGAAACCTCTGTACAAGGCTAAATTTTATTCGAGCTTGTTTCCATGATAATGCATTGATTGAAGTATACCTTGAATTGACTCGTATATAGTGGCCAAGAATTAGAGCGACGCTCTCTTTTTATGTTCCTTTGACTCGTTCCACTTACTAATTTTACTATGGCGCTCGGAGCCAGCGGGCTTACTTCGACTCGGGGGGGGGGGGGGCGCCCGATCATGTCTAATATTAACAGAGGAGCGATCGCGCACATGACAATGCGTGAATGTTGTTTATTTACCAGGCATTCTCGGTGTTTGAATGGTGTAAACATTTCGGCAAGGAAGGGAATCCACGAAAGATTTGGCCCGTTCAGACGTCAGTGGCATCTAACACGTGACTACGCGCACTAAATACAAAATGACTGACATTGATATTTCCTTTTGTCAACGTGTTGTCATTGAAGTTCTTCAAAAACTTCAAGGTGCATATGGAGATGGGAAAATGGGATGTGTGAAACATATCAAAATGGAAACACGAGCATCCAAGATCTGCCTCTTTTAAAATCAACGCACTCGAACTGCCTCTACTGAACGCAACAAGGAAAAGACTGACGCCATCATTATCTGAAATAGGTCAGCTGGAACGAAGCTCTAACGCAAGGGAATTTTCAAGCTTACAGAACGATGGGAAAATGCGTGCAGAGAAATAGAGATTATGTTGCCAAGTGAAGGAAAGTTAATAGATTAAGGTGAAATATTTGTCTCTTTTGTATCAAGAAATTTTTATTTTTAAAAAACTATTACGGTATGATCCCGTAAATATAGTTTTATTTGTCTTTATTATAATGAAGCTACCTCGTTATACACTGAGAAGCTAGATTATTATGACCACCTGACGTTTGTAGGCAAATTAGCTATGATTTGGCGCTGAGGTTTCTAGAGGGCCAGACCATAATAAATAGGGAAAGCAAGTTGGTTACCATAACAGTAGAAGTGATTTCTTTCTTAAGATATGGATAAACGACGCGATTTAACAGCCTTTCAACGTGGGATGATTGTTGGTGCTCGGAGTCATGGAGCGAATATCGGCCAAACAACTGCATTCGTTAAATGTTCAAGAGCCGCTGTTGTTAAAGTGTTTAAAGACTGGACTTTCAGCCGGAAAACTAGGTCTGAACGTGCGAGTTGTGGTCGTCAGCGACAAGTCAATGTTGAGGTAGAACGGAGAGTGGCAAGACTGGTACAAGATGACAGAAGGGCAATAGTGCATCAAATTACTGCAAATCTTAATCAGGGATCCTATCAACTTATCTGTGAACGCACTGGTCGCAGTTCAATGCATCATATGGGATATGGAAGCCGAAGGCCTGTTCGAACACTTTTGCTGTCTATAGTTATCAAGATAAAACGTCTCCAATTCGCACAGGAACGCGAGGATTGGACAGCCGAGCATTGAAAAAAAAAGTCATGTGGTCCGATGAATCAAGTTTCCAGTTGCAGATGGCAGAGTGAGAATTTGGAAGAAACAGCATGAAAGCATGGACAACCGTTCAAGCTGGTGGGGGCAGTGGTTTGGGGCATGTTTCCACAAAAGTAGTTTATTCTGGCATATACGTATTTCGATCTCTTTAAGACCGTTATTCAATGCAATAAAAGGAATAAGGATAATTACAGGCTTATTTAAATGCTCAGAAAATATGTAAAACACATTAATTTTTGACGCCGACTCCTGACATGATTTGGGCCCTTTAATTCGTGTGGGGCAACGTTTGAATAGCACAAGTTACCTAAGTATTTTTGCTGATCAAGTTCATTCTATCATGTTCATGACTTCTTCCAACAAAACAATGCGCCATGCCACGGTGCTCGTATTGTGCAGGAGAGGTTTTGAAAAACATGAGAGACACTTTACCTTGCTTAGGTGGCCTCCATAATTACCAGATCTCAATCCAATTGAGCATTTGTGGGACGAAGTTGAAAGAGCAATCAGGTAGCTGGTAACACAACTATCAAACCTCACACAAGAGGACAATACTATTCATCAGGCATATGGTGTCAGATTCCTCGATCATCTTTCAACATCTTGTGGAGTCAATACCAAGAAGAATCGCCACAGTATTGAAGGCAAAAGGTGGCCCAACAAAGTAATGATGGGGTGGTCATAATATCCTGGCCAGTCAGTGTATATGAAATAAAAATTTAAGTAAAATGCCTACCTTGTTAAAATTAATTCAGGATCCAAAGTGCACCATCTCAATAGAACCACATTCGCGACATTAACCATATTCAGATCTAAGCTTCCATTATACGTAGAATTCGGATTCACGTCGATCGTAAAACATTTTTTTTTTTCAGAGAGAACTTATTTTACCAGGATTAAAGCCAAATAAATGTTATGATCACTTTTACTTCTAACCAATAATAAGCCAATTTGACTAGTTTTATATTGTAGGCATCATCAGAGGAATGAAAACAAATTTTTGTTGCTTCAGAGAAATATAGAACGAAGGAAAAGTTAATTAATACTGAACTCTGGGGCTTACGTCTAGACTTCTAATTATTGCAGAATTTTTGGATTTCCAGATTTTCTTTATGTTAAAGAGAGGAATTTTGAATTATATTTGGAAAATTTCTCTGAGAATATCGATCCATCCGATTTTTTGGTGATTTTCTATAATAAGATTGAGCTGTTTGAAAGTAGTGTCAACATTTTTAATGGAATTTTTAGAGTGTTTGACTTGTGCGTATTCTCCGTTGCTGGGCTGTATTGTTGAACGGCATTTTGATTTTTACTTGCGTAATTTTTTAGTTGCTATAAAATATTGATTTTGCAAAATTTATTTAAAAACTTTCTCTAGGTTAAATTAAGGAATGAGCTTATATTTATTAAAGAGCAGCCAACCAAGGTCTGGGAAAGTCAGATTTCCACTAATTGAAACTCGAGGCGAAGGCCGAATAACATGTATTAACCAAGAAACATGAACAGGAAATTACAAGAGATGCATCGTTCCTTTCAGTTAACGATGTATCCCATCACAGCCTTGTTTTATTAACATGTACTTGCGCTGTAATTCATTACCGTGGATTTGGCCAATTATTAGAAGACAACTCATAACTTGCAGAGGTGTTTAAAATATTACACTCAACCAATAATTTTTTTTTAAAAAAGCCACATTTTTCTATAAAATTATTGTATTGACACTCTATTTAAAATCTTTCAAACTAGTAAGTTCGGAGACTGGCCTTCCTAACGGATATGATGTACTGTTATCACGAGTTACACACACACCCACCTTCAAAGTACTCTTCTTCGCACTTCTGCCAATGCGAGTACAGTTGCTGTAAACATTCTTAGGGCGTGTCTAAAAAGTCCGACCGGTCTTTTTAGATCGGCGGTACGATCGGCGGTCGGTCGGCGGCCGTTCGCTTCCGTTTATTCGTTCATGGACAGCGCGGTCGTGAGCATTCTGTTTCAAAAGGGCGTCGCAGCCAGGCTCTTCATCATTTAAGTTAGTACGATTTAAAATTGTGTACACAAGTTTTCTTCACAGGGCTTTCGTTTTCGTATGCATTTCTCATTTCTTGATGCCATCTTCTTTTTCCAAAAAATATTTATTATATATCGGGCATTGGAACACTTGAATTTGTCTACTCTTATCCGCCATTTTGATTCTACTCACCAAGGCAACCGACCGGCATTGTATTGATTCCCGACGCTTTATTAAAACGCTCATCGCGACCGGTCGATACTTTATGGACAGGCTGTTTGCGACCGGTCGGACTTTTTAGACACAGCCTTTGGAGAAGATGGTCTTCAGGGCGGCCCTCGCTGCTATTGAAACGTCGCTGTTCTTGGGTTAATGAATGGAGGTCGATGATGTTGGTTATATCTGGGCATCAGTGAATAACAGATGAGAGGTACATTCATCGTGTATAGACCTTCTACACACAGGTCCCAATCCTGGAGTAATGATACGTGGTACTTTGTCTTTCAATAGTCACTCAGTCTTCCATGCTTTCAGGATGTAGCTCTTGTAACTCAAGATAAACTATAGCATATACGTCAACTTCCCTGGCCACTACGATTACCAGACCTTTTTCCGATCGAGTATATGCTGGACTGGATTGTGCCCCGCAACCGGCTATGATTGTCTCCCAGTTACGCCAGACTGTGAAACGAGCATGGAATAAATTCCTGAAGATGATATTCGTCCTCTGTATGATGAAATGCATGCCAGAGTTCAGGTTTTCATCGCAGCAAGAGGGGTTATACATGTTACTAGTGTGTGGGCGTAAAAAAAATTCACATCTTGTATCTTCTACACCTTGTATAAACAATATTGTACGAGGAATTATGATTATAGTGTTTCATTTGTAGGGGCATCGTTTCTTCTCGGTGTTCATTTTTCATTTTTCACAGTATATAATTTTCTGTTTCTTCAAGATATATTTAAAATTCACAAGAATAAAACACCCTTAATATTCTCCGAGATACTGCTCCGAGATAACAGCCGGAAGACTGTCGACTGCAGAGGTTGAGTCATAGTTATTTCACAGACTTTCAGAGGCTATCCTAATTCAGGAGACCTTTTTTCCATGATCGACGATGCTCGATTTGAAAGCCCTGTGTCAGATCGCCGAATTGGAAAAGAAAATAGGAGAAAAAAGATTCGACGATCTAACCCAGAAGCAGAGAAGAGGGAGAGAAGGAAGCAAGGGAAGAAAGCAAGAGAAAAAGAAGTTTAACCACCCGCCACCTCGAGAGGACAATAGAAGAATCGGAAGATTCGAGAAAGGAGAAGCAAGCCGCTTATTGGGGGAGAAGACTGGTATGCAAGAGCGGCTCATTAAGAAGAAGGATAAGAAGTGGGACCAGAGGAAGAAACAGCAGAGAGGTTTCAGATTTCATGACGAATGGAAAACGGACAAGGACGGAGAAGCTAGCCGAATAGTGATTGTGATTGTGTGTTAGTGAGTGACTTTCAATTCTTGGACTTAGAATTATTCACGCCGCAACCAGCCATCTCCAACGCGTGCGTGAGTAACTTTGTGACTTTGAGTGACCCTCCCCCCGGCAACCCCGGGGGAGGTTGCATGTTTATGAAAGAACTCTATTTTAAGACGGGCATCCCGCCCGTGTTGCCGTCTGGTGATCCTGCAGTTTCTGTCGTGCAGAGACTTTCTCCAAACGAATGGAGGATGCTCTGCCGACAGCGAAACATAGCAGACCGTATTGTGTCTGCGGATTACGTCAAGGTAGGGCAAACCACCGTCCGCCTTGTCTATGCTGAGCCCGGATATCTGCCCATCTGTATCCGGGGCGCCTCGCCGCTGATGGAAGAAGACTACCTGAAGAGATATATGTCCGACTATGGTCAGGTCAAGAAAGTAGCCTACCCAACGCATCCAGATTCTCCCCTGCAGATGACGGGTGATATTATAGTGGACTTCAGAGGGACATTCCAGAGAACCGTGTAATGCACGGTAACAAAGTTCGCGTGTCTTACAAGGGTCAAAGGCAGTGCTGCTGGTACTGCAAGAAAACGTCGCACGTTAGAAAAGACTGCCCTCTCCTAAAGAAATGCGATGCCTGCAATCGCATTGTGAGCAAGTACCACCGGTGCCCGGAGAGGGTGTTTGCAGCGCCAGCAGATGTTCCAGCTTCGCCTAAAGGAATGTCGTCTCAGCAGCAAGAGATGATGTCATCACCGGCCAAGTCATCAGGGCCAACCAGAGCTTCGTCGCCTGGATCACCATCGCGGAAGAGCCAAGTTTCACCGGCTCTTCCAACTCTTCCCCAGGAGCAGACGGAGATGTTGCCACCACCGCCCCGAACATCTTCCACTCCAACTACATCTTCGGAGCCCAGGAGGGAGAGATCATCGTCACCACCTTCCAAGCTCCCAGAGATAACACCTCTTCCTCAGTCATCTCTGGATGTGTCGATGGTTGAAGACGAAGCTTCTGGAGTTGACGACGTAGATGCTTCAATAGGAGCAGAATCCGCCTTTTCAGTGGAGGAGTTTCCACCTCTTCCTCCACCAGCGCAGTCAACAACATCACAGCCTGCGCGGATTAGTATTACGTCGTCACCTTCTAGGATGACATCTTCTGCTGGGACCTCGTTTCCATCAGCGCAGAAACAGCAGGATCTTCTTGTGAGGACGAGGAGTCCCCGCAAGAAAAAATCCAGACGGGATCGTGGGCAGCAGGGACGAGAGACGTGCAACTTCTTCCTCCGAGAGAGACAGCCGCGCGAGCCACCAGCGCAGCCCTTCTTCTTCATCAGTTCGTCTGCGATCTCCGATGAGAAGAACTACGGAGCCTCCCGTATCATCTGGGAAGCCCATGTCTCAACCGGATACAGGTCAGCAGGTGCGCCATTAAACATCCTCTATGAAGGTCATTTCCTTGACCGTGCGTTCTCTTGGTTCCTCTTTTAAGCAATCGGTGTTGGCATCGTTCATTGCCCTGTACAGGCCGGACATCTTGTTACTTCAAGAAGTAAAACTCGCCACTTCACAACAGTGCTACGACCTTCCGGGCCTTCGCAGTCAATATACCAACGGACAATTCTTCATCAACTCTTCGTCACCAAATGGGAAAGAGGTTGCCTCCATCATCTTCAACCCCTCCATTCTGGTGTCGAATTGTGTGTATGACTGCGAGTGCAGGGTAATCTCTTTGGACATTTCAACATCTGGTGTCAATTTCCGATTGCTTAATGTATATGCACCGTGTAGAACAGCAGAGAAACCGACGTTTTTCACTGACTTAAATAACTTTTTGTGTTCATCGTTGCCTGTGGTGAATGCTGGAGATTTGAACTGCCATCCAGACGACAACAACATCTTCTCGTCTGGTCATGTGTATCGTCTGTGCCAGCAAAATGCATTGTTCGACCTATGGACACACAATCCACAGAGTAATCAGTTTGGGTCTACTTTCCATCAAGGGCCCACAACATCAAGATTAGATCTTTTTCTCGTCGACAATGCTTTTGCTGTTTCGCCGGGTAAAATGGAGGTAATTCCATGTTCATTCTCCGACCATAGTGCCATCATGTGGTCATGGAATCCATGTTCATTCTCCGACCATAGTGCCATCATGTGGTCATGGAATCCTCCATTTCCAGTATCATCTACAGGCTCTGCAGTCCATCGCAATTGGTTTCTGAATGTTTCTCTGCTCGACGAAGAGGAATACAAGGGAATGTTCGCTCAGTTCGTTGAAAAACACCTTCGTAATGTGCCTCCTACGCTTGCTTCTTGGTTAGAACTGAAAACCAAGATCAAACGGTTCTTTCGGAAGATTGGGTTAGATGCTGCTCGTCGTCGAAGTCGTCATCTCCTCATGTTACAAGAGATCCTCCGGCTCCTCCAAGTATCCACCCCAAAGGAGGAGTTCGAGATGGAGATTCGTCAGGTGAAGAGTGAGATCAACGCTCTGATGATCCGGAAGGCGGCTGGCGCAGCGCTCAGAGCCAAACTTTCCTGGGCGACTGACGTCAGGAATTTATCATCAGCCGCTTTCGCCGAGGAGAGACGACGTGCCAACAAAAAACGATGTCATCGATTGGTGGTGAAAAATGGGGAAGTGAATTCTGACCACGACATCTTGTCAGCTTTTCATGCCCATTTCTCATCCTTTTTCGATAACCCAGTCATTCCGTCAGACGAAACGAAGCAGTGGATTGAGGCGCTAAGACCTTTTTCTGAGGATGCTGACCTGTCTATCTCTCGTCCCTTCACCGAAGACGAAGTCAAGAAGTTCCTGTCAGCGGACGGCCGTCACCAGTCCAGCCCGGGTATGGATGGCATACCATACTCGTTCTACAATGCGACATGGAATCTTCTTGTTTAATTCGATCATCGAAGACCCGTCTTCCATCACACCGGACTTCACCGTGGGGAAAATCATCCTACTCCCCAAAGTGCCGAATCCAGAGTTGGTTACCCAGTGGAGGCCAATAACCCTTTTAAACACCGACTACAAGATCTTCACTGGTGTATTTCAACAAAGACTGAAAGTTTTCGCCGAAGATTTTATCAACCCCGGATAATCCTGGTCCATTCCATCACGCAGGATGTCCGATAATGTAATTACGATTCGTTGTGTGATGGAAGAAGCGTGTTTAAAGCCTTGCCGTTTTAAGCCTTGACCAAGAAAAGGCTTTCGACAAAGTGAATCATGTGTTTCTCTTTGAAGTATTTCGACACCTTCGTCTTCGGACTTTTGCCACGATCATTTCCGCACTGTATGTTTCGGCCGCTTCATGTGTGGCGATTAATGGTTCCATATCTGCCACCTTCAATTTGTGTAAAGGTGTGAGGCAGGGGTGCCCTCTTTCCCCCCTGCTTTACATCTTCTATTTGGAACCATTATTGCAATACTTAAATCGCCATCAAGATGTTCGAGGATACGATCTGCCAGCTGCATCCATAAACATCAGGACTTTGGCGTATGCAGATGACTTAGTGCTATTTGCGTCCGACTCTTACTCCTTGAGCATCTTTAAAGAAACCTTCGACCGCTTTAGTACTTCGACGGGGAGTTCTATCAACCTCGTCAAGTCTAAAGGTATTGCTATTGGGAAGTGGACTGTGGACTATCTCAAAACCTTCCCAATAACATGGTGCGACCGAATTACAGTGTTAGGATATGTCTTTTCCTTTCAAACGACCATGGACTCCATGCACTGGCAACAAGTCGTTGAGAAGTGCATCTCTCGCCTTGATAAAAGTCTTCGTTTTCCGACATTGATGTTTGTCAAGGTGAGATTCATTGAGACTCATGTGCTTCCAGTTTTAACATCCAAATGCCTATTCACCTTGCCTTCGTATAATTTCCTCATGAGACTCCGTGGGGCTATTGTGAACTGTGTTTGGGGGACGACTGCTCAGCAACGTCATCCATTAAGAGCAGCGTTCCTCTTTATTCCCTTGGAGAGAGGGGGGTTGGGTTTACCCGATATTAAACGGTATCTCATTGCGGCCAGGCGGGCTGCCTTGATTCAGGTATTCCTTAGCCCTCCCCCTTTATGGGAGAACTTCTTTTTCCTACATCTAAGGTTTTTCTTCAGGGTGAATAGGCTTCCGTTATCTCCCTTGTTGCCAGTAGTAACGTATCAACAACATCCGGACATTTACAAAGCCTCAACTTGGACTTTGAATTATTATTACCAATGCTACGCCGTATTGATCCTCAGCAATGGGGAATGCTCCGGCTTGCATGGTTCTTTCAGCAGACTGACCCTGGTGAATCGACTGACATCGTTCGACTTCTTCCCGATCGCCCGTGGGCAGCAGTCATGAAGCTTTTAAAATCTTTTGCTTTTGAAATGACACTGTTCAACTATCAATGGCGGCTGCTGCATCACGGGTTTTATTCCCTTCAACGTCTGTTTCAGTGGAAGGTGGTCAGGTCTGCTGGATGTTCCGTGTGCGGCGTAGCCGAGACAATTAGTCACATTTTTTACGAGTGCCCGTTTGCTATGTCGATCTGGGATCGTTTGAGGCAGCATTATGGGCTGGTACACTTTTCATATCAGTCTGTGCGCTTCCTCTTAAACGATTCTACTGGCGAGGAATTAAAACCGGATCTAGCCGTTGCGATCTCCTTCATAAACAAAGAACTCTGGCTGGCCCGTTGGAGTCGATCGTAGGGCCGTCCTCTATCAACCCCGATCGTTTGGAGGAAAGTGGCCACTCAGCTTCGATCCTTTCTCCTCCTCGAAAGGTCGCGGCTAGGTTCGTTTACGTTCAAGAAACGCTACACAACATCCAAGTGTTTATGTGAAGTCATCGGAGGAGGCCAGACCTTCCTTTTTACCTTTCCGATGGCTCTCTGATACCTCGTCAGTGGTGAACGGGCCTCGTTTTTGAGGCGTTTGGATAAGTCACGCAGCCCCGTATGGGCTGCCTGCCACTTACAGCATGTGCGCCTGGACGCCTAGATTTTAAGACCTCATGATTAGGCGTCCGCTGAGGCAACACCATCAGCCTCAGCTCCAACAGCGGACGAGGACGGCCAACGAGACGGTTTAGGAAAAGGAACCTGGCACGTTGATAGCACTGAAGGATCTTCCACGAGTACGGGAAAGAGAAGCCGACTGCGGAGATCTCGCCGCTCTAGCCACTGAGTGAGCAACGTCAGACTGGCCTGTGTAAAAATATACGAAGTGCCTAAGGCGAAGCAAGAGAGGACGATTGGACAGGATTTATGGAATCAGCGAGTTCGCCCATATGCCCAGGCAAGTGAACCGTATAGAACTTTTCATTATCGAACTGTTTTAAATTCGGATTACGTTAGTCCACCCAGCGGGAGAAAACCCGCGTGGAAACGACAGTTCTGCCAACTGCCCAGCCTCTCGCCCCCGCCAGTAACTGAGACGCATCTCTCGACGACATCGTATACGAAGGGCGAGCCTTTCCCACGCACAGTGACGGTACTCCCGGATTGCGAACGGATAGAGACGGCGACGGACGATTCAGCCGAGCCATGAAAGCGAGCGAAGCTTCATCGCCGAGCCATGAAAGCGAGCGAAGCTTCATCGCCGAGCCATGAAAGCGAGCGAAGCTTCGTCGCCGAGCCACGACGACGCCGACATCGACACCGATGTGGACAAGGTCTCTCCCGCCTTAGGTCACATAAGTCCCGAAGGGAAAGCCACTACCAAGCCATACTCACTCAACTTGGACAAGGAGGAATTGGATGTTCCGGCCGCCACCTCATTAGCTAACCAGACGTTGGAGAACGACGAATCAACCCCACTGAGCACCCCAGCCAGCCTGACAGCGGACGACATCGGCCTTGCAAGCGCGAGCCGCGCAGAGATCTCTTGCCGCGAGCCGCGCTTGGCTATATCCTTGCAAGCTAGGGGTATTCTTTCCTAAATCTAATTTAGTGTCTCCAGATTAGCTAAGCTAAAAATTTCAGACATTAAGTGCTCATATTAATTTCTCTTAGAAAATTGTAAACTGTACTCATTTAAGAAATCTGAATGATCTTCTTCTCGCAGTGTTAAGATACTTAGCTACGTAGGCTAATATATTTATTTCTGGTATTGAGCAAAGCCCCTCGAAACCCGTCAGGGTCGCCGCCTTCTGTTTCAGCGGTGACAAGCCTCAGCGGACATCGACGACATGGGATTCTTCGGCACTCAAGCATCAAGGCCCGGCTACCAATTCGGTCGTTCATCCCACTGACCTATACACAAACTTGTGAATTTTAGATCGACTATGTATATTTTTCTATTTAGATTAAAAATATTTGTGCCACTTTATCACTTTATCCACTTGGATTTAAATAATAAAATTTGTCGTCATCCTCCTTTCTCTATAGAGACCATGCATGATTATGAACAAATCAAATAATTGCATTCTTGATTAATTAAAAAAGTCGTGGGACCCTGTCTTTGCACTACAGGCTTGATTGCAGAGTACTGTCAGGTATTCCAGACCAACCTCCTTTACTGCTTTTCATAAGCCATCCATGGTTCGAGGTTGCCTGCCACAAAGTGTCCGTTTCAAAATACCAAAACCGATGAAATACATTGGCGACGCATCGTGTGACTTGACGGTATTTTCATAAATGGTATAGCGTAAATTCCGGTTTCCTGCTCCATCCTGGTCATGTAGGCAACCGTTGACGTAACCTTATGGCTGGACGCTTTCTCTTGGTGGATCCACACACGTCTAGCCTCTGTACCATAGTGAGTTGGGATTTCTTGGAGGTAAATGGGTTCTAAGATATTAGCCTAATAGTATGCCGCATTAATTTTAACGTTCTTTTCAACCCTTCGAATCTGTAACTTGCCTTTGTGACAGTATCCGGCGACTATCGTAACACCTCGTGGAAAACTTTCACGACATTGACGGACCCAATTATAACGTCGTTTTCCGTCCGTAGGACGATAAAATATTCACGAGATTTGTTCGTATCGCACAGGTAGACCCAACGATATGAAATGAGTAGATCGCTTATGTGGCCGCCATCTTTGGGGCAATTTGAAGGCGGCGAAAAGTGGAACTAATCTTTATTGTTAGCGTAGGCGCCATTACTATGGTTGGCAGAACAACATCGCCAGGCAAAGCGCTATTACTATATATCCGCTTTGAGGCCAGCTGAGAAAGCACCCCCCGCCCCCCCCCCCCCCCAGCATCGTGCTTGTAGTCTGAAATTTCTTAAGCGACCTCTCCCAAATTTAGATGCTTTTTAATAAATGCGGTATAAAATTTCATAAATACCTCTAAATAATCATTCTGGTATCACTGAAACGACGGTAACATGGTTGAATATCGACATCTTTTATGTATCAACAACCACGATATAAAAGATGGCCAGGATTTTTACTTGAGAAAAACATTTTAAGACGCCGAAAGATAAAAACACACCTGTGAAAGGTCAGTAGTGAACCTTTAATATATCTATTACTACAATTTAAAGCTGGACAAGAAATCGGCATTGAGTTTTACAGTGTTTGTCTACGCAAACTTCAAACGTAAACATACTATGAAGGCCATTTTTTGCCAACCAAAGCAATGGCCGACAGGCTTTCAAATGGGGACGCGTTGGTGGTGCTGAAAGCAGCTCATGAGCGTCTACTCATTTCATATCGTTGAGTAGACCCATGCTTCATCTAAAGTAACAACAAACCGCCATTTATCACCTGCTAAATAACGTTCGTAGAGCTTCCTGCAGTTGGTCTTTCTCTCGGCCACATGACACGGACGCAACCTGTGAACTTTAGGCTTCAGACGCTTTACAAGCTGCAAATCTTGGGAGATTATGGAACTTACTGTTGCCTAGAAGACTCCTGCATGTCGTGTTATTGCCCTCTGTGTTTCTGTGTCGCAGGATTTTCCTTTAGCACGTGATCCTTCACCTTTTTCACCACTTCGAACCATGATGGCTTATGGAAAGCAGTAAAGGAGGTATGGTCAGGAATACTAGACAATAGTCTGCAATCAAGCCTGCTACAGTGGAAACTCTGTTGCCGAGCTATAGTGCAAAGACAGGCCTTTCAAATCAAGCATTGTCGATCATGGAAAAAAAAGTAATCCGGAATTAGGATAGCCCCTGAAAGTCTGTGAAATAACTATGAATCAACCCCTGTATTTTTCGAATTGGAGCCTCAAAACCTTTAATTAAATTAGAATATTCAGTATATATGGTTTCGCGAAATAAACTTCCGCATTCAATACTTAAGTTGCTGACAGATACATATTGATCTTGTATCTTTTGAACTCAAAAGATGATGGCACTTTTTCGATAGTATTGACAATCAGAAAACATGTGCGGACCATTGATTTATCCCAGATACCATCAGAAGCTAGTTTTCAGCTAATATCTAGCAGCAAAGAAAGAACATTTTGCTATGCAGTATTTTAGAGATTCATCAATACATTAGTTGCTCCCTTAAAGCCATTTCCCATCAAAGAGATGAAAAGGAGATGGGGAAGGAAAACCGGAATTGTCTTCACCAAAGTCAAAGTAGTTTCTTTAAAGTAGAAAACGAATCATTGAATTTCCGACTTAGGAATCTCTCTCCTTCATAATCAAAAGGATTCGAGGAAGAATACCCCTTTTTGTATAAATCCCTTTTTCCAATAAAAAGGCAAGAGACAATTCTAAAAAGGAAAAGCAGTAAATGCAATAAGATGCAATAATCTTCAAGTTTAGCGCTCTCTCTTTATATCAATGGTTCTTAAGGGGATTATAAACAACCTTTTTAAATTTATGATACAATTTGCCGTTGATAGTTCCGAGGCTAAATGTCTCATTTTTAAAGTTTCTTTTCTTTGTGTAATTTTTATTATGAATTTTTTCCAATGAACACAATCAAGCTAAGCTATTTGAATTTAGTTATAAAATAAAGGTTTTATTCATCGGCGGTTTACATCTCAGTATTATCTGGAGCAGCCATTTGACATAAATTGACACAATTCCACTTCTCGCTGCAAATAGTGAATATCTTCACTCAAAAAACCCCACAGGATTATGGAAATGTCTGCAAGATGATATCATAGTTTCAGACTGAATACATTTCGCTATGCGAAGCGAGACTAGTTTGCTTTGATCGTGCTTTGCTTGTGAAATGCTAATGCCGCGTTTCGAGTATTCTGGGAATTGACGGAATTAACAGAGGCCCAATGACCTTAATGAATTTACGAAAAAGATTTCACTATTCAATAATATCGGATTTTCAGCAATGTAAAGCACTTAAACCGATAGAAAACAAGTTGAAACTGTTGCAAATATCCTAAGTGAATCGAGAGAATGAACTACAGTGTTAGGGCAATTAATAAGAAAGGGATATACAAACCAGAATCAAAAAGCCTTGGACTTCTTAATTTTTGAAGACATGAACTTTAGTTTCAAAATTAGTAGTGAAATCTAACAGATTTAGAAATAAAAATTAATACACAGTATCCACTGAGTATCTGCTATTACCACCTAAAATATTTAGACTATTCCATTACTCAGGTTGCTTATCAAAAAGCCAGATGAAAAAAATATTAAGGTAAGCCGGGGGAAGGTGGATAAGTTCAAGCCAAATTGACAATTAAAAAAAATTGTAAGTGAAAAAAATTAAATTTTATTTTAAAAAACATGATTGACCAAGAGCAGCATTTTTAAGAATTTTCAAAATAAAAGATCAATATTAAGTTTGATAAAACATGAAGTTATCAATGCCTTCATCAATCCACCTTACCCCTGGACACCTGGGGAAGGTGGATAACAGAGCCGTTTAATAGAGACACATGCCGTTTCATTATTATATGCTGAAAAGCATATATTGGTTTCGCTCTGTTTGTGTGTCTGTCTGTCTGTCCGACGATTACTCGAGAACGCTTTAACGTTTTCAAATTCTGTTTTCGCTCTTCGATAGAGATACTTCCTGGGCTCACCTGATTAGTTTGTGATTGAAATCGGTCTAACGGTCACGTGACTATTGAATTTTTTTTTTTGGAATTATAAGGCATGTAATATGTCATTCGAACGGGAATGACGAGCACAAGTCGAATATGACATTCTTTTCGATTTTCGAAATGCTACGTCCGAGAAAATGACCCCCAAAAGTACTTCAATGACCCCTAATTACGAGCTTTAGCTAAAGCTATATATAAGATTACAAGCTTAATCAGTACCTCTATGTGCCCAGCCGGTCATCGTTTGCACGAAAACGTTGAAATGGTAGAACTTACCTGCGATATATCAAATTTTGATGAGCCCTCGTGGACCCCTTCAGGCACGTGCACTAATGTTAAGAATATGAACATAGGGCATGCAATATCTCAATCGATTCGTACCGACGAGTTATAAGTGAATACAGTGTTACTTTTTGGTTATCACTTAAGCATTGTTGATGGCAGCTTGGAGCACGTGCTCATTTCGTTTTAAAATTCAGTGCTGTTAGGCCTATCGTAAAATGTGACTAATTAATGTAAAGCGATTGTTAAAAATGGCTCATTAATGTTAGGCCTATAGTTAAAATGACTAAATAATGTTAGGCCTATTGTTAAAAATGTCTCATTAATGTTACGCCTATGGCTAAAATGACTATATAATGTTAGGCCTATTGTTAAAATTGGCTAAATGTTAGGCCTTTTGTTAAAAATGGCTCATTAATGTTAGGCCTTAGGTTAAAATGACTATATAATGTTAGTCCTATTGTTAAAATGACTATATAATGTTAGGCCAATTGTTAACAATGGCTAATTAATGTTAGGCCTATTGTTAAAATTGGCTAAATGTTAGGCCTTTTGTTAAAAATGGCTCATTAATGTTAGGCCTTAGGTTAAAATGACTATATAATGTTAGTCCTATTGTTAAAATGACTATATAATGTTAGGCCAATTGTTAACAATGGCTAATTAATGTTAGGCCTATTGTTAAAATGGCTCATTAATGTTAGGCCTATAGTTAAAATGACTATATAATGTTAGGCCTATAGTTAAAAATGGCTAATTAATGTTAGGCCTATAGTTAAAATGACTATATAATGTTAGGCGTATTGTTAAAAATGGCTAAATAATATTAGGCCTATTGTTAAAAATGGCTAATTAAAGTTAGGCCTAGATTTAAAAATGATGTGAGTGTGGATAGAATCAACGGTATTTCCATCGTTTATTTAAACCAACTGCAAGTAAAAGTGAAATATTGAAATTTAAAATCACATCTGCGTCACAGGTAAAGTTTCTTGGAATGCTTACAAGATTTTTCCGGACAATGATTAAGAAGGAATGAATGGTAACTTTGATTAAGAAGGGGTGAATAGCTCTAGCAGTGGAAAGATAATAGGCGAAGTAGTTTAAAACATTTGGACGTGCGAGCATTTCATTTCTCATTTCGCGCGTGTTTGGAAAGATTCGTGTGAACGCTGCAATCGAATACGTAAAGTGACATGCTATTTTCGCCATTATATATATAAAATATGACTGTAATATTAAACAGCAAATATTTATATTCTTCTTTTCAGCATATTTGAAAATCGTTTTACGAGTTATATTCTTGTTTTCCCATAGAAAAAATGTAATATGCTGTTAATAGGTGCCCTCTGAACATTTGCAATGAAACACTCAGGCCATCCATGAATGACGCAAGTAGTAACATCGAGGCAAGGCATTATTGACGTCACAGTAAAACCTGGACGTGTCCAATTAAATTTACGATTTCATTGGGGAAGTTGCATGAAATTTAAACAAATTTTTTTTCGATAGTTTAGATCACTAATATATCGGTATGGGTATTGGTTTTTTCTAATTGTGCGTAGTTCTTTTTAAAAAAATTATTAAAGTCGACACCACCAAAAAACGCTACGTCATAGCTCAAGAGTGATGTGACGTCACGCGCCATGAAACCAGAAATCATGCCTATCTCTTATGCTGCTTTTCATGATCTGTCTGCATAGAGATAGATGTTAGATGTCTAACATCTTTATCTGTGATCTGTCTGTAATAAACGTATATGCTTACAGTTATCATTCCCATGTATACAAGCACTAAGTATAATAAGACTTAATAAAGCATTCATAAGAGCACCAAAACATCACGAGAGAAGAAATAAAAATAGATGAAAGTACTGAGGAGCGATACTCGGCGCGAAATTAACGTCGGTTTCCATGACCTCGTACTCGTATGTTATTCTTCCATTTTGAGCTAGCCGAAGAAGGAATGGACAAAAGCACATAGGATACAATTAGTTTTTTTCGTCTGATTCTTCAGACGTAGCAAATCTTTGATCCGATTAAACTTTAAATTTCGCCCGATTTCGATCACTTGTTCAAGTGTATTATTTACTCATGGATGTATACATCTTATCTTTGTTTCGGTGATTATCAACTATAATCCTGAATTCCTCAAGGAGAAATATAGACATGAAAATAAGTAATAGAAGGACTCTTTTTCGAACAAAATTTCGTGAGCTCTATTATTTTATCATAGATAGTTGCGTTTTCATCTCTTCTCGTGGAAGCCGAGAAGGGGGGGGGGGGAATCGAAACGTTGGCGCTATGCCTTCATATGGTGCTGTAGTTTTTAAATTATATCTGAAATATAAAAGACTTTTCGGGAGTTGGCAAAAAATTGTACAACCACCAGAAAAAATAAAAAGGGAAAAAAATGTGGTTAATAGCAATAAGATAAAATAAATAAAGGACTCTTTGACCACAAAAAAAAACAAAAAAAAAAACAACTTTTTGTTGTGGTCAAAGAGTCCTTTATTTATTTTATCTTATATCTGAAATGATCAATTTTATTAGTTCGAGGAGCTTTTAAACAAACTGTTTGACTTGTGTAGTATCAATTTGTTACTTGATGGTTTAATTATGCATTAAAATACGCGAAGAAATAGCGGTATCGCTAAACAAGATGCCATTTAGGAGCTATCCCCTTTCCGCGCATGCGCAGTGGCAGAGCTGATCTACAAAGGCGTGTTTCAATGGCATGTGACGTCACACGTCGTTTTAGTTTGGGAAAACTAAATGTGGTTTTGCATTTTTAAAGTTAAATTTGATAGTTTTTTTTTAATACTTTTAAGATTTTTATTGGCGATTTTCATATTCAGCGTACCAAAATCTATATAAAACAGGCCTTCTTTTTAAAAAAGAAATTCCATGCAACTTCCCCATTGTTAGACATTGTTGCAATTAGACATGGGGAGGCCGTGGCCTGGTGGGTTTTCACTGAACGGAACTTCTGTGAAGTTAAGCTACATCAGGCGTGGCTAGTCACTAGCTAGGCGACCATCAATGATAGACAATCTTCACCCTTCCCCCCCGGCTACTGCGACCGTCCAGGTCCATCCAGGGACCCAACTCGTCGGCCTCTGGCCATACAGGCCCTGGATGGACGTATTGGATCCCAATTCGTAAATAAAAATAAAATGTCTAACAATTGAGATCAGAAATTTAACTGAACACGCCGAGTAAAACTTTCATTGTACAGTTTTTTTTCAGTTTAACATTTTTTTTTACTTACGTTTTGAATTTTAAAATTATTTTCTGGAAATCTTATATTTAAACAGAAACGGCAAAAAAACATTTTAAATTTCAAGCAATTTTATTTTGTGTTGAAAATAATTTTCACAAAAGTACAAACTCATCTATTCCTGTTAAAACTTAAATTGCTAAATAGATTTTATAAATATTGCTTTATGTGCATTTATCATGCAAAAATATTTACTTAAGTCCTAATGTGTATTTTATAATTCCCATTATCAGAATCTAAAGATGATAAAATTGAACTAAGCGAAAAATGAAATATACAAATGCTAATGAATCTCACATGTACAAATTTATAAAAGACAAACAATCGATCAGGAAGAAGTACGGACAGTGAAAATGTAATCACTACAGAAATCTCGAATAGCAACTATAGGTAATTATAACACTGTTATATAAACTTTGCCTGCATTTCAGTTAATTGTTTTCTGGCTCTTTGAAAACTTACTCTGTATTTATTTAGCTTCATTCGTAGTCGCTTTTTTCGGGGTGGCAGCTAGTTCTCTTGCTGTTTGTTTTTTTCTGCTTTTTTGATGGTGGTGTGTTGAGAAATGGTAATTTTCTTTTGACACTTGCAGTCTTTTCTTCCTGAAGTGACTCTTTGGGATCATCTTGGCAAGCCCGCCGCCAGAAATGTGCCAGAAATGTTTGGGCCCCTGACAACTGGGGACGTGTGGGCCCCTCTGGGCTCTGCCTCGTGCCTGATGAGGCCCCCCCTTCCGTTGGGGCCCCGGACTAGAGTCCAGTTTGTCCCCCCCCTGGCGGCGGCCCTGATCTTGGGATGATTCATAGTGCACTTCTGAAATACAAAGAGAGGAAGAGGCATTGATGATCTGTTCTTGGTATTGTGAAGTGGATGGTTTGGTTTGTTTGGTATTAACTTCCTTTTCAACTGCTATGGTCATTTCAGGACGGCGTTATAGGGGCCGCAAATTTTGCCTCGCAAGGGTTCTTTAACGTGCAACCGGCAAACGACTACACGGGACCAACGGCTTTACTTCCCTTCCGAAGGAAGTACGTGATCTCAGGATTTTCCACCTGAAAAAATCCTCGTCGTCCTCGGCCGGGGTTGAACAACACCACCTCTACTCAAAGCCTGAGCGCGAAAATTTCATACATTGTTACGTCATCATAAAAAGTCATCTTTAATCGCATTTCTATCAATAATAAGCTCTAAATTATGACTTCGTATCATGATGTAACAATGTATGACGTTTCCGCGCTCAGGCTTTCTCTTTAGGTGGTGTTGGGTTGAACCCGCGTCCTCGGGCATCAGAGGCGATCACGCAACCACTGAGCCACCGAGGCCGATTGAAGTGGATGGTGAAGGTTCTTGGTGCTGTGAAGTGGATAGTGCACCATGAGCTGATGTTTTCCATGTTCTTGTAGAAATGGCGGGAACTACTGATTTTAATAGGGGAAAATATCTTCGCATTGAATGATGGGTACAGCTGCCATTTTTTGAGGGCAAGAGGAAGGCAATCCTATACTGCTACTCATCGAAGTGCGCCTTTTTTGCCCGACTTGTTATTGTATAACGATGGTAACGAGTTGTTGCGTGTTTGGATGTATTGTATAACAATGGGATAAGTTCAGAGCCATGGCAGCCATGGGTCTCGATGCCCTCAAAAGATGGCGTTATTCAATGTTTATGTTTTGATATTTCTCCCTATAGACGGCTTCTCTTGCTGGCGTTATAAAATTGTTCATTTGTGAAATGTGCTGCACATAGTACGTAATTTTTACTGATTTTTTCAAGTTTCAGTAAGCAGGTCGCTTCTTCTATAGTCTGTTAACCATATTTTGCACCTAACAATGTCAAAAATATAAAAACTTTAAGTTAACGACAGCAATAAACTAAAAAAGTATAATTAAGCATATGTAATGAATATCATAAAATGGAAAAACATGAATTGATTTATTTTTGAAAAATTTCGTTAATCAATTTCAAAATATTTTTATTTGGATTTTTTTACTATCTGTATTAAAATTAAAAAAAAAGAATCATAAACAAAATGTAATGAATTTCATAATTTATAATAGGTAAAATTGCTTATTTAGGATTTAATTTGATTTTTTAAAATTTTAGCGCGTTTTTTAAAATAATCGATATAGCTATTATAGTAAAAAATTATGATGACAATATATTTTTGGCTTTTAACAATATATTGGATTTTAACAATCAGTGTTTTTTCGTTTGTTGAAAAAAATGAAGGTTGGATTGTTGTTAACAATCTTCTATATATATAAAGAAGGATGTTTGTGGGTCTGTCTGTGGGTCTGTCTGTGCGTCTGTGTGTACGTTTTTTATACAAATCTACAGTTTTATTCCGATCTTGATAAAATTTCGCATACATGACCTTCAAAGCATGAGGAAGGTCACTGTCTACCTCAGATTTCGGAAAAATAATAAATATCGATAAAAAATCGATATTCATGGTTATGGCAAGGCATTTTAATGAGAAATATCTCATGACCAACAATGCAAGGCAAAGTTTGTACAACAATAGGTATCAACAATGGTATCAACACGCAATTCACAAACGCTCTGCATGGACCAACAATCAATATCTCATGACTAACAATGAAAGGAAAAGTTTGTGCAAGTGTAATTATCCCGGGCAACGCCGGGTACCTCTTCTAGTTTATAAATAAGATGAACGGGGCCCATGCGCAGCTTGCACGGTAATTATTTTTATTAAATTCAATTCATTTAAATTGTATCGTTTGATGAACTCAAATTTTCTCCTTTATTTATAGTTTTTTAATTGATTGATGATAAAAATTGTTGCTCAGACAACAATGGTCAGGTGACTTTTCAGTTCCGGCGTGCGCTTTAAGTGAGCGCCAACAATGCTTAAACATGCAACAACAATGCAAAACTTTCCGTGACGAACTCACATGTTCTCCTTTATAGTTGGATATTTACTGTAAATAAACGTACCTCTCAGGATCCGTTGGAAATCTAAAGAACGCCCGTCTCAACTTTTTCTCAAAAACCCGGTGAAAAAATCTCATCCCCTGTCCTTTATCGAGTGGGTAAAGTGAAAGGTATGGCTAGCTGATGTGGACAAAAACCATACTTATTAGAAAACAGTAGGGCCTACATTTGGAAAATTAATGAGAATGAATGAGTCGTTACCCTGAATAGCTAATAAACTCGACCGGGCTTTTCCCCCCAGGAAAAACATTATGAAATTTGAAAACTGTACATGGGAAATGGGAAATGTAAAAAATGAAAAATGTGAGTTTCTAATGAGTTTTTCTGTTTTTGTCTACATTAGCTAGCCATACCTTTCACTTTACCTACTCGATAAAGGACAGGGGATGAGATTTTTTCACTGGGTTTTTTGCTAAACCCACGTTTTACATGATGCTCTAGAACTTTCTAAATAACACATGGGGTCTAACCCCTACCCCTACAAAATTAAAATTTTCAAAATTAACCCCTTCACCCCCAGGACGTGAAATGTTTTTATTCTGAATTAGGGGACATTAAAACCAAATAATCAATATTCATTTTCCCTCAATCTGTTCCCCTTAAGTCATTATTTGGACCTAAAGACGGGACACCAATTATGAAACACCCTGTATAAAAAAAACTATTTCAGACAGAGACAAATGGTTTTCAACAAATTGTTTATCAACTCAAAAAGTTTTTTTGATGCAGCATTATAACGCTAGGCGTCACCGCACCTTCCTTCCTGTGATAGTTTCCGGAAAATGGCAACTAGCTTAGAGAAAGCACATGTGTGGCATGGTTTATTAAGACTGAGACTGTAACACAAACTCAAAGAAATTTTAGGACAAAGTATAGAAAGACCCCACCAACTCGAGACCAAATTACGAAATGGCATGAACAGTTCATGACCACTGGAAGTGTTCAACAAAGGAAATCAACAGGTCGACCAAGCACTAGCAATGAGGCTGTGGATCGTGTTCGGCAGGCTTTACAACCACGTAAGTCGATCAGATCAGCAGCCAGACAGCTCCAGATTCCTGGAACAACTGTTCACCGCGTTTTACACATACGTCTTAAACTTGTGCAAGCTTTGAAACCAAGTGATAAACCACAACGCCGAGCATGTGCAGAAGAAATATTATGACGAATTAACAGTGATGGAGATTTTTTTGAAGTCTGTTGTGTTTTCAGATGAGGCAAATTTTCACGTGTCTGGTAAGGTCAATCGTCATAATATGCGGATTTGGGGATCACAAAATCCCCAAGAAATTCTTGAAATACCAAAGCCCTGTGGTGCGGGCTTTTACAGATCGGATTATTGGTCATTATTTTCATTGAGCCAACCGTTAACTCCACCAACTACCTTGACATGCTTGAAGAAGCGCATTTCCACAATTTCAGGGCGGCCAACTAAATGTTTTCTTCCAACAAGATGGTGTCCCTCCTCAGTTGGTGATACGCTTAATGCTGAATTCTCTCAGCGGTGGATAAGACGAGATGGGTCTTTTTTGTGGGGTTTTCTTTAGGACAAAATGTACAGCACAGAAGTCAAAAGTGTAGTGGACTTGAAGTCCCGCATTGTTTATGCAGTTAGTTTGGTAGATGAGTCGATGCTGTCAAGAACATGGGCAAAGATTGAATATCGTGTGGATGTTGTCTGTGCAACAAATAGTGCCCATATTGAACTTTACTAATATACCAAAAAAACTTTTTTGAGTTGCTAAACAAATTGTTGTAAACCATTTGTCTCTGGCTGTAATAGTTTTTTTTAAATATAATGATCAAAAGTAGTCTAAAACATTTTGGAACATCCTGCATATTAAGTTTAATATGTAAAAAATTTTCTGTATCACAAGACAATCATGAACAATCAAAGGATGTCACATTTAACAAGTTTTCTCGCATTGGTGATCAAATTAACAACAGTTACATACTTTTTACACACTTTTATTTAACATGACTTTTGTGTTTTGTGCGCAAATTTTGTAATCACCATTTCGTTACTCCCTGTTGTTTCAACCGACTCCAAATTTGGCACACGGGTTCATCTCCGGTGACAATACAATTCGATTAAAGATTTTTCAAAATTCAAATTCTTCAAAAGAATTAAAATTGATTTTCTTTTACTTTACTTCTCAGGTATAAAATGAGCTGGATAACGGATAGGCTACTTCTTCAGATTTCCAAAGTTTTATTTTGTAGTTATCATATAAAGATCACATTTAAAAGAAAATAAAAACTAAAAAGAATAAAATAAAAAAAACAAACCAAATAACGCTTTTTCAGCACACACTTTTATATAAAAGGTGTACCAAAAAGTAAAACATATAATTTTAAAAAAGGTAAAAATGTAACAGCGCGTTTAATATTAAATTTTAAAACGAAAATATACATCAAAGAGTAAACACACCACCACATCTTTACCGTTTTTTAAATTATTCTATTACTTTTTAATGGACTTTTTAAGTAAAAGATGACGTTGTCGGTTATAGACCGAATAATTCTAGCATTAATTTTTTTCCTAGATAAAAATCCGATTTCATTTCAATCGTTTCTGTGCAACCAGAATCTTTTTATCTGCATTCGTGAGCGAATTATTCAGTTTTAAAGGTTTTTCTGAATTTTAGATCACTGTATAAAATACATTGTTAGAGAGTTGTCATTTTATTTTTTGAGCTAATTGTTGTTTACACGTTGTTCAGAAATAGAAATTCTCGGGGTAAAGATGTAATAAATATTTATAAATTTGCTTAGGCCCATCTAATGATTTCCGTTTTGTTCCCAATTGTTGATAGAGTATTTTATTAAACCTGACACGCAATATTTAATAGAAAATTCCGACTTTTGGATTGCTTGAATGTACGTGAAGTTCAAGTTTATATTTGAACCTCATTTAGAATGAACGGTGCTTATTACTGGCTGAGTATTAAATTATTGCTTTTTAATTTGAAAACAAGATAAGAGGAAAAGGGTTTTTTTCAAACCAAGCTTTTATAATGTTTTATGAACGGGGCCCATGCGCAGTTTGCGCGGTAATTATTTTTATCAAATTCAATTCATTCAAATTGTTTCGTTTGATGAAGTCACATTTTCTCCTTTATTTAAATTTGAAGTTTTGTGATTGATTGATGATAAAAATTGTTGCTCAGACAACAATGGTCAGGTGACTTTTCAGTTCCGGGGTGCGCTTTAAGTGAGCGCCAACAATGCTTAAACGTGCAACAACAATGCAAAACTGTTTCCGTGACGAACTCACATGTTGCAACACCTCCTAGAAAGAAAAGGCGTGTTTCAAAACTCGAGGAGATCTCAATGGGCGGGGCAAAAAATCTACCTAAACGTCATGAAAACGTCACATTTTAGCTGGAGTCTTGAAACGGCAACTCTCAGAAACGTCATCGAAAACTTGTCTACGTCATCGAAATCTAGTCAGCACAGATTAATACAGATGGTCAACTCGCCAATAATCAGGTGATTAAATAGAGTCCCTGTAAGTAAAACGAGTAATGACACTCCATTCTTTCCTATGGAAAGCGAATTCAGCCAATTAGAGCCGCTTATCAAATCACGTGACAACCCTCAAAATGGATGTTCTCAGTATTTACAGATATTCACGAACGTTGTAAAGAATGAATTTTTATGATGTTAAAACGGTAAAAACTGTGATATTAAAAATATCAGATTTCTCACTTCCTTTATCACTTTACAAGTTCTTATTTTTAGTGGAATTGAATTTTTAAAATAAATTTGTGATAAAATATTTAACGAGTCGCGGGTTCGAATCCAGCCGAGGGCATGGATGTTTTTGTTTGTCCCTTTTCATTATCATCCTTTCATCATTTTCATCCATACTCTGGAGCTAACAATTCCGGTTTCAAATTTAATCAGGTATATACAGATTCTCCCCCTTCAAATTTCAATTAACACAGTGTTAATTCATGTGCTCTCTAGATAGCCAAAAACGAATAAGAAGAAAATATTTAACAGAAGTGCAAATTTAACAATTTATAATAGCTATTGCTTACAAAAATTAAAAAAAATACAGCCTAAGCATTTGTGTGGAATTATTGATTATGTAACTGAGCAGAGTGATGTTCAAAAAAGAGCAGTTTTTCTCATGGAATTTTTCGGAGGAAATCCATCTCGCACTTAAATAAATTATTTTTTAACAATTTTCATTTAGTAATGAATTTCCATATATTTTTAGAAACAGAATTATTTTCCCTCGTAATTACAAAAATTCAATCAAATTTGCAGTTTTTCCCATAGGATAACATTATACATGGCTGCCATATACACCCAAAATGGCGGTGTGTCATTACTCGTTTTACTTACAGGAACTCTAGTATAAGTGTATTACAGCGCCACCTATTTTGTACTAAACTTTTTTATTCAGCAAATGTCGAGCGCATCGTTTGAGTCACCTGTAATTCAAATTTTATCTCATTTGGACCAATAGAACGCATTCTACAGCCCTCTGAAGTGGGAAACGTATTTCTTGCTAACCCTGTATTTTACTTCAGTCAGTTCAAACGCATTTATTATTTTTAATTTTGCTAATATATGTATTTAGTCAATCATATTTTATTTGCATTTTTCATATTGTCCCAATTTTTATGGAAATGGGTATTGTAATTCAAAGTATGATGGTATTTATGATATGTTGATATGTTGCCTTTGTGCTGATTGAAATTCCTTAAACTGTGTTGTACAAAATTATTTATTAGCCGCAGGGCCACACTGATGAATTCTCCACCTTAACTAGCGGCTGTTTTCCGACAGAGCCCCGTCCGATTTTTTTCCTGAATTTCATTCTTAGCTATCTACAGTAATTTTATTCACAAATGAGAATGGAAATTGCTACAAGGTGAATATCTCGGTTGAATCGTATGAAAATGAATATGTATATCTTCCTATATAATGTATGTGGGTCAGATAAATTTTTAATTGATATTTAATGACCAGAAATCATGTTTTCATGAAATCGAATCATTAGCTCAGAATTAAGGGTGATATGCTTAAGATGTTAAGTGATGTCAATTATTTCTGAAATTTTTTTAACATTATTGATCAGTAGGGTTAGGAACCTTAGGATCTAAAAACATGTAAAATATGTAAGTTCTCTTTAAATGCATAAATATTCTCTTAAAATGTAAATACTTCTTAACAAACAAATGATATGAACAAATAGAAATCAATCACATTTTACCATTTTATTAATTTCGAACGTTACAGTGACTAACGTATCGCTTCAAGTTTTCTGGGGTGAACCTCTGTCGATTTGAACGTAAAATTGATCTATAATGTGAAAATGATCTTTCCACTTCACAGAAGTAATATGGGCTTTGGAAAATACAGCAATTTCTACAGGCATGTACAACTAGTCTTGGTCTGGGATGTAACAAAGTTCTCCATATAAAATTTTTATTAGTAGCAGTTCAAGGTGTGCAGTAAATGTCAAATTGCTATTAAAAAGACACCTAAATCTTTGATTGTCTTTGTTCGGAGAATTATTTTATCATCCAGAGTTTCTTGAGTCTCTAACTAATTCTCAAGTTGAGAGAGACCGAAAATCAGACCTACCCTCGGAAAGGCCGTTTCTGGTCCTCGACGTTTTCTTTTTGATCTGCCTTCAACAGTCTTGGATTAGTCTGTAATTAACCAATCAGCGGCTTCA
>JAHWFO010083594.1:589-18129 GCA_023313115.1 Rhysida immarginata
GGAAAGCTATTTAAGCCAATGGTCCAGGAAATAGAAACGCACTAGTTAACTATTAAGGAATCTCTTTTGACCATCTTACCTTTATGTTATGAAAGTTAAGCCTCCGAGGCGTCTAAGTACACTGAGGAGTTTATAAGCACTGACTACTTGCTTTAGTGAGTGTGACTGTGAGTCATCTGCAAAGCCAATGGTGAGGATAACAAAACTCTAAACATGAAAAAGGAAATGCACGTCATCACGTTATCTTGCATAAAATATAAATTACTATTAGATTATGAATGTGGTCATGAAGAAAGGAAAAGAAACTAATAATAATGAAAATGGTAGTAATAGGATACTAATGTAATTTACTAACTTTTTTTAAGAAAGTTAGACATTACGCTTCTGAAATACTTACTCTGTAACGCTGATTATTAATTCTAATTACCTCATTTTGTAATGGTTAGTGTTTATTTTTTTTTCTCCCATCACGAAGAACGAAAGAGAGGAACCTGATTTAGAGGGAAATGAAATCGGTTTTGTAAAGCCAACTGCATGACTTCAGTTTGTTTTGCTATTCGTGACTCTGGGATCAGTATTTGAATTAAAGTTTCGCATTGTTTGCATTGTTTTTGCAATATTGCACAAGTTTGTTCAGTTTTGTGTAAGAAAAAATATCATACATGGTACATTATTCTTTTGTGAAAAGGTTTCTAAAAATTTTTTAAACGTGATTGTATATATAGATATTTTTTGAATATGGCATATTTCATAATCGCATGATTTTAATAGAACTTGTAATTGACAATTTCTATCAACAAGTGAAAACTAATTTTTTAACAATGAAATTAATATGGGACCATCTTGGTGCTAAACCGAATCCAATGTAAAAATAATTTTTAAAATCGGATTATAAATGACGGAAACATCGATGAACATCCATAAAAAAATACATAAATAATTGGTAAATATTAGCACATAATTTATTTCTTTTATGAATCTTAATGAACACGCGATAAAACTGCAAGTTAAAGGGGAACTATATGGTTTTCAATTAATTAATATAAATAACACAACTAATTTAAAACTATTTTAAAGCATTTTTATAAGAAAACGATTACTGTCTGTAATGGTTTACTTTATTATTTGGAAAAGTATTCGGCCATAGTAATACTAAGAAGTAACGCTCGCAGATCACTCTCTGCCTTTCTAGGTCCAAGGATGAGGTGAAGATAAAAACTTGCGATTTCTATAGAATAAAATGAAATTTTATAAATATTTTCATTTCCTATCCATAGTTCATCCACATCCGGTACACACTTAATAGGCTGATCTACCTTCAGTAACATATTTATTGTGAAAATAAAAATTATTTTAAAACGCAATTGGAATATTAATGCAACCTCGATTCTACGAATTCGTATTTTATGAAATTTATGAAGAGGCCAAACCATTTAAATTAAGCTTTTGGATGCTAAAACAAACATAAGGCAGAATTTCGCTCAAGCAACAATCGCTAATTGCTTCAAGAAAGCAAATTTGACTTTCAGAAAAGAAGGGAATATCGAAAGTGAAAGTGAATGTTAATACATGGAGTCCAGGCCGAAGATGATGATCATGACGAATTTTTCTAACAAATTCTGAGAGAATGTTGGCATAGATACCGACGTTTTAACCTTTTTTGTGCGTTTCATTGGTTTAGATGACGAAATTTGCGAACTTGTCAAAGATGTCATTGAAGAAGAGAATGAAGACGACAATGACAACAACGACGACGATAGTTTAATAAATGATATTAAATATTTCGATAATTTATTTGGTTTGCTTTTTACAAAATTAGGATTTATTGAATATATATTATTGGCCGTTTGATATTCGTAAATAGAGGAGGTTCTACTGCATGAATAGGTTCTAGTTAGTGAAAAATTAATTATTATAAATAATAAGTCGAAAGTTCTGTATGTTTAATGCTGAATATGTCGTATTTACAAGATTAAACGCGGATTTGACTATTATTTGAGGTGTAAATCTCTATAAATATTTTATACATAGACTTACCCTATTTTCCTAGGTTTAAACATTTTTGAAAATTTAATACCATTTTGATGTTATAAAACGATAGCATCGAGATTAAAATGCAGTCAAATGTAGGAAAGCTATTTAAGCCAATGGTCCAGGAAATAGAAACGCACTAGTTAACTATTAAGGAATCTCTTTTGACCATCTTACCTTTATGTTATGAAAGTCAAGCCTCCGAGGCGTCTAAGTATACTGAGGAGTTTATAAGCACTGACTATTTGCTTTAGTCGGTGTGACTGTGAGTCATCTGCAAAGCCAATGGTGAGGATAACAAAACCCTAAACCTGAAAAAGGAAATGCACGTCATCGCGTGAGGACATGGTTATCTTGTATAAAATATAAATTATTATTAGATTATGAATGTGGTCATGAAGAAAGGAAAAGAAACTATTAATAATAAAAATGGTAGTAATAGGATACTAATGTAATTTACTAAGTTTTTTAAGAAAGTTAGACATTACGCTTCTGAAACACTTACTCTGTAACGCTGATTATTAATTCTAATTACTTCATTTTGTAATGGTTAGTGTTTATTTTTTTGGTGTTTTTTTTTTTTTTTTTTTTTTTGCTCCCATCACGAAGAACGAACGAGAGGAACCTAATTTAGAGGGAAATGAAATCTGCTTTGTAAAGCCAACTCCATGACTTCCGTTTGTTTTGCTATTCATGACTCTGGGTTCAGTATTTGAATTAAAGTTTCGCATGGTTTGGGTTGTTTTTGCAATATTGCACAACTTTCTTCAGTTTTGTGTAAGAAAAAATATCACATATGGTACATTATTCTTTTGTGAAAAGGTTTCTAAAAACTTTTGAAACGTGATTGTATACGTAGATATTTTTTGAATATGGCATATTTCATAATGGCATGATTTTAATAGAACTTGTAATTGACAATTTCTATCAACAAGTGAAAACTAATTTTTTAACAATGAAATTAATATGGGACCATCTTGGTGCTAAACCGTATCCAATGTAAAAATAAGTTTTAAAATCGGTTTATAAATGACGGAAATATCGATGAACATACATAAAAAAATACATACAGATGAACATAAATAAATGGTAAATATTAGCACATAATTTATTTCTTTTATGAATCTTAATGAACACGCGATAAAACTGCAAGTTAGAGGGGAAATATATGGATTTCAGTTAATTAATATAAATTCGACTCACATCGGAAAACACAACTAATTTAAAACTATTTTAAAGCATTTTTATAAGAAAACAATTACTGTCTGTAAAGGTTTAGTTTATTATTTGGAAAAGTATTCGGCCATAGTCATACTAAGAAGTAACGCTCTCAGATCATTCTCTGCCTTTCTAGGTTCAAGGATAACGTGAAGATAAAAACTTGCGATTTCTATAGAATAAATGAAATTTTATAAATCTTTTCATTTCCTATCCATTGTTCATCCACATCCGGTACACACATAGTAGGCTTCAGCAACATATTTATTGTAAAAATAAAAATTATTTTAAAACGCAATTGGAATCTTAATGCAACCTCGATTCTACGAAATCGTATTTTATGAAATTCCTGTTTCATGAAACTTTATGAAGAAGGCAAAAAATTTATAATTAATGTTTTGGATGCTAAAACAAACATAAAGCAGAATTTCGCTCCAGCAGTAATCGCTAATTGCTTCAAGAAAGCAGATTTCACTTTCGTTTTCACAGTAATTCGTGCACAGTGTGTTACGCAGTGTGTGAAGTGGTGGCGCCACAATCGCCATCTTACACACTTTCAATATGCACTCATTTCTCGTTTTAAATTATAGTGAGGACCAAATGCCGTATTTTCCCCAGGGCCGTACCCATCTGTCCCCCCCCTCCCCGAAATTGGCCATCATGTCAACTAAATCTTTTACATGGGACTTCCCCTTCCACATGCAGGTTTCAGCCAGCTCCCCTCATCCCCTTCCACCGAAAAAATTCATGGGTACGGCCCTGATTTCCCGATAGTAAATCAAAAATATCATTCACTTCCTTAAAAAAATAGATAATCTCAGAAAAAATTTCAGATTGCTGAGAATGTCTACCAAAAATATAACAGACTTGTAGAAAATAAAAATTTAAGAATTTATAAAAATATTTTACCTATTAAGATTGGTTAATCAACTGTTGAGTAAACAAATATTCAAAACATGGTCAGAAATTTCCTGGCTTCTTGAGGTACAGCAATGATTCTTTAAACGGGATTAAGAATTTGAAATGCTTTCGCAAAAATATTTTTACAAAAGCGAACGTGTCCTCTTTCCAACGAAATATTTTCATACGGACTATAAGTACTAAATGAAGCGGAAATGGTTTTTGTATACTATTAATAAATTAACATCGTGGTCATAAAATTTTTTTTTATATTAAAAGAAAGCAGGCGGCCCATATCGCATACAGTCCCAAATACAATAGCCATTTTCAAGAAACTTTTGATTTTTTTTAAATTGACTAAATTTACTTTGATGATGTCTCTGACATTTTCGTATGGCTTGTGGGAAGCAAAATCTACAGTGTCGATCTTAATAATTTTATTTTTATTTATCGTTAATTCTAATGAAAACGCTTTATATAATCGGCCTTCTTTTTGAACGTGTTATCATTTGGATCTCGGTATGGTGTGTTAAATTTGGTTCTTTTGTGTATTTGGGTCCTCGTTTTGCATGTGTATCACATCGGTCCTCGGTTATATAGTAAAATGCACACAAAAAAATTAATGATTTTATAAACTCAAAGATTTTATAAATATTTGAACAAACTAACTATTTTAATCAGTATTTAGCAAATCAGTACAGTTGACTCGGGATAATCCGACAGTTACGGGACCGAGCGGGTGTCGGATTATCAAACAATGTCGGATTACCAAAGACTATATTCATTGGCAGTCATCCGACGCGGCGTCGGACTACTGAGCGTGGTGCTGGACTGTCAAATGTCGGATTATCGCGAGTCAACTATATTTTAAGAATAGTTCTAGAATGGTTTTAATATTAATACCATAAGGTTGACTGAGGTCTTACAATTATGTAGCTTTTATACCGAATGACTATGCTGAAATAACTTATACAGATTTTAAAAAAATAGATATTCTCAGTAAAAAATTTCAGATTGCTGAAAATGTCCACCAAGAATATAATCAAATGACTTGTAGAAAATAAAAATTTAAGAATTCCTAAAAATATTCTAGCTCTTAAGATTGTTTAACCAATAAACATTCAAAACATGGCCCGAAATATTCTGACTTCTTGAGGTATATTGATGATTCTTTAAACAAATTTAGAATTTGAAATGCTCTTGCAAAAATATTTTTACAGAAGCGAATATGTCCTCTTTCCAAGGAAACATTTTCGTACGCACTATAATTACTAAATGAAGCGGAAAAGGATTTTTGAGTACTATTAATAAATTAACATCGTGGTGTATGAAGAAATGCTTGACATTTCATTAAAAACTGTTTTTGATGTTAAATGAAAGCAAGCAGCCTATAGCGCATGCAGTCCCAATTACAATAACCGTTCTCAAGAAAATTTAGATTTCTTTTTTTAAATTGACTAAATTTACTTTGATGATGTCTCTGATATTTGAACAATTATCAAATATCAGAGGTTATGTGCATACTATGGATTTGTTCACTCCTGCTGCACGCTAACTACAATTCATATAAAAAATTTTTACAATTTTCTGTTAATTTATCGTCAGAAAAAAAAGATCAAAGCGGATAATTGAGAGTTTATTGTATTGTAGTAACAAATGCTTAATTCAATAAAAGCATATTGGCAATAAATAACTGTTCGTGTTCAGATGTTAATTGTTTGTTCATGAGGTTTTGTGCTATCAAATTTCCATAGTTTCAAAAAAATCCATCCGCTTGAATTTATTTAAAGTTAATTTTATTATTGATATACAGGGCGTTTCTAAATTATCTCCCGTATTATACATGTTTATTACTCAAAACCTATTACAGATTTTAACGTGATTTTTTTTTATTCACAAAGAAATACTCGAAAAGTTTCTTATCACGCCATAATAAATTTCAATGTGCGTGAAGGAAGTCAAAGCGAAATATTTCCTCCCATGTTCGGGCTAACATGATTTCAGCGATTGTTTCAATTATTCTGTTCTTGAGAGTTTCAATGTCATCAACGTTGGTCTTGTACAGTCTGTCTTTCACATATCCCCAGAAGAAAAAATCCAGAGGGTTCGCATCGGGTGAATGAAAGGCCCAAGAGATTGGCCCATCCCTTCCAATCCATCGGCCTGGAGAGTTCGTATCAAGGCATCGCCTAACTTGCAAACCCATCTTGTTGGTAGACTATTTTGGGTTGCAGTTCTTCCACCTGTGGAATCAGGTAGTTCTCCAGCATATCTAGGTAGGTTGCAGCGGTAATGGTGTCTTCAGCGAAAAGGAAAGGTTCGATTACTCGATCATGCTTTAAAGCGCACCAAAATGCTGGCCCGAACATGGGAGGAAATCGAGTTTCGCTTTGACATCCTTCACGCCATAAATGGGGGGCGCATGATTAATTACTGTTTTCGCCAATTGATATGGTTACACGACTGGTTTAGTTTAGCCTTTCGGTACTTAATGGTTTATTAAGTACCAAAAAGGTGCTTTATGTTATCAGTGTGGGGAAACTTGTCTATCTGTCTGTCTGTCCGTCCGTAACTAACTCCTCCAAGGCTAAGAAAGATTTTCAAAATCTGTTTTCATCAGTTGATTAATATGGTGCATGACACGAACCAATCACAAAGATGATCGAAATCGGTTAAATGGCACGTTCAAAAATGATACCTTCATGACCCCACTTAGCAACAATTTTCAATGGTGAGAGATAATAAGTAATACATCAAACAAATCGTAACGACGAGATATAAGCAGTTTTTTAATTAGTGTTTTGCCAGTTGATAAATAAGGTTCCGTGCATGAACCATTTTAAAAATGGTCGTAATCGTTACAATGGCACATGCTCTAATGGTTCCCTTATGACCCCTCAAAATTTTTCAATGATAAGATATAGCAAGCAGTATATAAAACAAATCGGAATGATAATATAAGAGCGAATAAAACGTTATTATGTATCATTTCTCACCGGCATGCTCAATCGAGTTCATATTCAGAGATCTTGCTGGCCACTCCTTATGACACCCTCTAAAATTTTCAGTGATAAGATATAGCATATAGTATATCAAACAATCCGAAATGATCAAATAAGAGCGAATAAAACGTCATTACGTACGTTCTCCCATGCATGCTCAATCGAGTTCATATCCGGAGATCTTGCTGGCCACTCGATGGGTTGTATATCTTAACTTTGCAGAAAGTCCTCCATCATCAGAACTCTGTCGGGATAAGCATTATCGTGCATGAGAATAAAATCTGGACCCTTGGCACCTCAGAATCCTCTGACAAGACCAATAGTGAATTTGTTTCAGTGGTACATATTCTAATGAAACCATTATCGTACTATTGATAATTTTCGAGATAAAATATGTCATTTAATATATCAAACATCTTGGAATGACATGTCCTGAACGAATATAGAAGAGTGGACAATAAATTCGAAGATTGTCGAAATTTCTTCAGAGGTACCTGTGCAAATGATACCATTATAGTACCATTGGAAATTTTCACTGCATATTCGAAGATATGGCATATAAAATATCAAACGTCTCGGAACGACCTGTCATGAACGAATTTATAAGAATAATTACAAAATTCGGATTGGTTGAATTTGATTCAGTGGTACTGTGCTAACGAAATCATCAGGGAACCATTAGAAATATTCAATGCTAATATAGGGCATGTAACTTATCAAACAACAAATAACGACATGCCATGAATGAATATATGAGAATAGTTATAAAATTTGTAGATTATCGAATTTGAATCACTGGAACCTGTTTTAAGGTTTTCAAAAGCAATTCGAATTTTTTGGAATTATGTTTCAAATAGTTTATGTGACAGTGATTAGTTCAGCCTTTCGGTACTTAATAAGGTTATGCCATTCCTTAATAACATAATGGTTTATCTCTTTAGATTTAAAGAAAATTCTTTAGTCATAAGATAAATTATGGTTCGTGTTGCAGATAATCAACAAATGGAGACAGGGTCTACATGTAACAAAATAAACTTTAATGTTGAGACGCATTTCAGTCAGAGACTATAATCAGTCTGTACAGAAACGCTAGCGATTGCCAGCTTATTTGTAAAAGAGAGGGGGTCCTCCCTCCCACGCAAATTGGTTAGGGGCGAAAATCCACTAATGACGCGAAGGGGAGGGAGTAGCACCAGAGTACACTGAGTTAGCAAAACTCATGGGATAGCAAGCACATTGATTGATGGCATGGCTCACGAATTCACAGGGTAACGGGATTCTGGGAATGGACCAATAGACGTTGTGAGAAGAGCTTGTATAAGTGAATAATCAGAAATGGCACGTCGTCGCGAGTTGACGTCTTTTGAACGGGGTATGATAGTAGGTGCCCGACGCATGGGAAGTTCCATTTCGGCAGTGGTGCAGGAATTTGGCTTTCCCCGCTCAACTGTCTCCAGGGTGTATCGGGAATGGCTGGATGAAGGCATCACAGTCCACAACAGGCACCATACCGGGCGTCCAGTTGCCCTGAATGATCGTGACCGGCGATACCTGGGACGAATGATTCAGAGAGACAGGAGCGCAACAGTGCAGCAAATCACAGACCAGTTCAATACTGGCCGCACTAGAAACGTCTCTCGGTGGACAATCCGTCGTAATCTACATGCCCTCGGGTTTGGCAGCCGTCGCCCTACACGGGTGCCAATGCTTACCCAGCGTCATCGGACACTCCGGCGTGCATTTGCCACCAACCATCCTGGCTGGACTTTGCAACAGTGGCGTAACGTCATATGGTCAGATGAGTCACGATATCAACTGTACCACGCTGATGGGAGGCACGGTGTGTGGCACACACCTCACGAAATGATGGATTCCGCATGCCAACAGGTGGTGGTGCAGGGTGGTGGGGCGTCAGTGATGGTCTGGGGTGCATTTTCCTGGTTTGGAATGGGCCCTCTGGTTATCCTGGACCAAACGTTGAATGGTCCACGATATCGTCAACTCATCGAAGACCATCTGCACCCGTTTTTGACATTTCAACATCCTGACGACGTAGCAATGTTTCAAGATGACAATGCTCCACCACATCGCTCCAATGTCGTCCGCGAATGGCTCGAGGAGCATGCAGGAGAGGTCCAACGACTGAGCTGGCCAGCCCGGAGCCCTGACATGAATCCCATCGATCATATCTGGGATGCTGTTGAAGTCAGGCTCCGGGCACTGGATCCTCCACCCACGAACGGGCAGCAGCTATCTTCGGCTCTGCAGACTATCTGGTGTCAACGGCCTCCAGAAGTGTACCAGGGACTTGCAGACTCACTACCACGCCGTATTGCTGCACTCCACAGGGCCAGAGGTGGCCCGACCAGATATTAAGTAACTATTCCATGAGTTTTGCTAACTCAGTGTATATCGAGTGATGAGTTACATTAGATTGGGAAATTATATATTACAAAATGCTCTTGTATAAAGTATATAAGCTAAATAAACGTGAAAAGTACAAAAAGACAAAAAAAATTATCAGTGTAAATTGCTTGACTTTTAAAAGCAAATTATCTGTATCTGTCGCTTTTGTAAAGAGTTTCACTGTGTGAAATCGACATGATCTCTTGACGTTTTCGTCCGATCACGTGGTTAACACCTCTGTCGCAACTGTGGACTTCCTAACAAAAGACACCATGTTCGACACTTTAGCAATGATGGACTGGATGAACTTGCACTCGTTCAGCCATCTTTAACACACCAGCTAGAAGTTTGGTAAAAAATATAACGGAATAAAAACATAAAATTCGGGAGATTATTTATTTATTTATTTATTTGAAGGAAGGAAATACAGAAGATATCCACCCAGGTCCGGTATGGCCATTGGCCGACAAGTTAGGTCCCTGGGTGGAAGCAGTCTAATAGATAGTGATTAAATTTAGAATAATTACAAAATGGTTAGGATATTAATAGGTGGATTTAGTAAGAAGAGTTCTCAGTTATTGGAATGCTAGTTGTAAGTGAGACCCAGGATCCTCTTTCACTGATAGCTGGGAGAGGAGCAAGATAGGATGTTGACCACCACCTGCTGGGAAGAGGGAGGCACTCAAAATAGCCTTGATGAGGTGTAGAGTGGGATAAGAAAGATGGGGGTAGGATTACCAAGGGGAAACACATAATAAAGTAAAGGAAGAAGACTGTGAGTGATACAGAGAAAAATTACAAATAAAAAAAGAATAAATAAATAAAATAAATAAAAGTATACGAAATAGATGAATAAAAGGAAACCAGAGACACAATGATGAAGCCTAAATAGAAGTAACTAATGCTATACAAAATTGCGGGAGAAAGAACGCAAGAAAAAGTGGAGAAAATGAAAGACAAACATACATAAAGTGGGAAAAAACTGCATTAAAACTAGACACCGCGGTCTAAGCGAGATAGGAAAAGGGGAAAGAGTTGCAAAAAGACTAAAACATAGGATAGCAAATAAAATTAGATAGAGTGGATGAAAAATGATAAAATAATTAAAGAATTAATAGTAAATAAAATAAATAAATAAAGTGAAGTTTACAGGGTGGAGAGTAGTGTTAATTATTTTGATGATGTAAGAATTTCAATGTGTAGCACAATATTTATTAATAAATTTCAATTTATAATACAATTTCCGATCTCGGCGCTCTTTTAATGAAGAATTTTAAGTTTAGTGTTTTAGAGATTTATAATAAAAATTTTTTTTTACTTAGGCTAAAAACATTTTAACTGGAAAATTTTATTATACTTTTATAAATTACTTAAATTTTTGGTTTTAAGTTATGTTTCAGCTATATCAATTAATTGATTGTAATAGTTTGTTAATTTTAAAATTTTTCATGGTTTGATCAATTTTATTGTATTTTATTGCTTTAAAGGGATTCTAGGGCAATAATGGGTCCCAATATATATATTGGTGCATACATTATTATTATTATTATTATTATTATTATTGTTATTATTATTATTGATCAAATTTATTGTAAATCTATAAATTCTACTTCCATTTTGATTAATCAAAAGATTCTCTGATTTCTTATCCAGTGTTTTAAAATAACCATATCTGCTCACAATTTTGTCTCATTCCACTTAGCCTCATATGCTGGGCGTCATTGTAGCGATATCCTTTGCCCCCTCCCTCTTTAAGTTAAATGTTAAGAGTTAGCCTTGTAATCGACATTTATTAAGTAGGACGAATGCACTCTAAATATGCCAGGTACTCCGCATTAGGGATTTCCTGCAAAAACTTGAGTCTTATTCTATTAGATTCAAAGAATGCAATGGAATAAGGAGACATTTTTGAACATAGGCAGATATAGTTTATTAAAAGCAAATGAATATTTAAGATTATTACACTTTAAATACGAAAATCGCACCAAATAGATTCTTTTCAAAAAACGTTCGTCTCAATGAGACGAGGCTGTTCATGTCGTTTTTATTATTTGGGTCGATGAAATGATTATTTCCACCATTACTTCAAACTGAGAAACAAATTAATTTCTCTAAAAAGGCTTAGCCAATTTCCATGAAAAATACATCAATGCTTACTTTAAACTCCCTTTAAGTTACAAATTAAATTGTTTATTAAAAAAAAAATTCTGTCCCGGGGGGGGGGGGGTCGTTAATAACTCCAAAACGGTTCATCAGAGTCAAACAAGTCATTTGACTTAATCAGAGGAGTTCGTATATGTCGAGTTTATTGAGCTGGTTCGGTTCGCTGGTTTGAACGCTACAGCCATTTTTTAATTTTTAGAAAGAAAATAATATCTCTAAAAATTCTTACCCAATTGACAAATAATTTGCCAAGGCACAATTCATTTATCTTACTCTCTAAATATGTGTAATTTTTATTCGGATCTGCTATTTGCCGTATCGGAGGAGTTAGCTGCATAAAACTGGTCACTTAAGTACAGACGGAAAGTTGGTTTTTTTTTTGTTTTTTTTTTTTTTTTTAATTTCAACATATCTTTTCGAATCATGAGTTTTTAAGTCTATTTCAGAAAAAAAAATAAAGTTTCTGAAATGAGCACAGGCCTTCGCTCTTAGTGAGTGGTAGACCAATAAATACTTCAGATTATTACACGTTAACTACCAATTCGTTTTTGGCCAAGATAAAATATTATATTATAAACGTAGGAGTTGTGATAAGTATATATTAATTAGAATAAATAATACTCCTTTAATTTAATGAAGACAAATAAATTAAAATAAATATAAGAAAAGCATTGAAAAAGTCACCCAATTGATACAATAAAAGTTGGAGGACGAAAACATAAATGGAATGCAGGACTTGTGAGAAACTCGGAGGAATACAGAGAAAACACAGAAGAAACGAAGATCTAGTGAAGAAATGTAAATGGACACAGTTACAGATGAAGAAGGTCTATGATGGAAGTTCGATGATTCGTAATACGTAGATGACTATAACGTAATACAAAAAAAGACTAATAAAAGAAACCATCAACATTATTTCGAATGAAAAAAAATTTAGCCAAACCATCTATAGAAATTAATAATAAATGGAAATTACTACTAAAAATATAATATCACTTCCCTTGCACTCAACAATACTGATCACAACAATCAAAATAATCATAATATCACACATTGTATTAGATTACATTGTTTTATTTTTATTATTATATCTTATATTCATATCAAAAAACTTAAATACTGAAGATGAGAAAAAATCCCGAAAACGTTATAGTCATCTACGTATTACGAATCATCGAACTTCCATCATAGACCTTCTTCATCTGTAACTGTGTGCCTCCCTGTGTCCGTGTACATTTCTCCACTAAATCTTCGTTTCTTCTGTGTTTCCTCTGTATTCCTCCGAGTTTCTCCACAAGCCCTGCACTCCATTTATGTTTTCGTCCTTCAACTTTTATTGTATCAATTGGGTGACTTTTTCAATGTTTTTCTTATATTTATTTTAATTTATTTGTCTTCATTAAATTAAAGTTCGTAGTAATAACTCACCTCCGGACATTCTTCTAGCTCGTCTTCGTCCATTCCACTTCAAAACATTAACATGGTTATTAAATGAAGCCATGACATTAATTTCAGAGGCCATTAAGCCTTTTTAATCCTTCCGGTACTTCTTAAGAGAAATTGAAACTCTAGCTTCGAAACTGGCTGACGTCATCAAGAGGGCGTCTTGCATCGCCATCTATAGTGGAAATAAAGGCGCATTTATTTTATTATTGAAATTTTGAAATAAAGACTTCGAGGCATTTCATTTGCAAATCATTAATTCGATGTTAATAACTTGCCTATTTTCAAATTAAAAAAAAAATCACCATCTTTTATGTACTTCGCTTCGGGCCAGCGTGTATATCTGTCCGTGCAGGTTAGGAGGTAGTGGTACCCGTCGGAGGGGGAGAGGGGGCCCACGAGATCTATGTGTACGTGGTCGAAGCGCCGGTTCGTGGGGGCGAACTGCTGAATGGGACTGTGATTGTGCCGGTGGATTTTGGAACGCTGACACTCCACGCAAGTTCGGGCCCATGCCGTGATGTCTTTTGTCATGCTCGGCCACAAAAAACGTTCCTGGATGAGGCGCTTGGTAGCAAGCACACCGGGGTGTGCCAGGTTGTGGATGGTATTGAAGATCTGGCGTCGGAAATCGGTTGGAATGTATGGTCGCACCTTGCTGGTTGAGGTATCACAATAAATGCTGTGTGTCGAGTCCAGCTGCATGGGTCGTAGAATTAATGCGGTGTCATTAGAGTTCAACAGCGCCTGGAGCTCAGTGTCATTCTCCTGAGCCCGGCAGATGGCTGAGTAATCAGTGGGGGGTAAGTGCAGTTCAGCGACACGGGAAAGGGCGTCGGCGACTACGTTGTCGATGCCGGAGATGTGTCTGATGTCGGTGCTGAACTGCGCGATGAAGTCAAGGTGGCGGAGTTGCCGTGGTGAACAGGTGTTTGATTTTCTTATTAGGGCAAAGGTCAGGGGACGATGGTCGGTATAAATGGGGAATACGCGGCCTTCAAGCTCGTGCTGAAAATATTTGACTGCGGAATAGATGGCAAGGAGCTCGCGATCGTACGTCGAGTATTTTTGCTCGGCGACTGTTAGTTTACGCGAGAAGAAGGCCAGGGGTTTGTATGCGCTATTCTCCTGGGTCTGGAGGACTGCTCCTATGGCAACGTTAGATGCGTCGACCATAAGGGACAGCTGTTGATGAGGAGCATGATAATTGAGGGTGGCCGCCGTCGCGAGGTCGCTTTTGCATTTTTCGAAGGCTTGTGATGCTTCATCGTCCCATTGGATGGGGCGCGTATCGTTTTTGGTCGAACCCTGAAGGTACCTAGTCAACGCAGCTTGGGTTAGAGCAGCCTTGGGGAGGAAACGCCGGTAAAAATTTATCATAGCGAGGAAGCGTTTCAGTTGGCCTACCGTGTCGGGTTTTCGAAAATCTGATATGGCTTGTACCTTATCGGGGAGGGGGCGCACGCCTTCGGGAGTGATGAGGTGGCCCAGGAAGATGACGGATGTTTTTCCGAAAACGCATTTGTTAGGGTTCACCTTCAGGTGGTAAGTGCTAAGGAGCTCAAAAACTTTGCGCAAGTGCTGTTGATGCTCATTCTCGTTAGTCGACGCTACTAATATGTCGTCGAAGTACGGGAAGCAAAAATCTAATCCCGACAATACTTGGTGGATGAAACGTTGGAACGTTTGCCCAGCGTTTCTGAGTCCGAACGGGGTTGTCACGAATTCAAAAAATCCGAAGGGAGTCGTGATCGCGGTCTTGGGGACGTGTTCGGGGAAAACAGGGATCTGATTATACGCCCTGGCTAAGTCAATGGTTGAGAAAATCCTCTTTTCGTAAAGCATTTGCGTACAAAATTACAAAAAGAAAAATACGACCTTATCCTGTAAGCGCTTTTCGAGGGCGAAGCTCTCATCATTCAGCAGGTAAAAACAGGGAGTAACCAGGAGAAAAACCCGAAGATACTGAATTTAATATAAACAGTTGTTTAAAATTAGTCTCGAGAATTTTGTCTACCAATGACGTATTGACAAAATATTCGATCCTCCCCTTCTCGATTGCGTGGCAAATGGACTCGTCCAGCTGAGAGCGGGAAAGTTCGACTGCTTTTGACGAGGGGGATTTCTCCGGTTAAATTATTTATTTTATTCAATGTTTACTCTTTAGTATTCGGAATTAATAAGAAATTGTTATTATTCCCAGGAGATAAGATTCACTTAATTATTGGCATGATGTCTATGAATAGTTGCAGCTAAGAATTCTCTTTCTTTTGTATCAAGCTCATTGATTGGCTATATTCTACGCGGTAGATCGCCTCATTTTTGTGAGAACACTTCTAATTCACAATTGTTCAATTTTCTAGAGAACTTACGAAATTTTTTACAAAATGATGAATGGCTTAAAACAAAATAACTATAAATTTCCAAATACAATTGTCAGTTTATTTTAAAATAAATTTTAAGAAAACTTGAGCCGATTTAGAATCGTTCGAAACTCAAAGCGGGAATGAACTGCGAATGGAACGAAATCCGGATGTGCCGCCATTGTTTGGCGGAGAATACGAAAGCAGAGCAATCGCCATTTTTGCTGTTGGGAAAGGAAATCGAGAGCTCTGTTGTTTACACGAATTGACTTGACTTGAGAGTAGGGAAACGTAGTAGAGGAGTTGTTTAGGCGTCCCAGTAGAATAAGAAACCAAGATCAGTCAATTAACGAGGTAAACACACAGTTTCTGTCTCAATTCACGTTTTAGGTGTCATTGTTCTTGTCTGCGCAGCGTTGTTGTAGTGCGAGAAAGCTCAATTGGGCGGGCATTTATGGAATAAATTTCCGAACTAAGGAAAGGGAAGATTGTTGTTGTTGTCGTAATTTCGAGAATATTAATTTTAATTAAAGTAAAGATTAATAAATTTTGTTTTAAGTTTCAATTAGAGATCTTGCTGCGTAGAGCTATCCCTATTACCAAACTAAACCGGATGAGACAAGGCAGCATGCGTTTTAAAGTATTGGGCTGTGTCAGGATAAGGTTGTGTTTACGAATGACTAATTCAGTTGAATAGATCGTGTCTCTAGAGCTTTCTCTTAAACAGAAATTACTCTATTCATACTGTGTGTGTTGATAATTGTGATACTGATAGCAAGCGAATTAATCAGGCGTGTAACAGATATTCATGTTACTTTTATCTTCCTTCCAAATTACTCATTAGCATTTGTTTCCTTTTCTCTTTAGCAGAATCCTGATTTCCAGTTGGAATGTACATGGCTGCTCATGTCGCACACAACTGAAAATTATGGTTCACTTGGCGAGCGTTTACAGAAGATGCTTGGAAATCGCTGAATCACGTGGATTGTGATCTGCTTGGAACACCGACCGGGATCCTATTGAAGACAAGGTAAAGACGTGCACCTCATTTACCTCATTTTTATTTTTTTTGTGAAAACGTCCTGAAATTAGTTTGTCTGTTGGGTGTGTTTTTGGTGTCACATCCTCATCGATTTTGATAGTTTACAGTGGAGATTCTTTTCAGGTCTATTTACTGTAATCGAGTAGTTCAAGTTTGAACATATACTTGTTCACTGTTAAACGTTTGGATAGTCTGTAAGCAAATTGCTATTGTCGCTCTTCAGAAAATGGTAAGTTTCTTAAATAATATGTGATGTTACATGACTGCTTATAGATGTAAAGTGATGATGCAAACAGTATGATCGTAGGCGACAGGTTTAATTATAAGGTGGAATTGTGTCCAGTTATGTCCCTCAAATTCTGGATGTAGAGTTTCTAGATATGGTATGCCGAGATGGTCCGATTTGGTGGCCACTTCCATCACCTGATATCAACCACTGGACTTCTTCCTGTGGGCTTTTCTTAGGTCTACGTGTACTTAACTAAGATTAGAGACCTACTGGACTTGAAGACACGCATTCTCAGGGCTTTTGAACCTGTCACTGTCAGCGTACATGACATGAATTGTAATAATACTCAAAGTTGTCCGTGCCACGAGGGGTGCACACATTGAGGTTTATTAATTAGGCAAAAGACTTTGAGTTTACTTGTCATATGCTGAAAACTGTTTCTGTTATCTTGTATAGTGGTTTAGTTATTAAAGTTTAAAGTAGTAAATATAATTTATGGACACCCTGTATATCGTCTACATAATGTCATATGAATAATGTGTAGGAGTGAGATCTGAAATGAAGGTTTTTGCTTAAAAATAGGGGGCCTATTTTCTTGAAGTCGGGGCTTCAGCTACATTGATATATCCTCCTGGAGGTAATAATTTTTTGTCATTTTCTTCAAATTAAAACTCGTGGATTAGCACACGAGAATTGAACAGAAATATTCCCCATTATTCGAAAACAAATTCCTGCTGCGCTGA
>JAHWFO010083604.1:0-18904 GCA_023313115.1 Rhysida immarginata
CAATAATAATACAAACAAGTATGTACAATTCGAGAGTCAAACCTTCTTCTTCAACGGGAACCGAACTTAGAATAGTGTCGATAATCGACCGACAATCGATCAGTGAAGTGTACATTTGTTTAGGTGGGACGGAAGCAGTATTTTCACGAATAAATTCCGCATGAAATACACTGAAATAAGCTAAAAGCCAAGAGGTCTTTCCTCATATGAAAAATAATAAGATTGATGATTGTCACAAGATTGGGAAAGAGGGCGGATGGTAGGGGTATTATATCTTCCAATAATCCAGAAAGAAAACGTTGCCAATGTCTTCGAAGTTGACATTAAGAATGTGCCTCGGTTTTCTATACTTTGTATGCCAGTTTATTTACATCAGGTTATTCAGTACTCCAGCCACCAGGTCATTGTCATGGGTTTTCATCGTCTGCACCATGTTCATTAGGAGATCTTGGATACACTATCTAATGTGAGTCATGTTTAGATCTGAGTGGATGTAATGATTTTTACGGTCCTTCTTCTAAGCTGAGCAATGGTCCTCGTGACGCCGACCCCACCCACCATTCGCCTAGTAGTTGTGATTTGCCTCTAGCGCTGCATGGCTCTTCGTAGTAACGATTGATATCCAATTGTCCGCAACTCGCATTCGTTCCACGCGGCGGGAGAGTTCTGATTTCCCTTAGACAAACCATCCAAAGAAGCTCGTCTTTTGAGTAATTGCCGAGAAGTAAGTCCTAGCTCTTCGATTGTGTTCACTTTTAACACGGACAAGGCGTAGCTATTGTTTGTTTTCACTTCTAAAAGATCTTTATAACCTTATTCATTTTGGTTTGTCTTGATTAACACAAAATAAACGAGGTGATTTGATTAACACCATACCTGCCCAACTATCATCTTTTGCACTACTTAAGAAGACGGACAGGCGGAAGTATATTGGAAATAGGTATTAAGAAAAGGGAGCGGATTGGAGTTAGTTCGGTCTAACTGTTATTGGTTGATTGGGAAGGGGAAAAGTTCACATCCACCTGCTGAATTGTTGCGCAAGAACGAACGCCGATCAACATGTAACAGGGTCTACTTGTTTGGTTGCGCAATATGTGGCCGCAACAGAGAAGTGTCTCTAAACGGAAGGCTGAACGCATTTCCTGCAAAAAGAATGCAAAACTGGTGTTTTGTCCTTTACAGATCATATATTGAAAGAAAATCATGATTATGCTTCTCATCTATTCCAAGTTATTCACACGTGTACATAACAGAAAGCTACATTTTTAGAGTCTTTGTGAAACATAAGGCACATAACCAGTTATTAAACAGCGATGACGGTCCGATACCAACAGGATATTGGTTGCTTTTCTCAAAGTTTATTGTCAAGTAATTGGTCCCCTGTGTGCTGAGTGAGTCCTTAAAATGGAGTTCCTGTCATGTTTTCACTCTGGAATAGCTTGATTGGTTGCTTCTTTTCTTATTTTGGTTGTTGTAAATTTCTAATTGGTTGCTATTTGCTGTAAGTCCTTATAAATTCCGAATTTTTTTAACTGTTAATCTTGCGGAAGATCTCTTTGGGTTAGTCAGGCTTCTAGCCTATTTCAGTGTATTTCATGTGGAATTTATTCTGGTAGGGTGAGCTTCGTGAAAGCACTGCTTTCGTCCCACCCGAAGAAATGAACACTTCACTGTTCGATTGTCGATTGTCGAACTGTTAATCAGGAGGAGCTCATGTCATCCCGATTTGTGAACAAGGGCAAATCTGCGAGGAGCTTTGACCAGAGAGAGGATCACATAGACCAGAGATTTAGCCTGCAGATCTCTTGATGGTATAGATTGGAAACGTTGAATGAATATGCATTCTTTTAAGGCCAGCAGTTTTTTATAATCTATTCCTTAAGGCTGCTTTTTTCGACGGATCGTATTCCGGAAAAGCCCTTTTAAGGGCTAGCAGTCCTGACTATTTTTTACTTATTTTAAATTTTATCATAAAGCCATACTCAGGCAAAGTGTTCAGTGGTATTGCAAGCCAAAAAACAAGTGATGGCAAATATACTTATGGCGATGCATGTAAAGATTATAGATTCGAAGCATTTGACGCTATAATTAAGGATAAGCTAGAGGTTTTGGGACAAGAAATGAGCACTAAATACGATAATTTACAAGGGAAAGTTGAGTCACTACAAACAAACAAAGGAAATCCACAATGAAATTGCTGGTATGAATGCTGAAATCTCTGCAGAACGTAATGAGGCCAACAAGAATTTTAATAAGATGGAGCAGTTCCTCAAAGATCAATTCTCTGCTCTGTCAATGAAAAGTAGTCAGCCTACACATGAAACTTCTGACTATCTAAGAGACTCTAATGAAATAGAGAGTGTGAATCCTCAGCCTATGGAAACCATCCCCTCCGGCTTAGGAGTAATGATAATAATGGCAAAGACCCGATTAGTACGAATCGCAAACGGCTATACAATGATACGGATAAATGGATAACTGTAAACTCCAAAAAGGCTTAAAACGGGTTGAAAATTGACAACATCAAGGATGTTGTTGATATAAATGATACAATCGCTGTTGCTTTCCTAGAAAGCAAGACCAAACAGGGAAAAAATGTTGAAAAGCCTAATAACAAGAGCAAGATTCAGAAGCATATGGCGATTAACCAAATTACTATACACAGGCAGAGCAGATCAAAGTAAGGTATCATGATGAGGAAAGGAATAGTAAACTGGTGTCTGGCATAAAGGCTGATAACGTGCTAAAGATTCAGCATCATCAACTTAAATCGGAAAAAGTCATCTAATACGTTATACGAAATATAGACGTGACCTATGACCTTAACGATTTTAAACAATTATTATTTTCCTGAGAAAGTGATTAGACTTAAAAAATCCAAAAGATCCTTAGATATGCCCATGATTCTGGTTCTGTTAGCGAACACATAGCACAAAGAGACTCTAAGAAATCTTATTCGCATAGGACCCTTAGCTGTATCCATCGAATTGTTCCGTGGAAATAAAAGACCATTACAATGTTTTAACTGCTTACGATTTGGACATATATCTCTAGGGTTCACTGAAGCCCCTCGCTGTAACAAATGTGCTAAAGACCGCCAGTCACGACAAATGTTAAAGGACAAGATTCTCCAAAGTATATAAGATACGGTGGGCAACACACATCCAGTTATACAAAATGCCCAAAATATCCGCAAGTTAAACGACTCCCAACCAAAGTTAAACCGGAGACATCCTATGCCTGAATAGTCTCGAAAATGGATAAAAGATTTAACATGAATGACTTACAAGACATGTACAAACAACTAGGCAGTATTTGCCATTTGTATAATGAATTAGGCAAAAAATACCCACAAATAAGTGGAATTCTTACGAGCAAACGCTGAGATTATGGCTGATCGACGCTATACTATTACTAACAGAGGTAAGCTTCATTGCGTCATATGGAATGCCAGGGGAATTCCCAGGAGGCGTATTGAGTTTTATAACTATTTAATTAAATGGGATAAAGACGTGGCATTTGTTTGTGAGACACATCTAAAGCCGGGCCAAGACTTCAGAGTCCCGGGCTACTGTGTCTATCGCAAAGATAGAATTGTTACTCCCAATGTGAACGTCTCACCTGGAGGTGCAGCAATTGTCGTTAAAAAATGCATCCAGCATCGGGAAGACCTCATTCGGATGATACAGGAATGGAGGTTGCTTCTGTTACTGTCACAGATACTATGGTTGGCGATGTAAAAGTCGTGGCTCTTTACAACTCTCCCAAGCACAAGATCGATATTGATGAGCCCGACGAGCTATTCTCTGGGAATATCCCGGCGGTAATGGCGGGGGACTTGAATGATAAGCACTCACAGTGAAACTCCAAACGTCATAATCAGAATGGTGTCATATATGAATGGATATATATAAAATAAAACTGATATCATCGCCATAAGTCCTGTAAACGATACGTATTACTGTGATCACTCACCTTCAAGTGATGTCCTTGACATTGTGCTGCTGAAAGGCTTCTATAAGCCATTCGATATTTTCACTGTTAATGTAAATATTGACTTCAGAGAACAAATGGGGCTTAAACAAGATTGGAAACTTTTCAGAGATCTCAAAAATGACAATAATCTACTCAATGACGTCCACAATGCGGAGGAGATAGACATAAATTTTGAAAGGATCACTACACGTATTATTGATGCCATCAATGCTTGTGCTTCTCCAGCAGACGTGAAACGGCCTGATCATCTCGATCGTACTCCAGCAGTCAAGTATCTAATAGACCAAAGAAACAGGGCATAGAGGCAAAGGCACCGAACACGATAGCCTTGGCTTAAAACCAAATATAATCGACTTAAGAGAAGAGTAAGTAAATAAACGTCGTAACGAGAGATGGAATGAAAAGGTGAAGAGTTCTGTTTAATTGTCAACCCAGGACAATTCTATCTGGTACATGATACGAACCTTACAAAGCAAAAAGGTCATGAACATACCACCGCTTTTAGACACCAATGGACATTTTACAACTAATGACCAAGACAAAGCACAGCTTATTGCTGATTCAATTAAAGAATTATTTGTAACTCCAAAGGATGATCGTCCAGAAGGAATAGAAATATCCAAAATGGTAGAAAGCAGCATAACAAAGTTTTACAACACTAGCCATCATGTGGCCAAATATAATATTCAGGTAGCTGAGATTCAAAATTGCTTTAAGAAACTCAAGAAAAAGAAGGCACCAGGTAAAGACAGTATTAAAAACAATGCTTTAAAAAACGTACCCCTAAATATAACTGGTGATATCACTAAAATTATTAACATCTGTTGGGATAATTGTTACTTTTCGGATACATGGAAACAGTCTGTTATCCTAAGTATTCCTAAGCACGGTCAAAATCCTGCCTACCCTGTAAGCTACAGGCCCACCAGCTTGTTCTCTTCTATTTCTAAAGTCTTGGAGAGAACAATTCTCACACAATTCCTAGATTTCTCCAAAACCAATAATCTCATCCGTGCAGAACAATTTGGTTTTCGGGAGAAACATTCTTGCCAGCTCCAACTTTGGAGACTTATAGCGGATGTTAACACTCCCCTTAATCTTTCGATGTGTTGCAGCGTCATCTTCTTAGATGTTCATAAAGCCTTTGATCAGGTCTGGCATGAAGGCCTTATTTATAAAATGATAACTAATGGTTTCCCACATGATTTAATTAATCTATTTCACTCGTTCCTGTCCAACAGGTCTTTTCAGGCCAGAGTTGGAGATGAATTATCTAATACCTGTGAGATAAATGGCGGTGTCCCACAAGGATCAGTGCTAGGGCCAGTTGTATTCAATTACTATATACGTGACTTCCCTGAAATCTGTTAATGTAGGCTATATTTTTATTCGGATGAAGCTGCTATACTGACATGGGCATGCCAGCCAAGTGTTGTTGTATCACGTTTGCAGACCCTTTAAGAATGTGAAATCTGGTTTAGCAAGTGACGATTAAAACTGAATGTCGACAAATGCAAAGCGATGTTTATCACTAAGAAGAAAAAGAGAAATCTGGACTCCTTAAAGTTATATGACAAATACTTGGAATGGGTTGATAATTATAAATAACTTAGCGTTGATTCAAAACTATCATGGAATATGCATGTGACTTACGTGATGAACAAGGCCAAAAAAAAACAAAGTTTAGCTTAATTGCTCTCTTCGGTCGTAACATTGCCCTCAGTGTTGATAGCAAACTACTGTTATACAAAATGATTGTTCGTGTCATCTTGCTATATGGCATGCCCGTCTGGGCTACAATTTGCAAGACAAGAAGGAAGGATCTCCAAACTTTCAGGAACATTACCCTAAGGACTATTGCACAATTAGATAGGAGAATTGCTCGCAATTACTCCATTTATAATGATTTCAATATGTCCCATGTTGGGAAATATGTTCAAGAGCTCATGGAAACTGTGCTGCTTATTATGGTAAATCATGATAATGATCTAGTCTCTGGCATTCTAAAACATTCTCTACATAAAAGGCACCGTAAACCAAGACTTTTCCTTGATGTCAATTATGATGACGTTGACAATGTCATCTTCCCAGATTACTGGGTTTCATAAGTTTTTCGTTGTTGTGGTTTACAATGCGATAAACTCCTAGTTCAGACAATCATCAATCAAGTTTCCCTCCACCAAGAGGAGGCAATTTTCTTCTTTCATACTTTGGATGACTTTTGTGGGTACATCAGGCTGCTTTTCTAGTTTAGTGTATTTCCTTTGGAATATGATTATTAAGGGTGAGATTATGAAGCTATGCTTCAAGTTCCACACGAATACCGATACACTACACTGTTCGATTGTCGATTGTCGAACTGTTAGTCACGGAAGGGTAAGGATCAGGACGGACTAGCTCTCCAAGGTGTCACCTCTACTCTCATTTCAGGTATCATCTCATTGCTCTCATTTCACGGTGCGCCCTTTTCAGGGCGATATTCAGCTTCTGTTACGTCTTATGTGCTGGGCCCTGGCATTGGAATTAACATTCCCATAAACCAGTATATCAACACGCTCATTATCCTTCTGGGTCCCTGGCATTGGGATTAATTTCCTCGCAATCCTGAGTAAGGACATTTCTCATATTATCTATTATTATTCCAATAATTCACAAGTGGGTACCTGGGGTAGAATTAATTTTCTTGCAAACATGACTTGTTCTTTGTCTTAAAGCTAGGTCCTTCTTAGGACGGCTTCCTTAGCACACACCTAGTTGCGAGGCTAATCTCCCCTCCCCTCCCCCTAGTTCTGAACAATTCTCTTTTACGAATATGATGGCTTCGTCCAAATTAATGACGCTGAAGTCGGCAAAGGATCTTTGCAAGTGCCTGACGGTAAAAGTGTGTCTTGCGAAAGGGCCTACAGGGATGCCTGTTGGATCCTCTAGGTTTACTACATTTGACCTAGTATTTATTGAAATGCTAGAATCTCTTAGAAATGACATAAACGCCAAGTACAAGGCACTAGAGGCTAAAGTCGACACATTACGAACAAGTTTGAGGAGAAATTCAATGGAATCAACACGGAAATTCAAAACTCTCCTACAGACGTCATCAACAAGATAAGTGATTTTAGAGAAGCCTTTGAGAAAAGTTCCAGGATTTTAAAGGCGGTAAACTCAATGGAAGAAAATACGTTAAGAGGAAATTTTCATCCTATCTAACAAATTGCATGGACTAGAGTCCATGGAAATAAGTGATGATCGTGACTGTTCGAAAAACGGTGGCAACAAAAGAAGCCATTCCGACGTAAGTGATGGAGAAGTGGAAGACAGTGCCTGGCCAGTTGTTCGTAGCAAAAAACCCAGAAGGATGACGAGGACGGAAAATTCCCAGATTAAGGTCAGTGAAAAGGGAGCTATTTACATTCCCCCTATTATCGTTAGACATCACGGAAAACCGATTAAGGAAGTGCTAGATGAGATAAAAAAAAACACGTAACGTTAGATAAGATTACTGTACACACCGGACGCTCAAACACTATCAAGGTTAAATGCCACGATGAGGAAGCTCATATAACCCTTGTGTCAGGAATCAAAATGAATGGTGTGCTTAAAATCCAGCATCATCAGCTCAAGTCTGAGAAACTGTTGAAATACGATGTCCATAATGTAGATATAACCTATGTCACGGAAGATTTTTGCGAATACATTAGAAACGCTAACTACTTCCTCGATAAGGCAGTTAGACTTAAAAAACCAAATGGTGCTGTTGAGATGCCAATGGTCATAGTCCTCCTCCAAAACACTGAGCACAAAAAATCTTTCCTAAATTTAAAGTGCATTGGTCCACTTGCTGTAACAGTGAAAGGTCCGACATGTTACAATTGTTTAAGGTCCGACACATAAAATTAGAAACATGAAACATTATTTAGTTTTAAAACAGCTGGTAACATGAATAATAACGAAACAAGAAGTGGAATGAAATTATAACGTGTAGTTCAACAAAATATTTGGTTAATTAAAGATATGATTGATCACTTTTACAATCTAGAATATGTTTTCTGTCACAAAATAATAGAAACTTTTACATAAACTTAAATTCAATGACCAATAAAATGTTCATGTTTCTTTAACAACTTGCATATTCTGCTTTTCACAGTGACAATTAGATTTTGGAGGGTGTCTAAGGTGTTATCATCCCATGCTTTGAGGATTGCTTCTAGCAATTCACTAGTTGACGTGAACTGATGTCCATTTTTGTACACAGTCTTAGCCATCATCCCCCACAGGTTTTCGAAGGGTTCAGGTCAGGACTGATCGCTGGTCATTCCAGAAGTGGTATATTTTTGTTTCTGAACCATTCTTTGGTGGACTGGGAGACATGCACGGGTGCGTTATCTTGCTGGAATATTGAATTTTGTCCCCCAATTCTTGTATATGGTATCAGGTTGCTTTCCAGCATCAGTTGGTACTTTGTGGAGTCCATCCTTCCACATATAATGGCCAATGGTGTTTTTCCTTCAAACGCAAATCCGCCCCACACACCCACATATCCTCCTCCTTGGACTTGTTTGGAAAAGACACGAGTTCTTTTCTTATATCATGTTAATAACGCTTTAGTCCGTCCGGACCATCAAGATTAATTTTGTTTTCGTCAGTAAATATAACAGATTTTCATTCTGTTCCATGACATATGCGCTTCTGCACACCTCAATCTTGCTTCAATATGTCTCTGCTGAAGCTATGGTCGTGGCTTCATTTTCTTATATTTCGCATTACCACTTTGTTCAACACTCGAAGAACAGTCATCCTTGACATCCGATTATTTAATTACGCTGTAATTTGCGACTTGATAGGTTCTTTGTCGTGGTTAAATGAAAAATTCTTCGTCTATCTCGAGATGTTGCTACAGATTTTTGTCCAGAATTGGATTTTCCAGCCGCACTTCGTTGACCATTCAAGAACTTTGAAATCGTGGACCTTCCTCTGACCAGTCGACGTGTAATATCTGCAGCTGGAACATTTTCTATAGCCTAAACATCAATCATGGCCTTCTCTCGAGCAGTTAGGTCCTTATTGCACCCCATTGCAAATATCAACAGAGTTGTGAAACAAATTGTCTTATTTCCTGAATAATATAAACCTGCTCTATCTCTTTAGGTGAAATGATCTTGCCCAAAGTGTTTTCTAATTTGCATAGCTATTATTTCTTTAGTGTTTCTAATATTTTGTGAGAAGAAAATACGTTCCAGATTCAAAAAGTGACAAACCACATCTTTAGTTACATAATTATTTAATTAAAAGTGTGCCATAATTTCACTATAGTTAATTTCTTATTATTATTCATGTTACGAGCTGTTTCAAAAATATATAACACACGAAACACTAAAATAATGTCATGTTTCTAATTTTGTGTGTCGGACCTTACGTTTTGGGCACGTATCCTAGGGTTGCACCGACTCGCCGCGTTGTAATAACTACGCGGGCGACCACCAGTCAAGGGACTGCATCAATATAAAAGGTAAAGACCCTCTTAAATGTATTCGAAGTGAAGGCCGGCACACATCGACTTATACTAAGTATCCCAATTACCCACAAGTTAAAAGAAATAGAACTTCCAAAGTAGCTGAAGGAAGAACTTTTGCCTCGCTTGCTTCTGCTTCTATTGGTAAGGGAGTTGCTGAGCACCTCGAATTTGCTAAAATTCAAAGGATAGTGGCAAACCTAATGAATATGTTAAAGGATAGTGGCAAAGTTTTGCCACAGGCCATTCAAACTATGACATGGAAATAATCATGTTTAGACATCCCTACAAAGTTATAAATCGAGGTAAGCTATGTTGCACTATATGGAATGCGAGGGGAATCCCTCGCAAGCGTTTTGAATTTTATGATTTCCTTTCAAGCTGGAACATCGCTGTTGACTTCTTTTGCGAAACCCATCTCAAACAGAGTAGGGCTTTCAATCTACCAGGGTACTATGTTTATAGAAATGATAGGCCCCCTAAAAAAGCTTCAGATCCAGCCTCTGGTGGGGTAGCTATTTTTGTTAAAATAGGTATTGGATCACACTACGATTGTCACACCTAACCTTGTGAATATGGAAGCAGTTTCCATTATCATTAAAGGTACTGACATTGAAGAGGTGTGACAGCTAAATCGAAAGGTAACTGTAATAAATTACTTACTCACATATCTTTAACTGTTCTATTAAAAATCAGGTGTCAAGCTCACTTGACTTAATCCTACTTAACTTGGATTTAACCCAACATAATCCCCGTTCTTATGCTTATTAACAGTTTTGTGTAGCTCAACAATAAGCTCGCCTCAAGCAATTCTGACTCTCTATCCAAAGATAAAAGGAAATTTCTGGGCGAAATTTTATGTGTAGAAAACTCAACAATCCAATTACATTCTCCGAATCACAGATGAGGTGTGGGGGGGGTACTTAAGATGAAAAAAAAAAACTTCTCGTTAATGTTAGAGCACCAAAAATTTTTGTTCCCAATTTTTGGGTGCTACAGGCCCCACCTTGCCACGAAAGCTCGTCCCGAGCGGGCACGGATGCTTGTCAAATATTCAGTCTTCAAATATTCGTATTCGTTCCGGGCGCCCAAGAATGCGTCGTGAATACCTTTTGGGAGGATGGATTTTTTAACCATATAACATCCGTAGTCGCAATCGGAACGAATTTTTTGAAAACGGTCTTGAATCTTCAACCCACCTTCTGATTATGTTTATAAGCCTTTAGGTTGGTATAGTCAACGATGCACATCCGTTTGTCCTCTTGGTTTTGTCCGAGTAAGCCGTACGTCTTGTCGTCGAATTTCCGAGTTATCAAGAAAAGTCCTTTCGTCCAACTCGTAAATTTAAGGTGTAAACGATGATTTGTAGCGCATACGCTTTCACGTGCCGGAACCCATTCTCCTTACTTGAATTCCACCCGCCGTTTTCTACGTCTCCTTTTCCTTTGTCGGTTCCTTCGATTTTCATAGGCCCTTTGCATCTTTTCTTCTCGTGATTCGATGTTGCCTTCTATTTCCAGAGGATTGGCTAAGTAATCTTCACCCATCATGAGCTCCGCTGGAGAGTACCCTATCTCTTCATGCACTGTCGATCGCAGGGTGAAGAGAACACGGTCAAAAACTTCTTCCCAATCATGTTGACGTGTACGATCGACAGACAAACGTAATTTCTCACGTAGAGAGCGAAGGTAGCGTTCCACGGGATTGGTGCGTGGGCAATAGGGCACGCTGTATTCAAACTGCACACCCCTTTGTACTAATATTTGGCGCACTTGCTGATTCCAGAAATATGGTGCCTTATCACGTAACAAGCCGCCAGGTTTTCCGAATTTCTTGAAACAATTCTCGAGTAAATTTATGATGTGTCTTTGCGACAACTTGGGTACCACTTCTAGCTCCATCCAACCGGTGAATACATCAACAATCACAAGTAAGAACCGGTTACCATGCATCGATATGGTAACCAGTACCATCGGTCCAGGGACCGAAGTACCATCGGTCCAGTAACATTTCTCCGGATGCATTCGATGTCCTGGGGAATGCAACGTGGTTTACATTTCTGGCATTCCAGGCAGCTGCTTGCGTATCGTTTGATTTCCTGATACATGTTTTTCCAGAAATATCGTCTTCTCATGAAGTGTAACATCTTTCGGGCTCCTGGGTGAACTAGAGGACCTTATGAATGCCAATATGCCATTAGCTGTCTTCGGATATCTCGGGGAACCCAAATCCTCTCATTTCCTTTTATGTTTTTACAAATAATCCCGTTGGTAAATCGTAAAGTCTTGTTCTTGGTGTCTGCAGCCAGAATAGCCAATTGAGCTTAAGATAGGTCCTTTTTTTGTAATGTGGTCCAATCAAAGGTCTCCAAATGTAAGCTCTTTTTTACGCAGATGACGCTGCTATACTGACCTGTGCGCGTCAACCAGCCGTAGTAGTCTCGCGGCTACAGAAGGCTCTTAAGGAGTGTGAAAGCTGGTTTAGCAAGTGGAGGCTAAAATTGAATGTAGACAAATGCAAGGCGATGTTTGTCTCCAAGAAGAGAAAGAGATCATTAGATTCTCTAACACTATATGGCAAAAAACTGGACTGGGTTGAAACTTATAAATATCTTGGTGTTGTTATTGACTCTAAACTTACCTGGACTCCCCACGCAACTTATGCGTTGAATAAGGCCAGGAGAGCCAAGTTAGTGAACCATTGATGTTTTGAGTAAGCATATCCCCGACGGCATTCTTGCTGTGCTGGCATCTGAGTGGATTTCAAATCAGCTGTCAAAGTCGGCCTGTGCTAACAATGGGGGTTCTGTTAAAAAAAATTTATTGTATCAAAAGCTCTCTGGCATTCCATATCCCACGATTATCTAACGTCTTTATGTGTCAGACGCATCAACGGGAAAGTTAATTCACTTACTGATGGTATAAAGGTTATATTTATTTATAAAATTGTACCAACTGTATTGTATTGTATTGTATTGTATTCTATTGTATTGTATTGTATTGTATTGTATTGTATTGTATTCTATTGTATTGTACCAACTGTATTCATAAAATTGTACCTGACTTCCTTGGCGTCCCTAGAACCGGGTAATCTACCATGGGCTGGACATGTTTTTTCGATGGTTGAAGTCCCAGGTCATTTACGGAGTAGCCCAGAAAATCGACCTGACGCTGTAAAAAATGGAATTTTCGAAAGTGGACTTTCAAGTTATGTGCTCTCAATCGTTCGAATACCCGTCCGAGCACGTCGAGATGGGATGCGACGTCTGAAGTTCCCACTATAACGTCGTTCATATAGTGGAAACTCCAGGGTTCGATATTGGGGTCCAGCACTTGATCCATGAGGGACTGGAATACCTTAGCCCCGTTACATATGCCAAAAGGTGTGACTCGGTAGGCAACGGTACCCAGTCCTGGAACCACAAACGCCGTTTTGGCTTGGGATTCTTCATCCAATCGCACATGCCAATAGGCAGATTTTAGATCCAGGATGGAAAACACTCTGGCGTGGGAGAGCTTCTGTAGTATCTGCTCCATTGGCAGTGTATAGTAGGCCATAGGCGTAGTCAAGGCATTAAAACGTCTGGCATCTAGAAAAAACGAAGTTCTTTGCTATCTTTCGTGGCTATCAAGAAATAGGGCAGCGACCAGGGACACTCTATGCGTCCTACAATACCTTGCATCTCCATTTCCAGAACGAGTCGGCGTAGCACAGGCATTTTCGCCGGCAATTGAGGGTAAGGTCTTATTTTCACAGATGGATTTTTTCCCGTATCTATATGGTGGACATACAAAGGATATTTTTCTGTAATGTTCTCCATCTGTACCTGTGCTGCTTCTATTAAGTCCCATACTTCCTTTTCTTGTATATCTTTCGACAGGTCTAGGTGATTCGGTCTTATTCTCGGTATCAGCCCTATCTGGAAACTTAAATTTAATTTTCGTAGTATATCTAAACTGATAATTCCTTTACAGGGTAGCTTCTCTGAACCCCACAGCTTTATAGGCACTGGGCAGCAAGAAATTGTGTCTACGGCAGTTATTGTTTCTCTGACATAGATAGTGAGAAGTTGTTTGTCTCCATTAGCTACTTTTATCGTTTTGCTTTTGTTAATTCGATCTTCCCACGCATGCAATTTTTCCGCAACTTCTCGTCTTAGGATAGATAAGCTGGATCCGATGTCTAGCATAAAGGATATCTCTACGTTGTCGAAATGGACCCGTAAATGACACATCCCTGTTGGCGGCAGGCGAACTTCCAACAGGGTTCTCTCCAATCCATAAGAATCTTTTTCTTTAATCTTGACTCCTGTGCTTCCTTCTGAACTCCTTTTCATTTCACCTCCAGTTCCATTTCATTTAAGGCACCGGGACGTGTGGGGGTGCTGTCCCGTACGTCCCTCAGGTTTTTCCCTGGTCATCATTAACGCGGGAGCCCTTAACCGCCCGCGGTCAAGAATCTCCGCAGCCAACGAGTCGTTCCCATCTCTGATCATTTTCTGTTTTGTACGTACCTCCCCGCGTATGACCGCTCGGAACTTCTAAATTGCTTTTAAATCCTCTCCATACGGTCTCCCTCCAATAGATGTCTGGACGATGTTTTCAAGCGCCAATTCCATCAATGTATTATCCGATAGACGTTGTGGCATTCTGCCATTTAATTTGTACAGCTCAGAAAAATATTCTAGGAAGTCTTCTCCTTCTCTTTGAGTACGGGTACATAGCTCTTTTATCAATGCTGCCTCCATCTTGGTATCGCCAAATCGCTCTTTGAGGCCCGTTTTTGCTTCTTCCCAAGTACGAGTTTGTTGTAGCAAGGTGCGAGGTGGGGTTCCACAATTAAAGAAAAAATTTTCCTTAACATCAGTAAAGGTACTTCATTAATGAGGGCTTGGCTCTCTAGGTTCGTTATGTAGGCACGAATATCCATGTAACCATCATACAATGGCACGTTCAGACTACTCCGAAATTCTCGTACGTCTTCCCGCCTTACTTGCAGAAATGATTCGACCACTTCTGTTTGTCGCTGTAAAGCCCGACACAAACGTTTGGATGCGTGATGGTCTGCACATTTCGTAAATTTCATGACTTCTTCGTTTAAGAAAGTTTCGATTTCGGCGGTCTCCCATTCAGCTACATCGAGATGTAGACCTCTCTCTGCACATATCCTGACGAGTTGAGCATCTATAGCTCTTTCGAGCGTCAACCCCAGCGCAGGTTCAAACACGAGATAATCCTTAATCTCCTGAAGAACGGTTGGATTTAACATGCTGACAGGGAATCGTCGGTTGAAAAGGGCGGCCACTAATTTAATCTTGTCTCGGCGATCCATCTTTGGGGTGAGCGCTTCCGTCTCGCTTGTTTAGAGCCTATAATCAAACAATCAAACGTTTCAATCAGCTAGAAATGTCTTATGAATATCTAAGAACAGGAGAATTATTGCATAATTTCGATCTGAAAAAAAAACTGCTGTGACAGCTAAATCGAAAGGTGACTGTAATAAATTAATTACTCACATACCTTTAACTGAACCAGTAAAAATCAGGTGTCAAGTTGACCTGACGTAATCCAACTTAACTTAGATTTACAATCCCTTTAGCCAACATAATCCCCTTTCTTATGCTTATTAAAAGTTTTGTGTACCTTATAGATTATTTTCTTTTATTTAGAACTAGCAAAGGTACCCGGCGTTGCCCGGGATTATTACAGTTGTAGGTAAACAGAACAATCTCAAAAATTATATTAAATTTTGCAAAATCTTAGAAATAAACACATGAAAATGCTTAGAATTAACATAATAAAAATTCTTAACGAAAATTCAAAAAAAATTTTTTAAAGGCTCACAATGGCTGGACCTCTCCAAGGATGCCACTACTAGTCTAAATAATTTCTTACTCAACGTAATCTTACCTCGGATGTACACTTGATGTTGTTGCAATTTCCACTCTTCTCTCGATGTGTTGAATTAAAACTTGGCCATTCATCACTGTGTAGTCTAGCGGTCGCCGATTCTTCTATTTACTTGCTTCCCATTTGCTCAATACATCACGGAGCTAAAGGAGTGCTTCCTCTGTCGTCTTCCCACTCTTTCTCAATAGTCTGCTAACTCTCCATTATCTCCAGTTACTGATCATTTTTAGAGATTTTCAAGAAATTGTTAAGTACTAAGAACTCTCTTTTTTAAGAAAAGCCTGAATAACAGGAATTCTATGCATTGTTACAAATTAAAACTTATCCATATTACATCATCATTTTATGTTCATTGTTATAATTCTTGGAAAGATTGCTTTAACATTACATCATCATTCTGTGCTCATTGTTATTGGTGAATTGCGCGTTGATACCATTGTTGATGCGAACACAATGGGCCTATTGTTGCACAAACTTTGCCTTGCATTGTTGGTCATGAGATATATATTGTTGGTTCATGCATTGTGTTTGTAAATTGCGTGCTGATACCATTGTTGATACCTATTGTTGTACAAACTTTGCCTTGCATTGTTGGTCATGAGATATTTCTCATTAATATGCCTTGCCATAACCATGAATATCGATTTTTTATCGATATTTATTATTTTTCCGAAATCTGAGGTAGACTTATGCTTTGAAGGTCATGTATGCGAAATTTTATCAAGATCGGAATAAAACTGTAGATTTGTATAAAAAACATACAGACCCACAGACAAACAGACTCACAAACATCCTTCTTTATATAGATAGATAGATCTAATAGCAAGAACTGGGGTAACTCCGTTCGGTCGACTCTCAATCGGTCGACTCGCATTCGGTCGAATCCCAATCGGTCGACTCGCAATCGGTCGACTGTCAATTAATTGTCAATGGGCCGATAGGGTTGGTTTGTCAGCAATACTTCCCCCATTTCATGAATGACCTCACGCGAACCTACCTACCCCTTTCTGGTCTGGAAACGCTTGTGTCGATTGAATGTTTTGCTACGGAGGACTGGTTTTTTCTCGGTTTTTTCCATGCTGGTGATATCCTGTATGAATTTTTTTAATCAAGGAATGGCAGTTTTTGGTCTTTTTCTACTTCAAAAGTAAACTGTACTGTGGGGAAAAAACTGTTTAAATGAATTATAAAAGTATCGATATCGCATATTTTTGTATCGAATATCGTGAAGATATCATCGATATATCTAAACCAACAGTCTGGGAAGTAAAAATTGAAAGTTTTGAGGATATCCTTTAGTGGATCCTTTTTATTAATTAATTCGAACGGCCCCTCGGATATAAGAGCCTCTACTCTATTGTCCGCAAAACGGAACAACTTGAACATGATCATTCTGATATGAAGCAAATGATTGCTGTTGGCTATTGTTTACTGCCGTCGAAAACAACAGAAACATATCGTCGATTGCTCAGGATATTTCAAGATAAAGCAAACAATCTTGGTTTGAACTTTAATCCATCCAATATTCAAATGGACTTCGAACAATCCATGATCACGGCAGTTAGGACCATCTTTCCCAACAGTAACATTCACGGATGCTACTTTCATTATACTCAGTGCTTATGGCGGAAGCTGGACAATCTTGGTCTACGGGAAGAATACCACAATGAGAGTCAGGAACCTAAGAACACATTTAAGCGGATGTGCGCCTTGGCTCTAATGCCATTAGATAAAGTCGATGATTTATGGTGCTATATTCATGCTGAGGCTCCTAGCCCTTAAACAGTACCAAATATTGAACGACTTTTAGATTATTTCGTCGAAAATTGGATTAATGAAAATAGCCGTTTTCCACGAGAATTATGGAACCATTACAAAAATTTTGGTGCAAGTACTAATAATGGGCTTGAAGCTTTTCATCGCAGTTTGAAGACATCAATAAAAGAATTCCATCCTAATATTCATGCATTCATCGATGCAATTAAACAGAAGCAAATTGATTATGAGATGAAACTAGCAAGCATTGCTGCCGCTCACAGACTATCAAAAGGTAATGCTAAATAAGCCGAACTCAATCGGCGTTATCAATCTTATACTCGTATGTATGAACATTCGCCGCAAACAGTAGAGGATGCCATTGTTCTTTTAAATCGAGTTGCACATAATAATGTTCCTTCATTTTATTAAATATTGAATAAAACTGTTTTACATTGTTATCGGTCTATTATTTATGTGAGTTTATTTTTACATTTTATTTACTGTTTATTTACTCATCAAGCCAAGTAAGTTACTTACAAAAAATATTCGCCTTAATAAGAGGAGTCTCCACATGCCAAGTTTTTTCAGTTTGGTTCGCTTGTATGAACATTATAGTCATTTCATTTTTTCATTTTTAGAAAATTATCTCTAACTAGGCTTAACCATTTATCATAAAAATACGTCAAGGCACAGTTTATGGTACCCTCTAAGTATGTATTAATTTCATTTGATTCTGCTTGTTGCCGTTTCGGAGGAGATAGCTACACAAAATTGGTCTTATACGCACAAAATTTTTCAAAATTTCAACATATCTTTTCGAATCATGGGCTTTCGATTCAGATAAGAAAGGTGGGTGTTGGGGGAGGTTATTCACGAAAGAGGGGAATTAATGCCGACAAACTAACCCTATCGGCCCATTGAAAGTCGACCGATTGCGCGTCGACCGAATGGGAGTCGACCGATTGCGAGTCGACCGAATGCGAGTCGACCGAATGGAGTATAACCCAAGAACTCGGATCGAAATTAGCCCGTGGTTTTATTTTTTTCTTTTTGACGTGAAATGAAATAAACTTTTCAGCTAATTGAAAAACACAATCGTATTCAGTTTAAAATCATTTCATGTTTTTTTTTCCAATTAATAGGGACATCAACGACAGGAGGATTCATGTGGTGTAGCCTATCATCTAGTCTTCACGAAGGTGTTGCTGAAGAGCTGCTCGCTGACATTCTTCACTCTGCACGTCGAACGCTTTGGGATACTTCGAACCCTTCCGCCAATGGGTGATCGAAAAAAAATAAAAATTTAAGATTAAAATGAATCAAAAGATCAAACTATCAAATTATGCAAACTTTTAAACAATCGGTGAAATTCTAAATTCTTTGCAGGTAAAGGCATTCTTATTCCAAAGTTTTTGTCAAAGTAATGCAGCTTTTCACTACTTTAGAACGGCAGAACACACTCGTCTAAATCGTTAAGGAACACAATTATTCAAAATCTCATAGAAAGTTTTCTATTGTTCTCAGTATTTCTTTAAGATTAATGTTATCTGGGCTTTTGCACTAAACGTCTTTGGATATTCGGTGTTTACCTTAATTCTAATTTTTTCAAAACTCAAGCGCACGAGCTTCCATGGTTGCTCGATGGGAGGACATGTAAGTGGGGGGGGGGGGGCGAGGGAAAGAACAGGTAAGAATTAGTGTTGTTAGCAGAGGCCCGCCGAGGGCAATTTTATCT
>JAHWFO010083607.1:0-27280 GCA_023313115.1 Rhysida immarginata
TGTTCTCTCCTTTAAAAGAGAGGAAACGAAACATGTAACTCCATTGTCGTACAATGGATCGCTAGGATGCATTTCCGGACCCATATTTAAGGAAAAAATTTGTTTCCCGCTACAAACTGTACATGGTATTTCATTCTTGACCTACTTTTCTGAATCACCCTGTATACTATAATTCATACAGAATAAAATATTCGATAAGATAAAATGAATAGATATAATAATTATGATGAAATATGGATAAAATGAGCTATTACTAAAGTTTAATCTTTAATGATAGACTTAATTTTGTGACCGCTAATTATTAATTAGCATCATTGATTATAATTATTAACATCTCGCAAATTAATTTTTTATTTTTTTTACTTCATATTATCTATTTTAGTAGTAGCGTGGTTGATTGAATTTAGCCACGTGCACGTGAGAGTGTTGGGTCATAGAAAGCTAAGTCAGGTCATAGCCTAATAATAACCAGCTCAGGTTTTAGCGATAACCAAGTCTATTGTGACGTAATTGGCAAAAGTGGTTTGGGGGATGAAAAAAAATCGCCTTTGGCGGCATTTTTGGCCTACTGCATTGAAGAGAGGGGGCGGCAAATTGAAGGATCGGGTGGGCTCGTCATTTGGATGCAAAAAAGTTCCTATAAACGTCAAAACCGCATTTTAGGAGTTACGGCGTAAATGATTATCACCTTCGAAGGATAACTACTTTCAAAGTCTTGATATACGGATTTGTGCTTTTCTAATTAATATGTGCGACTCTCTAGATTTCTTCTTATGGAGCATTTAAAGGCTCTTGTTTATATAACTTCAATCAACAATGTAGAGGAGTCAGGCGATAGCTTTATCAACAGCTTCGAAATTATAAACAGGCCAGAGAGCTCCATTAACTTGCCCCCCCCCCCCCCACCTTAAAAATTCATAACTTTTTCAATATGTATCGTTTGTGCTATGTTTGTGCTGGTTTGTGCAGCAAAAATTTTCGTTCGTGCAGCAATCATTAAAGAATTATAAAGAAATCCAAGTGGGGGAGGGGGGGGGCAAGTTAATGCTAGCCCCCCACCTCAGAAATTCGATAGCACGCCACAAACCAGCACAAATATAGCACAAACGATACACGTTGAAAAAGCTATGAATTTTTAAGGTAGGGAGGCCAAGTTAATGAAGCTCGAGAAGAGCAGATATCGAAGGAGAGACTGAAAAAGGACACCGTATGTGCGAAAGGCATGCTGATCAGGCGTGGTGAAAAAGATCAATGCATCAGACTTTCTTAGCTCGGCAAATGTGTATTGTCATAAGTCCAGTGCTAATGAGTTTGAAGAGAAAATAGTGAGCACTATTAATAAGCATATTATTACGTTATCAACGGGGAAACTGCCGTTGATAAAAATACTTCCTTCGCCCTCCCTATCAACATGGATCACTTACGTTGAAATAGAATTTTTCACGGAAACTATATCCGAGGGTAATTTCTGTCATTATGTAAATACTTTAAAATATATGAAGCTCATTGGAATCTTCCTGTGGAGTATGATGGCATATTTCATCAGTGATCTTAGACAACTGAAAATATATTAGCTTGGCCTGCTTATTCTCAGCTAAGTTTTATCAGTTATATGGTGATAGAAAATGTTATTTACGATTACAGCCGTAATTTCTTAATGTTTATTGGATTTATCGAATTTACTGAACTTTATCTGTCTATCTGTATACAGGGTGTATCAGGTTCGATGATCATAAAGTACCTAGCGTGATCCTTTGCATGATTTCAAACTTAAAGTTCCTTATGCAAAATGTTCAAAACTCAAATGTTAAGGGTCTAAACATCACGTGAAGTTTGCTGAAAACCTGTGGAAAACGTCATTTAATCTCAACAATTGTCGCCGATTTAATTGTAATCGCCCATTTGAATTGAATGGTGAAAACAAGATGACGGACTAACATGTCTTCCCCATCGATCATTCTGGCATAAAAGTCAGTATCTGTCATAAAAACCTGAAACAACTCACCACCACTTTCTTTTTCCCCTTTGGAAGTAGCGTTAAACTGTAAGTAGATTACTCTTTCTTTTTCTTACGACCTCCGTTTCCAAATATCTGGCTTCCAAATCCAAGAGAACCAGTTACTCGTTCCTCCATCCCCGCCAGGATGGCGGAGACGGAGGAAGATACCCGATGGGAACCGGGAGAGGATTGCATTACTGTAACAACCCCCTTATCATCCTCGTCCCATGCTTCGCAGGAAGGATCGGGACCCTTAGAACGTCGGAAGAGAAAGAACTCCGAGACTTTCATCAATCTTGAAGATCCTCAAAATGCAAATGGCACGGAAGTAAATAACAATATTAAAAAATCGAAACCGAGAACACCCGATCCAGTTTTCTCCTCTCATGTAGTCACAGATATGAATGAAAGAGAGATGGACACGGTCATTAACGACTCTGAGGAACCCTAACAAAGCAACAACAATAACGAAAAAGTGTCGCTTTTACACACTAGCCAAACCAAAAAAACCAAAAAAAACCCACAAAACCAATGCCCAATCAGATATTAATGATATTACCGCGAAACTACAGCGTGCGGATAAACCATAGATGTACATATCTTCTATGGACAAAAATGGAAACAGTAATAACATCCCTATCCATACAATGACGGCAATATTCTGGATCACCATTGGGGCAACGCCTCCTTTTCAAAGAATGCGCTCTGGCTCCTTTTTAGCTAAATTTTCTTCAACCAACCAGGCAATCCGTTTCTTAAAATTCCAAAAATGGGAAACTACACCCTCTCCTTCTCGATCCCACATTACACTTGTACTAGCGCGTGCGAAATATCGGGTGTACCAATTGATATCTCGACAGAAGACTTTGCAAATAAATGTAACATCAGACAGCACATAACATATATTCAAAAAATTACCCCCAACTATGAAGGAGCAAATTTCTGTAAGTTGAATATTTTTCTGAATACTCCAACTTTCCCAACTCACATTTTCTACAGGAGACAAGCTTTCGAAACATCAGTACATATAGGCAAACCCCTACAATGCAAGAACTGTCACAAATTTGGCCATTCAGCTAAAAACTGTCATAGTCTCCCATCACGCTCCAGATGTACTGATACCACACATACACACAAAACATGCAGAAACTCCCCCTTTCTTTGTATCAATTGTGGAGGCCCACACTCGGCTTACTATAAAAATTGTCTTAGTTTCCTAGAAGAATCTAAAATCAAAGAAATAATGACAACATCTCAAATCTCTTATACTGAGGCGAAACGAAAAATATCAGCATTTTCTCCTAACCCAGCAAATCCACCTTTCCAACCAAAATCGTACGCACAAGTCTCCAGTTCACACATTCCCATGCCCCAACCTGCCCCTCCTGTACACAATGATTATCCCCAAATGCCGGCAGCCCCCATTCCAGGCCTGCCCCCTCTATACATTATGATTACCCCCAATCGCCGGCACCCTCCCACCCCCGGCCTGCCCCCAACTCCTCTTACAAATCTTATGCACAACGCACACCCCCCCTACTCCAATCATTCAAGCTCTCAATATGCAATGAATCAAACAAAACACCAAACGAACTTCTCTACTCAACAAAATTCCCTCAAAGCCAGTCATCCCAAACAAGCCAATCAAACCAATCTAACCAAGTCACAAAGTCATCCCTCACTGTTTCAAACCCTGGACTCACCCCACTGTTGTATGACAACTGTCCAAGAAACTCTATCCCTAGACATTCCTGTAGGGACACTACTGCATCATGGAATATATCGACCATATCTACTGAACAGTGCATACACACAATCAAACTAATTATCCAATTCATGTCATCCTTTCATCCTTCGGACTCGTTTATAAACGGAATAGCAAACATCCTTAAAACAGAAACAAACATATTCTCCCATCAAATAGATCAACTGGAATCCTGGTGGAATAAAACTTCCACAAGTTGCGATAAAAACTACTCTAACTTGAATTCAAATTCAATATAATAAAAATTTTGCAGTGGAATATAAGAGAGCTCAGAGCGAACTGGGAGGACTTTGTAAAAATTCATTTTCCCTTCTCCATTATTATCATTTCTGAAACTTTCCTAGCGGAAAATGACCAACTTCACCTTAATGGCTGGTCAATTTACACTCTAAATAGAACAAGTAGGGGAGGAGGCATTATTCTAGGCATCAAAAATAACATTCCGCACACAATTATTTATAGCCAACAAACAGAAAAAATAGCAGTCTTAGGGGCAAAAATTTGGCTTGACAACAATTGGATAAATACTCAATCTATGTGGCAGGCCCCCAGTAACAGCCAAATTGGCGCAATCTCCAAGACAACTTCAAAACACCCTATTTCGCTATAGGAGATTATAACAGCAAATCCCCTTTCTGGGGATGTAATGATCACAATTATAATGGTAAAATCCTAGAACAGTTGATATTAGAAGAATACCTAAACGTCCATTACCCACCAGATAACACTTTCTTCCCGTCAAACCGCCAACATTCGCCATCCATACTTGACATCGGAATCACTGATTCGACCTTCCCCTTTAACACCTGCACCAAGGTAATTGAAGGATCTTTTGCAAGTGACCACGTCCCGATTGAACTCATCCTCACCAGGATGTAAGCTGGACCCATTTGAGCCTTCGATCAAATTGTATCATGCAAAGATATCCCCCTCCTATAAAAGACACTCTCTTCCTGCCAGAAATCACATCTGCTCTTCCTCTTCCAACCGCTCTAGAGGAATTACAATCTTGGGTGTACCAAGTTCAGCCTACCAGGAATAAAACAAGATTTAAGAATGACAGCCCAATATGGTGAAGCTACCAATGCAACACAGCAATCGAGGAACGTAACAAAGCCAAACGGGATTTCAATCGACGCAAGTGTGATACCTGTTGGATGAAACTAAAACAAACACAAGCAAAAACAAGAAAGACCCTAAAAAAAGAACGAAAATCTTATTGGAAGAATACTATTAGCCTCCTTCATAAAAAACCCCTGCCAGCCAATGGCAAATCATTCGCAAAATACTGCACCCAAAAGCAAGAAGTCCGCCTATCATATACAGGGTGTTTTTTGAATTGAGTACAGATTTTTTGGGAGATGATAGACGAGGTCCTTAGAAGTATTTTTTGTCATATGAACATGGGGTCCCCGCAGCTCCGTTTACTTACAATACTGCATTGAACAATCAAATGACACCGGGACGCAGTGTCATTTTTATTTTAACAATTAACACAAACAATCTACTGTAATAATTTTTAAAGTAATTGTTTGCAAAGAAATTTCAAGATGCACGTGCTTGTTTGTTGAAAAGTCTTAGGACAAAACTTCGTCAAGGAGATTCCATGGTATCCAACCCCTTTGTAAAATACGATTATTGTGCGAATTGTGCTATGAAGCAAATGGCGGTCATTTCGAACAATTACTGTAAAAGTCATACAGTAGATTGCTTGTGTTAATTATTAAAAATAAAATAATCTAGGCCTACCAACGCACACTGCGTCCCGGTGTCATTTGATTGTTCAATGCAGTATTGTTAATAAATGGAGCTGCGGGGACCCCATGTTCGTATGACAAAAAATACTTCTAAGGACCTCTTCTATCATCTCCCAAAAAATCTGTACTCGATTCAAAAACACCCTGTATAAAGACTCTTCCCCGCTAAATCCATGAGAATCTGGTAAAGCCCTACTTGAATCTTTCACAAGTTTTTCCCAGCAACGAAACAAAGCAACAGGCAATAATCCAACCCCTCCTGTAACCAACCACCCTTCTTCTTCTCTGTCCCACTCCTTGCCTATAAAGCCTCAACAAGACCACTGGTCGTCCGAGATATCTTTCCAAGAATTCATCATAATCATCCGCTATCTAAAAAATGCTTCACCAGGGCCAGATAAAATCACTGCCGCTCCCCTCAAGCTCCTCTCAATGCAAACGGTCAAAACCATCCTCAGTTTACTAAACAAAAGCTGAATTACAGGTTACATACCTGAAGTCTGGAAAAATACGAACATTATACCTATCCCCAAACCACAGCAAGACCCCACCACGACTGCAACATATCGCCCTATTGCCTTAACCTCAATTCTCGTCAAAACCCTTGAAAAAGTGATTAATAACCGACTTATACTATACCTGGAATCAAACAACCTTCTCCCTAATAATATACAAAATCGCTCCTACTTGATGCCCCCCTTTCTTTTGACGGACGCCATCTATCATGCTAGAGAAAACAACGAGTATCTTACAGCAGTTTTCCTTGATCTTAAGAAAGCGTATGACTCTGTGTCCCACCCGATACTTTTGGAAAAAATTAAAAGGCTAAACATATCCCTGATTTACTGTGTATGGACAAAAAATTTTCTCCAAAATAGACCCCTTCAAATCTCCAGTATGAACCAAGATCACAAAATAATTTCAAATTATGGCCTTCCGCAAGGCAGCGTCCTCAGCCCTACCCTCTTTAGTATTCACACTCTTGATATCCCAAACAACTCTCCCCAAACGACCACCCTTCTCATCTACGCTGATGACTTCATCTTATGGTCTGCCGATAAAAGCCTCCCAAAAACCCGCTCTTCCCTTCAAAATGCCCTCGACGACCTCCAAAACTGGGGCACCAGAAACCTCCTCCAATTTTCTGCTGATAAATCTGTGGTCATCACTTTCTATAAACCCCGAACAAAAATACACATTAACCTCTTCTTAAATTATAGTCGCCTTCCAACATGTACTGAGCATAAATATCTGGGGATCTATTTTTCTATTGGTATGACTTGGCATAGCCAAGTTGGAAACATTTTAAAGAAACTAAAACAAAATCTTGGGGTATTGAAAAAGGCTTTCTAACTATTCTTGGGGCCCCCCTCACAGTTTATACAAAACCCTCAATACAGTCCTAATCTGCAGCATCTCTGACGCTTTTGCCCCCTTCCTTTTATTTTGCCCCCCATCTGTTATTAAACCAATTATGACCTGCGAAAACTCCTTCCTGCGGGTGGGTGTCGCTGCCCCCACTCCTATTGACATACTTTATGCCCATTATCATAATCCTCCCTCACTTCTCCGATGGAATTTAAGGTTCTCAAAATTTATTGCCAATTGGATCCAATTGGAGAATCATTCCCACCAAGGTGACAAACGACATTATTATCAACAGTTTATTCAAATCTCAGGAAATAAGACAACTGTGTATCAATACCTTTAAGCAATTTCATGACCCAAACCTCAGTCTTATGCCCCTTGAAGATACTTCTCTTGAAGATACTTGAAGATTACTTTAATTCGTAACCCAATTCTCTTCACCCACAACTTTGAAGATACCGTGAATATCCTTCATTGGGTCAAATTTCAGGAAATGGGCTACCTCCGAAGAATCTAATAACGGAGTAAGGGCCTTGAAGAAAGAAAGAAGAAGAAGCCCCTTTGAATTTAATGAACTGCTGGTGCGGAAAGTTCATAAATGACGTAACGACGCAATTTAAATTTTGACTTTTCGACATTTTCGATAAGGAACTTTAAGTTTGTAATCATGCAAAGGATCACGCTAGGTACTTTATGACCATCGAACCTGATACACCTTGTATATAAAGAAGAATGTTTGTTTGCAGGCCTGTTTCTTATACAAATTTGTAGTTTTATTCCGATCTTGATGAAATTTTGCACACTTGATCTTCAAAGCATGAGGAAGGTCACTGTCTACCTCAGATTTCGAAAAAATAATAATTATCGATAATAAAATCGATATTCATGATGATAGCAGTGCATATTAATTAGAAGTATCTCATGACTAACAATGCAAGGCAAAGTTTGTGCAACAATAGGTATCAACAATGGTGTCAACACGCAATTCACAAACACAACGCACGGACCAACAATATATATCTCATGACCAACAATGTAAGGCAAAGTTGTGCTTTATAAATAAGGTTCAATTTGTAACAATACATAGATTTCCTGTTGTTCGGGTTTTTCTTTGAATTGATAGTTCTTAGAAATTAACATTTTCTTGAAAATCTTTAAAAATGATCAGTAACTAGAAATAATAGAGAGTTAACAGACAATTGAGAAAGAGTGGAAAGGCGATAGAGGAAGCAATCCTTTCGCTCGGGCGACAGTTGACGACATACCGACAATACAGCATACATCAACTCGACTCTATCGAAATGCTACCAAAGATCTAAATGCTAAATGGATGAGTATTAGTCAGAGAGAGAGAAAAAAAAATTATCCGGGCGTCGGAAACTTGTGAACAACGGGAACTTCGTCTACAGCAGGAAGTTGTAGAATTACTGAAACTCAATTTGAGTTAGTATTTCACTTCTGAGGTTGTTTACCTAAAACTGTAATTATCCCGGGCAACACCAGGTGCCTCTGCAACAGAAGAAACGGCGACTGCTGAATGGCCAGGATTTGCTTATAGACATCGAAAACAAAGTGCAATTGCAATAACAAATTATCAAGTAATGAATAACCCCACTCAGATTGTTGGGATTGGAGAGCAACCTGCCGCTAACGATGATGTATAGTTGTACCGCAAGATTTAGAAACCCTGAGTGGAATGATCAAATAAGTGAAAAAGGGGAGTATGGCTCTTGCTCAAGACCATTGTTGAAATGATGAATTATTTCACATTATTGAATTTTCGCTGACGCATTTTGTCTTCAGAGCAATGATTAAATTTGATTGTTATTTTACAAGATTTTATTTTATTAATTTGTGAATTTATTTTATTTTATTTATTCATTTAGTCTAGTTTATTTAATTAATTAATAAATTATTAGCTTTATTTATTTCATTTTTTTTATTTGTTTATCATTTAATTAATGTATTCTTATTTTATTATTTTAATAAAATTTTAGTTATAATATTTTATTTATTTAATTTATTTTTATTTAGCCAATTCCATCAAATTATATTTCATTTTATTTACACATTAATTTTTATAGGCTTTTTTCCATTGAAAAGTCAAACTGTATAAAGAATTTATAAACATTACATCAATGCTGCTCTTGAGTCTCATTCTATGCTTCTAAAGAGTATACTTCAACTTTGGATTCAAATGTTTTTGGTCCATCTTTGGATTTTATGGTGTATAGCCATTAATAAAAATAGACGTATTAAATTAATCATACAATTAAAAATAATTTTTTGAACTTGTCTTATTTTAATCCTAACAAATAAATTTAAAAATAAAACCGTTAATTTCTGTGTGAAAATTTATCGTATACGAATCCTTCTTTTAAAATAACAAATTTAGCATAATTTTAGAAATATCAAATTTAACGTAATTTTAAAATAACATGCATTTAACATAATCGAAAATTAATAAAACAGTTTTTAATTTTCTTGAATGGGATTCGAACGGATTTTCAGCACTAGCCTGTATGTGTGATCTTTGTCTTCTTCATCATCCCACCAGTCGTCATCAGAATCCTTAAAAATTCCTGTTTTTGAATAATTATATAGTCGAACCTGGATAAGTGGATAGCCTCGAGACGGGAAGAAAATATCCACTTATCAACACAGTAGGGGGTTTTCGTTTAAAAAAAAGTACACTACTGGATACTAATTGGTTTAAACAGTGTCTAATGTTTCATTTAACAAACTAAAATTATCAGTTATCACAAAACAAAAGAATATTCCGCTTCTATAATCGCATTTGTTGATGGATTTTTTTCAACCACTAATCTCACAAGTAATCCTTGCTTTTTGATTTACATCATAAAGTAAATTAAGCTAACTAAATGCTATATTTTAGAGAAAATGTATGTGTGGCTACGAAAGCTGGGTGTCTTCACAGAAGAATGCTGTGTACTAAATTCCGAATGACAGCCGACAATCGAACAGTGTAGTGTATCGGTATAGGAGTGGAATTTGAAGCATAGCTTCCATAATATCACCCTTCATAAACATATTCCAAAGGAAGCCTGAAGTACCCACAACGGTCATCCACTGTATGCACGAATAAAATTACCTCCTCTTGGTGGAGGGAAATTTGACTGACGATTATCTGAGCTAGGAGTATGCCATTAAATAAACCAAACACACGAAAAACCTAGTAAACCCAGTGATCTGACAATCGAACAGTGAAGTCTACTTTTGTTCAGGTGGGACGGAAACAGTGCTATCAGGAGGCTCACCCTTCAGAATAAATTCCAAATGAAATCAACTGAAGTAGGCAAGAAGCCTGACTAACCCAAGAGGTCTTCCACATTATGAAAAAATATGATTGAGGATTGTCAAAATATTAGGGGGAGGGAGGGTCACATCTTCCAATAATCCGGGAAGGAGACGTTGCCTTTGTCTTCAAAGTTGACGTCAAGAATATGCCTCGGCTTTCTATATTTCGTATGCCACTTCATTTTCAGAAGTCTGACCTCATACAGTCTTTATATTGTGGCTATTATAAGTGGATATTACAGAGAAAGTCTGCCAATCACCAGATACGGTAGAGAGAATGTGTCTGCTAATAATAGGCAGTGCATTTTAAGTTATTTTATCCAGTTACCAGGAGTTTACATAAATTTTGGCATAGAAATTTATCCACTTATCCTGTATCCACTTAAGCGGACTTAAAATGTATTGACATCAACTACAGGAAAACGGGACCGTACACTTTGTATCCACTTAAGCGGATTTTCCGCTTGTCAGGTATACAATTAAGGGTGGTTTGCATGAACGCATGCGATGCTGCGATTCTGCGATGAATCGCATATCCCATGGTGCATCAGGCCGATTTACATGCACGCATGAACGCATGCGATACTGCGTCGAATCGCACGTCGCATGAAGTTCGAGCCCATCAAACTTTTCACTGCTGCGTTGATGCGATTCAGGCCCCCTTTCCAAACAAATGTACTTCAACGAGTATACATATACAGGGTGTTTCAAAATTATGTACAATAAATTTAGTGACATATTCTTCAGGTCAAAAGAAGACGAAAATGTTCTATAGCACTTTGTCTGGAAACGATTTGTTTGCGAGTAATCCAATATGATACAGTAGGGAAGCACGGTAGTTAGCGGACGATATTTTAGCAGTTCCAGCGTTTCGACCCAACACTAGGTTGAGTGGTTTGTTACATTTAAACCTACTTTAGGGTTGTTCCATTAGTTGTGTACGGTTGTTTCCATTACTGTAGTTTCACTACTGTACATCCACTAGGAATATCAATTTCAGAACGTTTGCGTGCTTTGACATACGCATTACGATTTACGTAAAAAAAAGCCAGATACTTTTCACGGACAAAGCAACCTTCACCCGGACAGGAATCGTAAATTCTCACAACCAGCACCCTTGGGCAGATGCTAACCCGCATGTTACCAGAGCTCGAGCGCTTCAAGAGCGTTTCTCCGTGAACATTTGGTGTGGAATTGTCGGAAATAACTTAATTGGCCCTTATGTGTTGCCACCACGATTGACTGGGCGAACGTATCTTTTGTTTCTGCAGAATGCATTGCCAGAATTACTGGAAGATGTTCCTCTTTTGATAAGATCTAACATGTGGTTCATGCATGATGGCGCTCCAGCACATTTCAGCCATGTTGTGCGAGCACACCTTAATGCTGCATACACGAATCGATGGATAGGTCGAGGTGGACCGGTAGCCTGGCCTGCAAGATCACCCGACCTTAATCCCTTGGACTTTTTTCTGTGGGGTCATGTGAAAACGATCGTCTACAGCACAGAAGTTCCTAACATTATGGATCTGCGACAACGAATTGAAAATGCATGCTAAACCGTTCGTAATGCTAGCGACGAACTCTTCCATATCAGACGGTCGCTCATGCAACGAGCCGAAGCGTGCGTGCGAGCTGGTGGCGGGCACTTTGAACAATTCCTGTAATTTGGAGCCACGGGTTTAGTTGGCTGTATCGCGTAAATAAATTGTTTCCAGACAAAGTGCTATAGAACATTTTCGTCTTCTTTTGACCTGAAGAATATGTCACTAAATTTATTGTACATAATTTTGAAACACCCTGTATATATCTCACATGTTTCGATGGTATCTAGCTATAAGAACCTCATATTAATCTATTTCTTATAAAATGAATTAGAAATAATAAAAAAGTTTCTCATTATAATGAACAGCCAATCATTATTTGTATCATTCAATTTTTTTTCTTATTGTTCATTTATTTTATCTTTATTTGCCTTTTTGTTTTTATTTTTTATTTTCATGATTTTGATGAAGGGCAATAGAATTTTCGGTATATTTTTAAATTTTATCTTCTGTTTCAAATACTTTATTTTCGTTTTTGAACCATCTCTTTCTTATTAATCATAAATTTCTTATTTGTTTCTGATTGTTCCATCGTTTTGGAAATAAGGGAATGATTGTCTTATTTTTCCACTTTTTTAATTGTTTGGAAAATTTAAATTTAATATCGTTGGGGAAAAATTATTACATTTCATTAATTTGATTTTAATTTTAATTCCAATCCCAAAACACACACAAATAAATTATAAACCAAATTCCTAATATACAAAAAAATTACAGAAAATGTTTTTGTACATAGTAACTTACTTACTTACTTTTCAAACCCGCTTATCCGTTAGGGTCGCGGGGGCAGCAGCCCTATGGAGGATCTCCAGCGATCGCGATCTTCCGCCATCAGGCGCATGTCCTCCCTGGTAATATCCAAGCGACTCGAACCCAGATTCTCCATGTAGTCTAGCCACCTGGTTCTAGGCCGACCCCTTGTTCTCTTACCCACCGGCTTGGAAAATAACAACTGCCTAGGAAGACTAGTTTGCGGCATCCGTATCACGTGGCCATACCAGCGCAACTGAGATCTCTCAATGCGGAGAAGTAGCGGCTCAACACCTAAAGATTCCCTTATTGTGCTGCTGTACACTCTATCTAGTAGGGTAACACCTGCCACACCTCTCAGGAATCTCATTTCGGCCGCTTGTACCCGCGATCGCACTCTTTCGGTCATTACCCAAGCCTCATGACCATAGGTGAGAATGGGGACAAAGATAGATTTGAAGACGGAGAGCTTGGCTTTGTTACCCAGCTCGCGTTTCGTTACCACGGATCGCCACAGTTCACGTCTGACACAGCTTGCTGCACCGATCCGAGCATCCAATTCTTTCTCCTGCCGTCCATCACTCGTGAATGCAATCCCGAGATACTTGAACTTCTCCACCTGTCTCAATGAGGCTCCCCTAACATGGAGAGCGCACTGAGCAGGCTGTCTTGAAAGAACCAGAACTTCGGTTTTAGCCACACTGATCTTCATCCCAGCTTCTTCACATTTGGCTGCAAACCGGTCTAGTGCATGCTGAAGGTTCGTGCGAGAAGACCCAAGCAGGACAAGGTCGTCCGCAAAGAGCAACCTCTCCACCAGGCAGTCGCCCACACAAACACGCTCATCGCCTCGGCTGCCCCTGTCTATCCAGTCCATAAAGATAATGAACAAGATGGGCGACAGTACGCACCCTTGGCGGAGTCCAACACCCACGGTGAACGGTCTTGACTTAATGCCATTTATCCGGACACACATCTCAGAGCTTTCGTACAGAGACATGATAGCAACCAGTAATTGCCCATCCACTCCATACTCTTGCAACACTTGCCAGAGCTTCTCCCGAGGAACCCTGTCATATGCTTTTTCGAGGTCCACAAAGCAAGCGTAGACCTCTTTTGCATACTCCCAGGATTTCTCAAAGATTTGCCTTAGAGCAAAGATGTGATCCGTCGTGCTTCGGCCAGGTCGGAAACCACACTGCTCCCCCGACAGTTTGGAGTCGACTATTTCCCGAATCCTCTTCTCCAGACACTTAGCGTACACTTTCCCAGGAATGCTGAGCAAAGAGATGCCTCGATAGTTGTTGCAATCTCTCTGATCTCCCTTTTTGAAGATAGGGATCACAATTCCTGTCTGCCATTGCTTAGGGGCCTGTCCAGATATCCAAGCAACCTGACACACTCGAGTCAGCCACAGGATACCATCCTGATTTAAGGCCTTTAACATCTCGGACCGGATTTCATCATCACCTGCAGCTTTGCCAGTCTTCAGGGACTTAATTGCCCATCTGACTTCTGTTTCAGTGATACTACCGTGACTATTCTCCGCTCCAAGGTGCACCTCGTATGCCTCAGTTGTTGTTGTCACCGGATTAAGAAGAGATGCAAAGTATTCCTTCCACCTATGCAATACGCTCTCCTCCGTTTTCAGAAGCCTCCCATCTGAACTCTTAATAGTTTGTGATGAAAGAGACTTCTTTCCACGGAGGCGGCGCACGGTCTGCCAGAACACCTTGTTTGCCGAACCATAGTCTGCCTCCAATTTCTCCCCGAACTTCTCCCAGGCCTTGGCTTTAGCTGTTGATACTATCTTTGCTGCTGCTTTTCGCGCCTCAGTGTACCGCACTCGACTCGAAGTTGACTTATTTGCAAGCCATAGCAAATAAGCTTCCTTCTTTGCCTTGACAGCTTCTTGGACTTCACCGTTCCACCATGCAGTCCTTTTCTCACCGCCCTGCGCCACACTCAGCCGCTTACGACCACAGCACAAAGCAGCCGAAGTAATCACAGCAGTTTTAAACAACTGCCACTCCTCTTCAACAGTACCACGATCACTGGGTAGTTCTTTGAAACTTGAAGATATGCTATCTGCAAAGGTCTTCCTCACAGCTCTATCCTCCAGTGCCTCCCATTTGATGCGCCAAGTTTGTCTGAACCTAGTATTTCGCTTGGTTGGCATGGATTCAGAGAACCGCAAAGTGCAGACAACAAGGTGGTGATCAGTTGATAGTTCTGCCCCTCTTCTCACACGAGTATCCAACACTGATCGGAATAAGTCAGCTGAAACAATTACAAAATCAATCAGTGACTTCTGGTCCATTGCATCCCTGTACCAGGTATACTTATGGACATCCCTGTGCTGGAAGAAGGTGTTTGTGATGGAAAGTCCATTGTTGCAACAGAGATCCAACAAGCACCTCCCATTCGCATTTAAATCGGGGTCACCATTCCTCCCAATCACGCCCCTCCACGTTTGGTCATCAGCCCCTACGTGTGCATTGAAGTCGCCCATCAGGATGACAGAATCTGCACTCCCTCTCCTGCTAAGCTTTGTACATAGTAAGCTTTATGTAATTTTTTACTGTATTTAAGGAAATTTGGTTTGTAACTTATATTTTGTATATTGCGTTTGGATACATATAAAATTAAATTAATTTTTTTTATTAATATTTTTCCCTTTTTTCGAAGAATTTTTAAAGTTTTTACAAATTGGTTTCATACAGTTTTACAAGAATTTCATACATTTCTAAGTAGATTTAATACAATTTTATTAATAAAATTCAAACAGTGTATTAATATTTGAAAAAAATGGTAGGAAAATTCTGCGACCCGGATTCGTACCAGGAACCACGAGTTAATACATAATAGATTTAATACTCTTTTAAAAGAATTTAATACCATTTTAAATGAATTACCGGTGAAATACCCCATCAGTACAGAAATACGGAAGAATGATTTTTTTTTATTAATACTATATTTATTTTAGTTTAATTATACAATGGTTAACTGTTACTCTTTATACATTTGTTTATGTTACAATTTTGTTTTCTGTAATTTAATTAAAATAATAAAAAATAAACTATCTGTGAATTTACTAAAACAAGATTTCAATAAAAAATGATTTTTCTTACTTAATTTTGGTAATTAAACTCCATTTACACTGAAATAAAACATGTTATATTTATTTAAAATTGTATTAAATCTATTTGAGAGCATATTAAATTCATTTGAAAGTGTATTAAATTCATTTAAAATTGTATTAAATCTATTCAGAAATGTATGAAATTCACGAAAAACTGTAATTTATTGTTTTGAAGTAACCATGTTATCACACTCATTTATTTTTCTAATTCATTTTAATTTTATATATTTGCGAAAATAATGGTTATTTTATAAGAAACAGATTGATATATTCTTGATTTCTGTAAGGAGCCATGAAAATAAAGAAGGGAATCATGTATTAAACAACAGACATCGAGAACTTTACTTTATTTGCTGTGCTCTTTGCAGAAATAGCACCCCCTCCCCTGTTGGTCCAGTGGAAGCACCGACACTGCTATATACAGTATATATGAATTTCTTTAGCGATTGTCAGTTCAATCACATCAAGGAGCTTTATATCAATACATATGGACAGTCTAGTGGTATATTTTTTCTAGATGGCTAAAAACGTCATTAAAAAAGGCACGAAGAAATATCGTCGCTAATGCTTCGCTAAACAAGACGCCATGTTGCTTCGAGAACTTTTCAACCCATGAGCACTTGCGCAATGAGAATCGGAGCAAACGCACATGGTGCAAGTATAGTGGCTATATAGCCTTTCCAAATTAATCCTATAGGAGGTAGCCGAAGAATACTATGACTATTTTCAGACAGTAACATATCCACAATATACAGTTTGCTGGGTTTATTATATATACTTTTAACTAATAATAATAATTGTGCTTTTAAGAGGTTATCAGGAAAAGGGATGTGTTAGCTCTTAACCAGTTAATAATATCTGCTTTTTTGGTCGATGAAGTTGGAGGTTTATTAATGTGAATGCTGTGGTATGCAGCATTATCTGAAACAACAGTGGAATTTTTTGAAAGATTTGGTATTAAATTATTTGTAACCATTTTTGAAAATTCTTAGAATTCATTTATTCATGCTAAGACACCGTACGAGTTCCAGATTTGAAAACAAGGCCAGCATTTTTAACTTATCTTTTTTCCCCTCCTGCGTGAACAATAAGAAATCCTGCTCCTTTACTACAGTTTTAAAAAACCTCATTTTCATTGTCATTTTGCCAGCATTTTCCGACAACAGCGATTATATGAATACACGTTTTATCCAATATACGATGGGTTTGTTTTCACTTCTAACTTTTCTAGTCTCTTCCAGATAACGACGTCGACCTGCAACTATTTCAGGTTCTCTACGAGAACGCATTTATTAGATTAGCATTACATAAATATATGAATAACCTTTATTAATGTGAATCTTAATATTAATAAAAAACTCTTTAACCACAACTCTTTAATAAAAAACTGTTTAACCATTATTTTGTTGTTGTGGTTAAAGAGTTTTTTTAATTAATATTAAGATTCACATTACAATTATCCACATTAGTTTTTATCTTCGTCTAACCTTTATTAATGTTAATGATATAAATAAAATTGAATAAATAGTCACCACTATAAGTTCTGATGAAAGTAAACTTGTTGAGGGATGGAAGAAATTGCATCTTGTGGATAGATAGACGGAAGATGGGCGAAGACAGATGGAATACAGAAGAAATGTTGAAAAAGGCACAGATATTGTAGGAAGGAAGATTTTACAGTTGGAAGAAAAAAGAAATTTTGGCAGAAATTTGGGAGATAGAAATGTTGAACAGGGCACTGATATGTATGTATCAAGTCCAGGGGTAACTTTTTTTTGTTTTTTCACCCTTGCCTTTTGAATGGTTACAATCCTCTCGTAGGATGATTTGAATAATGCAAATTTTTTTATTCATTAAAGAGAATTTTTTTATTCAATTGGTCATTCTTTTGCACTTGTCTAAGTGAAAACATTCAATTTTATTTTGAAAAAACGTCTGAAACGACACCTACATCACCAATAACTCGAGCCTGCCTATTGTATGAATTTAAACTTGGCCATAAAGCAGCAGAGATGCTCGTAACATTTGTACAGCATTCGATGATGATTCTGTCGCCGACCGGACGGCACAGAATTGGTTCAAACAATTTAGAACTGGTGATGAGCGTCCGAAAGATGAATAAAATAGCCTAAATGAATTAATAAAATAAAATAAATACACAAATTAATAAAATAAAATCTTGTAAAATAACAATTAAATTTAATCATTGCTCTGAAGACAAAATGCGTCAGCGAAAATTCAATAATGTGAAATAATTCATTGTTTCAACAATGGTCTTGAGCAAGAGCCGTACTCCCCTTTTTCTGTTATTCGATCATTCCACTCAGGGCTCTAAATCTTGTTTCGTCGACGTTATTGTTGCCATATATTTCCATATCAGGCCGGGGAAATATTGTTGCCATGAAAACCGATGTGGTGATGATGCAACAATATTACACACTTTTATTGAACTTCACTTGTTTGTGTGTTTGTGCGCAAATTTTGTAATCAATATTCTTACAAAATTAGATTTTACTTTTAACTGCATTTTTTAAGGTGAAAGTGTGTGCTTTAAAATTTTTATTTTATATATTTTATTTTCAAGATGATGCAATGATAGAATTTTCTGTTCTTCGTCTACAGCAGGAAATTGTGGAATTAATGAAAACGATTTTTGAGTTATCATTTAATTTCTTGAGATTATTCTGTTTACCTGCACTGGAGATAATGGAGAGTTAGCAGACTATTGAGAGAGACTGGAAAGGTATCAGAGGAAGCAGTCTCTTTGCTCTGTGCTTATTGGTTTCGCTAGCACACGGCTGTGCAAGCAAGTTGTAAGCGAGTTGTTATCGTGTGAACCAAAGGAACGAAGACTGTTAGACCACACAAAGTGATGAATAGCCAAGTTTTGCTTCAAGACATCAAGAGAAGAGTGCAATTGCAACAACAGTTTACCAAGTAATGAATAACCCAAAGAGATTGTTGGGATTGCAAAGTATACAGACACAGAGGATCATGTACATCCACTGCCACCCAAGAAAAGAGTTTTTCTTCGATGTTGTTGTTGCCATATATTTCCGCATCAGCACTGGAAACCAATGTAGTGATGATGCAACAATATTTTCAAGATGATGCAATGAAAAAATGTTCTGTTGCCTTGGCAATATCACATTAACAATGAGCAGAAAATGAGTATAATATCACGATGTAGATAGGGCAGTCTCTTTCGAGGAGATAGACGTGGCTCCCTTCAGCTCCCTAACACATGTTAATGAGCCGGCCTAAATAAGCTAAAGTAAATACAGTAATACTAGAAATATTTATTCTTCCGTATTTCTGTACTGAGAGGGTATTTCACCGGTAAATTCATTTAAAATCGTATTAAATTCATTTAAAAGTGCATTAAATCTATTTTAAAATGTTTGAAATTCATGTAAAATTGTACAAAATGAATTTGTAAAAACTGTAGTATTACTGTTATTTATTTTATTTTTTTTTTAGTTTAATTACACAGTGGTTAACTGTTAACTCCTTTTACGTTTGTGTTATTTGTTTATGCTACAATTTTGTTTTCTGTAATTGAATTAAAATAAAATAATAAAAAAAGATTTAATGTAATAAGGTTTGAATAAAAATGGTTTTTTACTTAGTTTAGTAACGAAATTCCATTTACAATGAACTAAAACACATTACATTTATTTAAAATCGTATTAAATCTATTTAAAAATGTATGAAATTCATTTAAAATTGTATAAAACCAATTTGTAAAAACTGTAAACAACAATGAGAAATATTTCTTTAACTCATTACAATCGTGAATTTATATTTGTATATTCAATGTATAAATAAATAAGTAAATAAATAAATGAAATATATATTTTAAAATAATAATATGTAAATGAGATATATTTTAGAATAAATAAATTTTCATTTATATAAACATATAAATTATTAGTAAATAAATCTATTAAAACATTGAGAAGACTATATTTATTAATTCCTTTAATGAAATGAAAATAAAACTACTGATTTTATTTAAACAGATTAAGGCAGGGGGAAGGGGATATAGGGAGGGGAAAGTTTAACTTGCGTCTAGGAAAGATTAAGAAATATTTCTCAATGTTGTTTAAGATGTTATGGGAACCGTAGTTTTAAAGTATGTATTATATATGTCAAAATCTTTGGCCAGTTTCTATATTAATTTTATATTATTTTCTTTAATACCAAAACATTAAACCTTTTAGTGATGGAAATTGCCTTCCGAAATTTCATGTCATTTTTAGCAATTTCAGGGCCGATTAACCCATTAATGTCCACTGTATGATATATCACTTTCATACGGTTGTCAACTGTGCAATTATTTCCCTCTAGAATTAAAACCAAAAATTATATTCACTTTTCAGCACCTATAATCTGTTCGTTAGATGTCACTACTATAATAGATCCAAGCCAGACGTCATTTCAGTTGTAGTTTTGGTTACTGTTTTCTTTCAAATAATGACCAGACTTTCGTGAAATGGAAAGTAGTGATAGTGTGGTATTTAGGGGTACATTACAAAGATTTACATGTACATTCTTATTTCATCTATTACAATTATTTCATTATATGGTCTCATTTAGATATAGACATCCGTGAATACAAGAATTTGTACATGCTTAGTAAATAAATCTTACTTTGAAGTGGACGTATGATTTATAATACGCTGGGCAGTCATGCGTGCACACTTGCCTAATATAACAAAATTTTCACAAAATTGCCTAATTCTTTTCATTATGTATATTATTTCAGTTTTTCATGTATTTTTACAAAGTGATGACACAAATTAGAAAATAACGCATCTCAGGTGTGGGTAATCTTGATTTTCAGACAAAATGGCTTCCAAAAATTATATAATACTGGCACTTCCGAAGACGCGAATATTTTTTGAAATCATTTAGATCAGTGGTGTAGGAAAACAATAAGGCATGCTTCACAAAAAAGGGTATGCAATCACACTATCTTCTGAAAGAAATGTATAAGTAATTTCTTATATTGCTGCTTTTCATGTTATCATCCTTTACCATCCAGCCTTTACCATGGCTACAGAAAAAATTTGCATCTGAAATACTGACGGAAGATAAATGTGGTAACAGATGGCCCATGAAAGATAAAAAAGGTGATGGCATATTATACATCAGCCAATTTTGCTCCAATATACAATAAGGATATGTTTTCAACAAGCTAAGAAAAAGGCATATATCGCACCTGAATTAGGTCAAAGAAATGGTACTGGCCAATCCATATATTTGGATTCTGTTTACACTGTGCCTTTTCAACACGTGAATGCTGTACTGCTTTACTAGAAGAATTGTTGTAACACTCCGAACAGCACACGATATTATAACATCCCAAGGAATGCATCCAAACACCCCGAAACAAGTTGTTTGAAATACACTGGGCCATGTTGGTTGGACAAAACTGATATAGAGCATGGATGGGGTAAATGTGGAACGTGTGCTAAAGATCATTGTTATACAAGTGCAATGTGAGTTTGTGCACTATAATATTTGTTTACTATAATATCACACAAATAAATTTTAAGTAAAAATTATAAGTTATCATGGCTATTTTGTTAAAATTATAATATTAAATTATTAGTTAATCTGTTATTATAATACAGTACTTAAATTATAAGAATTATTTTATTTTACTAAAGCTTTCTAAAAATGAAAAGCTACAGTTCATAAATAAAACATCGTAAATTCAATTACACTTATCTGCCCAGCGTATGATATATCATACGTCAAAAAAAGTTACTTATTACCAAAATACATAACTTTTGCTAATATAAAACTGTTAATATACATGTTTTGACATACATTTTAAATTTTATAAAAATTAGAGCAGATTTTAATTTTGGGCATTAATGGGTTAAAGATAACAGAAATTCGAAATCTGTTGGATGGATCACGTGATTAAGATGTCGTCCGCAGCCAATCAGAGTGCGCGTCCATTCCAGGGGCCAGACGCAAGTATTTCAACTATCATTAATTTTACGTTATATTCATTCATGATGCATCATTCCAAGTTGTTTGATTTATCACATGCCCTATTTTAGCACTGAAAACATTTGAGGGTATCATAAGGGTACCATTAAAGCACGTGACATTGTTTAGATTTCAACCATTTTCAAAATGGTTCATTCCCGGAACCATATTTATTAATTGGCGAAAATAGTAATTCATATCCGCTTCTATCTCGTCATTACGATTTGGTTGATATATTACTTAATATATCTCTTCATTGCTTGGTGGGGTCGTGAAGATATCATTTGTGCACGTGCTATTGAACCGGTTTAGATAATATTTGTGATTGGTTCGTGTATTTATCGACTGACGAAAACAGATTTTGAAAATCTTTCATAGCCTCGGAGGAGTTAGAGTTACAGACAGACAGATACGTTTCCCCACACTGATAGCATAAAGCACCTTTCGGTACTTAATAAGTATGATTACTCTCATAGTAAGCAATGCTAAAAATCAGGCGAGCGGCGGATATGCGAAATAACAGCGCTGCTCTCAATTTTGACAAACTTCATAGGGGTTTTTTCTTATTGCAAATGGGAATTTCAAATTTCGTGTTAAGTTTCTGTCGTATATTTTATTGTTTCACTATTTAGAAGTAATGAGCGTGTTATAATGTGTTATTAGTATAATTTGTATATCGTTTGTTAAGTTTAAACTTTTTATTTTTTTATTTTTTTTACTCGTATTTTAAAAAGTTTACTCGTTAAATTTACTCGTTTACGTACCACATGACAGCAGATAGGCCAACTTCATTCCCGAGGACGCAGGTTCGACCCCGGCCGAGGACGACGAGGATTTTTTCAGGGGGAAAATCCTGAGATCACGCACTTCCTTCGGAAGGAAAGTAAAGCCGTTGGTCCCGTGTAGTCGTTTGCCGGCTGCACGTTAAAGAACCCTTGCGAGGCAAAATTTGCGGCCCCTATAACGCCGTCCTGAAATGACCATAGCAGTTGAAAAGGACGTTAATACCAAACAAACCAAACCAAACCAACCTACTTCATTCCTTCAGCTGTTAGCAAATATCTTCCTTCCTGGTCGTTGTTCTTGAAGATCGCCAGAATTAGGCCCGTTTACAATTGGAACAGATTCGAGTTTCAATGAATTTTGTTTTAATTGACAATGAATTTAAAACAGTAGGATTATAGAAAAAGCAAGACACTTCGAAATGAACTGAGCACACTGTATTGTTCGCATTTGGATACCAGGTCTTTGCTGGCAAAAGGTAATCCACTGCTTCTTAATCGATTCTGATTGTAGAAATATATGAAACATAAAATTTCTATCGGATTTCTTATTTACGCATCCAAACATAACAATTTAAAGGCATTCTGATCAGTGGCGGCTCGTAACTAAAATTTCCGGGGGTATGCGTCAGAAATTTGTAATTTTTTTCACGAAGTATGAAATAGCTACTGACATTAAGCTTAAGGATTATAAAGACAGTATTAAAGAGAAAAAAAGACACATTATATTGAATCTTATCGATATCGAAAGTGAAATTGGGGGTGCTGCAGATCCGCAGTGCCTATGCACGAGCCGCCACTGATTCTGATAGAAAAAAAGTAAGCAAACTCTTGCGTTATGTAGAATCGAAACTAGTGGTTGCATCTTGGACTAATTTGCTGAATAACTTAATTGAATAAATAAAAGGACTTGAATAGCAAATAGGTAATTGACTTTAATAAACAAGTTCCAATAGAGGGGTTTACATGAAGTACTATACATCCATTAGTCACCAACAAGCATAAAATAATTCGAACAATAAGATGAACCGTTACAATTCGTTGATAAGAACAATACTTATTTTGTACTCGCAGAGGACCCGGCGTTGCCCGGGATGATTATATTTATAGGAAAGCAGAACAATCTGAAGAAGTTGAATTATAACTCCAAATTGGTTAAATAATAACCCAATCAATACAACACAGAGCGAAGAGGCTATCCATTCTACGAAAAATACGAAAGACAGGAATTCTAGGTGGTATACCGGAACTTTATTTACCTCTTGTTAATTTGCCTCAGATTAAAATGATATCCATCTTCACCACAGGGGAACATCACTGGATACTTTAGACCCAAGTTTTTCTTGCCCTTGACGTACCCTCTTGCTCTATTCGAAACTCCCGTTGTTTAAATGTTTCCAATGCCCGTATAGCTTTTTCTGTTTTAGCTGCAGAGTTTCTCTGACCAATACTCGTTCTTTCTCTTTCCTTTCCAGACACATATTTTTGCCGGTCGTCTGGACGTTTGATAGGGAACTCAAGGGAGAAACGCGTGACTCTTATGCCTAATCAATAGACGCTGCCTTATTAATGTTCTGTCACAGCATCTTCACTTTATGCTTATTATCAATAATTCTTGGAAACGAACGTTCAGTCATCGAATTATCAGCATCTCAGTTTCCAAATTATACACATTCCCACAAAATATAGTCAAAATATATTTTTATGAAATGTTTGGATCTGATGTGCTACCAAATAACCTAGGTGATAATAGCCCCGGCGTGGCTCGGAAATTTTCTTTTTTGGAATAAATTTTGAAATATTAAAAAAAACACATGAAAACGCTTAGAATTAATACAGTAAAAGTTCTTAATTATGTTTTCGAAATCTGAAGTAGACAGTGTCAAGTAGTTCAATTTTTTCTTAATTGAAGGTCAAGTATGCAAAATTTCATCAAGATCGGAATAAAACTGTAGATTTGCATAAGAAACAAACAAACAAACAAACCCACAAACAAACATCCTTCTTTTTATATAAAACAAAGAAGATTACTTGTTTCTGATTGGAGGGGTATGGCCATAAATACAGGCCTCAATCCTTGACAGAATGTAGTTGTGTCCTACCCTGATGAATGTGGTTACCACGAAACGCGTAGGTTTATTAAAGTCAATTTGCTATTCAAGTGCTTTTATTTATTCAATTAAATCGAAAATAGGCTAGAATCGAAAGTAGTTTGCGGCAGGAAATCGCTTCTTGTTTCGCTGATTCTCCTGAGGGGACGGGAGGGCCAATTTTCAATCTATCGGGGCGTTTTTCTCAATAAAATATTAGGATAAATCGAAAATGTTTGGATGATATATATTTTATTACCCTGGATGTAAAAAAAAAATAAAATCGAATTTTTCCGTGGAGTATACCTTTAAGAAACAGTAAATAAACAGTAAGAAGAAAAAGGAAATCTGCTTGAAAATTAATTTTTAAAATTACTGTTAACCTTTCGTCATTTTCCTTGTAAGCGAGTACTAAAAACCTGCGACTCGCTAATCGAAAACGCACGCAGTGACATCTTGCGGATGCGCCGAAAACTACGCAAGTAATCACACTTATTAATTCTATTCGTTATGGTACAACTGTAAAACAACAACGACTCCTTGCAACGAGTGCAAAATATGCGAAATGGTTTGAAGTACTTTCCTTATGTTCGCATGTGAAAGTCCGAAAATCTAGCAAGCAGCCTCCGTACGCTAAATATATGTTCAATGTAAGACAAACAGGTTATGATGAATCCACAAATAACCTTGCGGGAAGGACAGAAAAAACTGAGACGTAAAGGTACTAAGTTGTCTCAGTAGGCAATAGAAGTCGTTTGTTGGAGGAAAACATAAAATTGAGGAGTACGGTGAAGAAACCTCTCCTATCTAAAAAAGGAAAATATGGTTTGTAATTGGAGCAATGTCGTTTCCTTGGATGAATCCTCGTTTTGTCACGTGATTTCCCACGTTCAGCGTGGTCATCGTCCACAAACAGAACTTTTCACTGAACCGTTAAGTACCCTGTAAAAGTCCATATTTGGGATTTCTTCTCAAAAACTAGATTTGGGTATTTGCGCATCTTTACTGGAAACCTGAACGCTCAAAGAATGGACCAAATCTACAAAAAAATCTATTACCATCTGTTCGAAGGACAAATACAAACTGAGTTCTTCAAGATGACAATGACCCGAAACATTGTAGTAGGCTGTGCACGCAATGGAAAGCACTACCATGACATCATTAGATTGACTGTCTCAGTCACCTGATAATAATCCCATAGGAAATGTATGATCTTACATGAATTATAAGTTTCCCAGAAATGCACCTGGAATTTGAACCAGCTGACTCGTTAAATTCACAGATTTGAAAGTCTTTACCTCCATGTCTGGAGATGTGAAGCCATTATTGACAACGAGGGTGATTGGATCACTTATAGTATGCAAGCGCCACTGTACATAAGTAGTTCTATCTGAAGTTTGTCTTCTCATTTTTCGGAAATAAACAGTTTTAAAGTTATAGTGCACATTCTTTTCTTGGGTAGACGGAAATTTGCAAACGGAACTAAACCTCATAATTTCACGTTTCTGTCTTTTCGAGTTCATAAGATATACATGTGTATGAACTCAAAAGTTTCTTTTTTATATACTGACTCATTGATCAGCAAAAATCTGAAGTACTTCTCGCGGCTCTAGAAACTTGAAATTTGGCATAAAGATAGTGTTAGGATATAAAGGAGGGAAAATTCTTCTTCACTAGCAATTTATGAAAGAAATTTTATTTGCGATTTTTAATCAACGATTTCTTCGACGATTCCATCAAACTCTGTTTTCTAAACGCAAATATAAATTTGTACGTTCGCTGGTTCAGTTCTTCAAGAAAAGATGGATTACTTACAAAAAAAAAAGTGAAATCATGTAAAAAAAAAACGGAGTGTCTATTTCCACGCACGTATGTAGAAATAGATAGCCGTCAGAGGGCCGGCTATTTCTACGTACAGTTGCTTTGTCCTGATTGGTCAACGTGACCGGGATTTCCACGTACGTAGAAATAGCCCGGCCTCTGTAGGCCAAGCTATTTCTACGTACATTAAACGAACTGAATCGAAATGGGCACGAATTTGTAAACACAATTCTTGCCATTAAAACAAAGATACACAAGATATTCTTGCCATGCGGGTACACAAGTTGTAGGTGAAATGTGGGAGCGTTTTTATTGTTTACTAAAATACAGATAAAATTTTTTCTTTTCTTCAAAATTAAATAATCTTGTATTAATTTTTAATAAATCACCATCTGTACTGTAGTAAGGAACTTTTTGTAGAAACAGGTGATAATGAATCAAGCCTTTGAAGTTTTTGTAATTGTATAGATCCAGGTTATACATTTTTCAAATCGTAAAAAATAAGAGATTTTTCTGTATATTCTTGCATTTTTCATTTCTCCTAAGTTAGCGACGAATCAAAAGATGGGGATCGCATTATAGAAGAATATTTACAGTATATATGAAAATGGATGATTTTGTAAAGTTATAAATATAAACAACAGGGCTTTTATCCGTTGGGGCTAATGTCTGTTGGACATATCAATTGGGGCAAACGTCCGGATCCCACTTCCAATATTACTTCAGATATTATTCCAGCCCATATTGTTGTTCATAAAACTTTTTGTTAAATTCAAAATAGTTTTGGGTTTTTATTATTTTTAAACTTGCTATAATGTCGTCTATTATACCGGGTGTTCAATTTATCTGAAGACATTGAAATATCTCGAGAACCACAC
>JAHWFO010083611.1:0-10413 GCA_023313115.1 Rhysida immarginata
AAAAAAAAAAAAAAAAAAAAAAATTATCACATTTCACAAGTTGTGTTTGGACATTTCACTAAAGAATCTTCAATGTTGCATAAACAACTAGCCACAATGGCCATTTTGTCAACAGTGCTGTATTCTAAGTCATTTGCACGTTTAAGCAATGTAATGGGCAAGCAATTAAATACTCTAAACTTTTTAATCCTTCTTATTGCTCGTTCAACATGGATTCGAGCAGAAGCCATTTTTCTTGAATACGTAACTTCACTTCCTGTCAACTGATTTTTCCCTCGAGTGGAAGATGGAATAAGCAATTTCACTCCTTTTACAGCCAACAATTCCTCTATGTTAAAACCTCGATCAGCTAGTATTACATCACCAGGTTCTAATAGATCTAAAATTCCACTTCTTTTTGTAAGTTCTTTGTCGCTGATTCTTCCACCCCATGCATGTGACAAAAAGGAAATGCAACCATTAGGTGTGATTCCAACTAGAAATTTTACAGTGTTTGTGGATTTGTAGTTGGAATAAGTTTGGCCTCGAACAGTAAAATTGTAAGGTCTTTCTATGGGGATTTCTGTACAGTCAATTATGCATCGAACATTTCTGAAAAGTTTGTCTTTAAAGACAGGAGGTCTATTTTTTCTTATCTTTTGCCTGGATGGCCAAACTAATAAACATTTCAAGTTGGCCACCAGGAGGTTCAACCATTCATGAAAAATTCTTGATACCTGAGATTCAGATATATGAAAGCGAACAGCCAAATCTTTATTTAATAGCCCAAGACGTAGTTTCATAAGTGTTAGAATCAACTGCTCTAGGGGTGAAAGAGCAGTTGATACTGAACATTTCCATCCAGTTGATGCAGATGTTAGTAAACCAATTAGCTGTTCTGCAAATTGAACTGAAGGAAGTCCTGTAAAAAAATGTATCGACGCATTGGTTGAAGTGACTGCATTCACAATCTGCGGTTTTGATAACAGCTCTCGAAGATGAGCATTTTCATAAATTAAATCTTGTTGTTCTTTTTCAAGTCTTTTGGTCTTCTTTTCCAGAAATTCGATTCGCTGCTTAAGCTCATCAATTCTTAAGCATGTGAGATCCGACTGGATGCATGAATCATGTTTCTCAACAGAAAAGCACTCAAGATTGCTGTGTGATGAAGTGATTTACAACTTATTATCACTTCGTTAGCAGTCCTTCCTAAGAAGGGTGCCAACAAAAAAAATAAAAGGGAGAGGGATCGATTTTGATATGCGTAAAGAGGTTTATTTACAAAAATAATAGACAAGATAAATACAAAGTACAAATAGATATAAATATAAAGATAAAATGAAGCAGATACAAAATAGGCAGTAAATAACAAGTAGCTGCCTCTAGCTAAATCATCTAAATGACAACTGTATGATCCGGTGTTACTTAGCACCAGTCTAAACAAACAACTCCCAATTACTTATCACGTCAAACCTAAACAAGGGACTAAGGAAACCCTGTGTGCATACAGGTTACAGACACGAACCTAAAGTCGTGTTCCCAAAGCCATAAAAGGGGTTGGAAAGTGCAAGAGGGGTACCAAAGCCAACACACTGGATCCTACACCAGAGGGCTACCAAAACCCGAACCAAAACGGGACAAATCCACCTCTGCAACTAAACCAAACATCCACCAGGCAACCAAATCAAGTACCCAGCATGCACACAACAAAAACCAAACCTTCCCCAAAACAATATAAAAGTTTAGCTACCCACTGTGCTAAGAATACCTTCACATAAAATTGCCTACAAAATCATCCAATAAAAGACAAATAAAATGGCAGATGAAACTAGATCAAAATAGTGGCAAGCAGAGATGACACAAACTAGCGCATAACTAAGCCAAAGATTCTCCCCAATAAAACATAAGATAGATTGTCACACCTAACATAGGGACACAACAACCACACCGTGCAATCTGGTCACTGACAAGGAACTTCCGCCATGTAACACAAAGAAAATAGGGCATGGTCGCTGCAGTGGTAATCAAAGCCAACCTACCGGATCCAACACCGGTGCGCAACATAGAACCCGAAATCCAGTCCGAACAAATGGGACTAGCCATTCAAAATAACGGGTCTACACATCCACTGCCAACAAGCCACAATACCAATGCCCCTACACAACACCAGTACCAAGATTGCACAAAAACCTAAAATCCCAAACAATCCCAAAACTAAGAGGCTGCTTAGCCACCCCATGCGCTAGCAAGCAAAATCTACTGAATGCTCCACTATCGATCTATACAAAATACTACAATCCAACTACAGCAAATCAATGATGCTAGAATCATTAATAACAGTGCTTAATGCTAGTTGGCTAATCCAACCAAATCATAACAAGCTATTCTAAACTTAAAGTTACATCGCACTTACAATAATACAATCTCATAATTCATTCATAAGTTAATCTCCCTAAGCTATTACAAAATCCAAAATCAGCTATCAAATGAATAACTTATACTACGATCTGCTTCTCAATCATAACATTCAAAATACAGATAAATCACTAATTCTGTCATACTAATAAACTTGATAATTCTAAACAATTCCCTGATAAGAATACAGTAAAGCAAACCTTCACAATCCAAAGTTAACAATATTACACACTACAATATTAAATTCAATCCAAAGCTGTCTAAATGATGCTAAATGTTTTAACACTTCAAAAGATTACAATCTAAAGTTCCCTCTAATAACAGCATAATTCTTATTAATCCAAATCCCGCTATAAATCCTATCCATAATCCAGACTTCCAGAACTATCATTAAAATTTCCTTAAGCTTTACACTAGAACACAATATAAAGAAATAAATAATCTAAGGACATCAATATTGCAATAAATTACCACGTGGTTTTCTCTTTCCATAAATGAAAGAAGGTTAGGCCTAACCATCGATTACAAAATACAGGAACCCAATCCGGGCAGTACGACTATTCCCGGGTTGCAGTCATCTGCTTCGGCATCGTCGTCTTCTTCCTCCTGGTCTTCCATCTTAAATGGGTCTAGCTGGATTCGTCTCTGGATCAGGAATCTCCTGAATGCTGCTGCCGACCCCCTTTTTATACTCCAGGCAAATCCCGCAGAGAATCATGGGATCGCCCTCTAGTGGTGAACCTGGAATTTCTCATTCAACTTCCGGAATAGAAAGTGACAACACAGTTGGAGAAGGAATCGAAATTCGATCCTCCCAGCATGCATTGCCACAGCCAAAAGCAGCTTGATATACAAAATAGTTCAAAACCTAATATATCTGAATAATTGAATTCAAATTCTTAACTAATATAATTTTACACAACAAGTACAATGATTCTTTAAGAAATACAGATTCAAAGGATAACCTTTTGACTTAAAATCATAAGAAATAGGCCTCGACGGGCGATAGGCCTAACGGCCGAAAGGCAAACTTCGCTATCACAAGAGGAGGTTTTGTACCCATGGGGGGAAAAAGGTATCACGATATCCTAAACATTCATAGGCTTAAGATTGATCAAAAGAAACATATTCAAAACAACAAAATACTTTTGACACCAGAAGGTGGCATGTAGTCCTTTTCTAAGGGAGGACTACTGTAACCCTTTACAAATAAGAACAAAATAATTAAACAACAAAGTGACTATGTCACAGCTGATTTCAGCAGACTCCTGTTGCAAATCAGACTCCATATTCAAGTTGCCATTAGGGTGCTGAATTGTGGTTTGGGGCTCTTCTGCTGGCAGCGTTTTCCGTCTTTTTTGTTGGCGTTCATACCTAAAAATTTAAGAAAAAGATTTAAGACTCATATTAAAAAGTTATATTCATTGTTAAACGGTAATAAATGCAATGTACAAAAAAAATTACAAGCAGACAAACCTGCTTATTTTGCTTTCATAAGAGTCCCTGGTTGACCTGTGTGCAAACATAGTAGGTACATAATCAGGATGCACTGGGTCGGAAGACGGTGCCCCTGAAATGAAGTCTTACATTAGCATGCATAAACAATATCAGTGGGAAAAATAATAACCGATCCTAGATTAGCAACTCATTTCTGCAATACATGTAGTTTAAAGCGCTAATCAGGGGAACTGATTTAGTGACAATACAATTCTAAATAGAAACAGCTATGGCCAATAATATAACAGATTCCAAAAGTATTACATGCCAAAGTTCATATTCACAGATTTCATAGGCTCATTAAATACACATACAGGCTAGTTAAAATTATAACTTCCCTATGTAATAGTCTCCATGTGGAAAATAAGAAAGTCCACTGAAGCAATTTTAATACGATGCGATATCATGTGTCTGGGTTTTTGTAGGTGCATCCATGTCCCATCAGACTACAAAGTGTGCTCGAGATGGCACCGCACATGAAAGAGATATTACCCATCATTATCCAGGAGAGCTGGAAACCTTAGGAAAGCACCCATCATTGATGTGCTTCAGATCGATATTTGTGCAAACATTTCCAAAAATCAAATATGTGACATTTTGGTGGAATACTTGTTTTACAGCATGCAATAAAAGGGAACGCTATGTAAACTGAATATTGGTTATGGTTTCAGCAATTTTAGCACACATTTTTATAAAGTTTAATGACTTACACACACAATTTATTTTCTTCAAAATACTAAATGAGTGACTCAATATAAACTTTGGGAGTCAATATCTCAAAGTCATTTTAGTCACATATCAGGTTATTGTCTTGCTCAATAATGACTTATATCATAAATAATTCACTATTTATTTATTGTGAATGGATAACAATACTAAAGACAATCATAATTTTTTCAAGAATTAGAGTATTATATTTAATTTTCAATTATTCTCAACATTTGAATACACAATCTTATTGGATTAATAATTTCTTAGAGAGAAGCCAATTCAGTTTTTCTTTTTAAAATGGAATGAACCAGTTTATTAAAGGAAAAAAAAAGTAGCTCTCTCTCTCTCTCTCTCTCTCTGTGTGTGTGTGTGTGTGTGCAAAAATTTTTTCAGTTTCGAATTAAATTGAATTTAATTTTCAATATTCGAATTCATAAATTCATTGCAATAATGATTTTTTTAGCGTATGGATGGCAAATTTTTTAATGGGGGGTGAACAAGCATTTTTGTAATCGATATGCTTTTAGGCATAGTTGTTACTACACTAACATCATCTTTCTCGATAAATAATAATTTGATGATAAAGCATTTTCTAAATAAGCATCAATTATTCAAACTTTTACCTGTTATGAAATGAGTTGAGCATATTCGACTGCTGTTAGTCGCTGACCAGTTTTCGCGATGAATGGCCGTCTCCCACCGCTGGCGTCTTTCAACAGGCGTTTTCGGAAAACTGTACATTTTTATAGTAGATAATGCATTTGTTCCTGAAGTTAAACTGCATCCAGGAACACAACAAGTGCTTCCCCGTTTGCTTACAGGATAAAGTTTATTGCTCATTGTGCTTGTTCTAGATCGATGAAGAAAGAAACTGTAAAGAAACTAACTCTCAAATCTTCGCAGCAAAACCTTAGCGTGGCGAAAAACCGGAAGTCTCCTCCAGGCACGAACAGTGCGGCGCGCAGCGGCAAATAAAGTTACTTTTTTCAAGAAATATCGTCTATACACTTTATTGTTAGTTCCCAACATGTACAGCTGTATTTGAAACAGAGTTGTATTTTTCTCCGATCTTCATTCCTAAGGAAAGATCAAAGAGACCGTTTTAGCATTGGAACAGTAATATTTTTCATCGTAGTTAAGCAGACATTAAATCTTGGTAAATAAATATTTGACTTACCTGGATTCCTGGACATCAGAATGTGTTGATATCGTGAATAGAAGAAACGATCCATAGCGATTCGTCAATCGTTGTCGTACGGAGCCTGGCCCGTCGTTCGTGAGGCATGGACTGATCACCCCCGCGGCACGACCTCGTGGCATTCCGGCGATTCACTTGTACGATCGAACATTATCCGTGTGAATTTCTGAAGAGAAGCGATGAAATCCAGCCCCGAATGGACAGTTTACATTGTTCCAGTCCTTGTTACGATAGCGTGAGTCAAAGTGCACATCGCAGATACATTCATTTCAAAGTCTTTGTTCTCCATTCGCCGCATGGCGCGAGATCGATCTTATAGTTATACAAGTATATATTTTTCATTATTAAAAGGTATTTACATGAAACAAACACTTCATTCCTAATAGAAACATTTAGTAGTGATGGTAATATTCCTTGTGGCAGTGTATGAATAACACGTTGTTTTGTTTTCGGCTGGTCCGAGCAGGAGAACGTAATGGAAGGTCCGAACAAGAAGAGCCTCAGGAAGTAACGCCATCTATTGAGACCATATACAACTCAAGCTTAAATTATCTTTCAGTTTTAAGAGAAATTTCCGATTATGAGACTAAGATAATAATTCATGTTCCAAATAGGAATTTAATGGAGAAATCCTCACTCCTCTAGAGTCAATTGATTATTATTATTTAAGAAACAGTTTTAAAAATTTTTATTTCTTTCAAGATTATACCCGACATTCCATTTGATAAGCTTGACCAGCTGGTTACCTAGATAATCAGAGAAAGCAAAACAAACCCCGTCGACCCTTTTTCCTTGTGAATGGAACCTGTCTTAACTACTGTTCCCGGATTAGCATTGAAGGGAGAATCTAACTTCCTCAAATAAGGAAATAAATGATAAGAAATTTTTATCAGAAATAGAAAATTTACATGAATGATAAATTGAACAAGATTATACGATGTTTACATTTTATCCCAGACAATATATGAGCAATCGATACACACTTAAGATAAATGATACATCTTTTTAAGTTGATATTTTAATTTTAGAGTTGATTCTTTTGTTAAACTATGGGTTAGCCTATCTACTCTCTAGCTTAATGATAAGTAAACGTCACCCCCTTGTTCACTACAGATGACAAGACGGGATGGCGGGTGCTTAGCTATTAATGTGTTATTGTTGTACTTGAGCTATTGTCCAAGAGTTGTTTAAGAGCTCCGAACCCCCCTTCCTCGACACGATACCGATTTTGCGCGCGAATACATTTATATGAAAATTAGAATTAGTAAAAGATTACATGCACATATTAATCTATTTATTCATTGCTTTGAATAGAAATTTAGTATCGAACACATTTAAACATTGAACAAAAATATATATGGGAATACAACATTTACTCCATTCATTCTCTATTCTTTTTCTATTCTTTAATAAAAAATTTTTAAATTGGCCGAGACAATTGGAATGAGTTGGCTTTTAGGAAAACCTGACGAATCTTCCGAGTCAACCGACACCGCACATCAACTGACGCTTGAGGACCACACCCTCAAGGTAGACGATGCCAGTGAAGGACGCCTGAGATTGTTCCTGATCCAGAAACCGGAGATCCAACGCGGAAGAGAAGAAACTTGAACTTTATGACTTTCCCTGTTCAGGAAGCAAGTTTGTGCCACAAATTATCAAATACTTTGAAGTATTGCTTAAGTGATATGTTGCTTTGTGTTTTTTAACATAGTATTTAGTGAATTCCAGTGAACTTTATGTTGTGTTTGAACTTTAGTGAACTGTGTATTGAGAAAGAACTATATAGAGTGTTAGGAACTTTTGAACTGTTTGATAAGAGACTTCCAATGTTGTGCACAAAATTTTCGTTAAGAAGGCCTATAATAATTTAAGTAGTAGTTAAGTTACATATTATTGGTACCCTTTATACACTTTATAATACCTTAATATTGAATATTTCGTGATAGTTAGGAACTGCCTAACCGATTTTTCTTATTAAGGGAGATTGTTTATATTATACTTTATCAGTAAATAATTTCTTTTTGAGTATTTCTAGTTGCCATTTGAGATGTAGGCTTGCCGGCGTCGACTCGATCTGTCTCGCTTCATCATGGAAGATGCTGCGGAGAAGCAAGACTGCCCAGAGGATTTCAGGTAAAGGTACCGCCTTGGGGCAAGGCTTTTCTTGCAGGGGGAGGTATTTGTAAGGTTTTGAGAATTAATTAGCCAGAATTAGAACATGCAGATTATTTATGCAAATGAGCTATTTTATTATTCGCGTTCAGGATTGTCTATTTAGATTCAGAAGTTAAGAGTTTATATAAAGTTTAGAAGAGTTTTTATGTAGAGAAAGATTAAATAAAGTTATTAATTGTTTTAAATATTTTTTATGCATGGGTGTTAGGAGTTGTTAATAGAGAGCCAAGTTTTAAGGTTTGTCAGAAGGAAAAAGTAAGAGTCAGTTTACACAGGTTTGTTTTGATCGCTAGAATCATATTCAAGGATGGAACTTGTATGGCCAGTGTAGGACAAGTAAATCGGAGAACCGGATGAACAGATGGAAAGCAAGAAAGATGAATGTAAGGATTGAACTTTGGATTTTGAAGAAAGAAAAGAGACAGGGAATGATCACGTGGATGCCGAAGTTTGATTGGTTGTCGAAATCGAAATTGTTTTGTCAGTTATGCTAAGTAAAAGGTTTAGTCTGTAGCAATGTAACGATTCCCGTAGCCGAGTGTGTGGCGAACTACTCATAAATTTTTATACTAATTCGGCCTCCATCTGGTAGTCCTCAGATTCCAGATGGGAAGTTTTAAATTTTAGTATTAATCCAGTTTGAGTTGTAGTTTATGAAAATGTAACCATCAGATTGAAATGTTAGTTAGCTCATGTTATCGAGGTGTTTTTGAAGAGTTTCTATCGAGCTGAGAACCAGCGTCATCAATTACAATAATTTCATGGTTTGCGAGGGATGTTGCAAGAATGTGTACCGAGCCCCGTGGAGTACCCAGATGCAGTACAAGAAGCCAGAGACGATCTTCCTGTGAGCCACTCCGCTGGAAGAGGACGACCCCCCTCCCGCCAAGCTGTGGTAGCAGAGAGGACGAGAGAGATCCAAGAGCGGACAGATTGAGAAGACACGGTATAGCCCATTTCCAATTTAATGTCTCAATGGCCAATTCTTTAATTCCTCACATAATTTCATTCTTACATATTGTTTCTTATTTTTGTATTTGGGAACGGATTATTCTATCAAACAGTGGGAAAGACAGAGATAGAAATTATATAATCGAACAATTGAGAATTACATACATACCTAATTTACATATTACTATTGCTAATTTATCATTATTGTTATACCCAGAACTTTTGATCATTGTCTTATAAGTTTAGACTAAAGGAATCCTTAATTGATAATCATTCTGTTGTATGTCACACAATTTAATTACTAAGTTATTATCTGGAATTGCGATTACTCATTGAAACATATAATTTCTTAATTACAAATTGTATTATTTTATTTGAATCTTAATTGGAGCTTGACTAAGTTGAAATTCATATCTTAAATTATCATTATCCGTTGCATTACCTTCCATACAATATTGTTTAATATACATTGGTTGAATATTGAATAAACACTATCTGTTAAATTGTTAAGTCAGTCTAAGTGCCTATTCTTTCCTCTAGGCCAGGCCTGTTTAAGCGGAGGTATCTTTTATGTAAGTGGGATGAACCCTAAATTATTATAAACTTTGTGAATAGTATAATTCACTGGTGCAGTCTTTTACCTGACATAATTATAATAAGTTACTCGACCATAATTCTATGAATATTATCCCCAGGAACCCTACACTATATTCTGTGGGAAAGTGTATATTTTGGAAACTGAAATGCTGACAATCCGTTGACTGAACGTTCATAATTTTTGATAATGAGCATAAAGTGAAGATGCAGTGACAGAACATTAATAAGGCAGCGTCTTTTGATTAGCCATAGGAGTCACGCGTGTCTCTCTTGAGCTCCCTATCAAACGTTTAGATGACAGACAAAAATTTATGTGTCTGGAAAGGAAAGAGAAAGAACGTGTATTGGTCATAGAAACTCTGCAACTAAAACAGAAAAAGCTATACGGGCGTTTGAAACATCTGAACAACGGCAGTTTCGAATAGAGCAACAGGGTTTAAGAGTTTCTACGTCAAGGGCAAGAAAACCTTGAGTCTAAAGTTTAGATGCTCCGCAGTGGTAAGGCAAGTCAAGAAGAGTTTAGATGCTCTGGTATATCACCTGGACTACCTGTTTTTCGTATTTTTTGTAGAATGGATAGTCCCATTGCTCTGTGTTGCATTGATTATTATTTAACCAATTTAGAGTTATAATTTAATTTTTTGAGATCTATCTCTTTACCTACAAGTGTAATTAACCCGGGCAATGCCGGGTACCTCTGCTAGTATTTTTATAACAAAAGGGTCGTCCATAAATTGCGTTATGCTTAAGGGGGAGAGGGGATGTTTTGGACTGAGTTACAGAGCGTTATGGTGGGGTGGATATAGTGTATAGCGTTACATAACGCTTCTTTTCAGATTCATTTGAGGCTAAATTTGTGGGATAATTAAATTTATCAAACAAAGAAT
>JAHWFO010083619.1:0-25897 GCA_023313115.1 Rhysida immarginata
AACGTTGTGGCAATTTTTCGGAAACGGGCCATTTCTCTACCAACACGGCAATGCTCTGTGCCACAAAGCGAGGTGTGTACAGCAGTGGTTTGCGGACTCGGGTCGAAGAAATGGGTTGGCCGGCACAAAGTCCCGACCTCAATCCTATAGAGAGTCTGTGGGATGAATTGGAAAGACGCTTGTGAGCCAGATCACATCGGCCAACCCCTGTATCTGAACTGATTCTCGCTCTTCGGGAGGAATGGAGGAACATTCCGGAAAGTACCTACAACATTTGGTGGAAAGTCTTCCCCGAAGGGTGGAAGCTGTGATTCGGGCAAAGGGATGTGCAACGCCCTATTGATTTCCATGAAATCGTGGCTAGAGCGCAAACGTGCATGTGTCCGGATATTTGTGATCATATAGTGTATATAGTGGGCATAGAAATAATTAGAGATAGAAAAAATAAATCGATCTCTTTCTCAACGCAAGTACTGTGCGGAAGTCCTAGATCGGTTTAAGATGAAAGAAGCTAAAAAAGCAGCAGCCCCTATGGAAATTAAGTGGCTTGCTAGTCAATGGTCAAATCCAAATGTCAAAATACTGTGAAACGTACCATATCAACAAGCAATTGCTTAAGCCAATACAACAAAGTACCAAAAGTAGAACACTGGGTAGCTGTGAAAAGGGTACTGCGCTATTTGTCAGGAAAACCAGATATGTGTTTGGAACTCAAGAAACATAATGACCAGGTGGAAGCGTATACGGATGCAGACTGGGGAAACGACACCATGAACCGCAAGTCATATAGCGGCAGCGTCATGTTATTTCATGGATGTCCAATATCATGGATGGCTAGAAAGCAAAACTTGTCACTTTGTCGTCTACCGAAGCTGAGTATGCAGCCTTAGCGTAAGGAGTGCGCGAAGTAGTAGGAATAAAGCAGCTACTTAACGAGCTCGGATATGATGATCATTCTCAAGTAACAGTTTATTGCGACAACCAATCCGCTATCAAGAAAGCACAAAATCCAGTTTATTCCAGTCGCACCAAACACCTAGATATAAAACTTCATTTTGTCAGAGATAAGATTCAAGAAAAAGAAATAGTCCTTGAGTACTGTCCAACAACTCAGAATTTGGCGGACGTTATGACGAAGAGTGTTCCTCAGGCGAAATTTCAGAGTGCCTAAAAGCATTGTGTTTTTCAAAAAAGTGGTTAACAATTAAGTGTGAGGGAGTGAAGGGACTTAATTGTTGTGCACGTAAAAATACTTAACTGTTATGCATGTAATAATTCTTAATTGTTGCCTTTTTAGTTGTTGTTTTTCCACATTAAAGAAACAACGTTATTCGAATCTCCTCTGAACCTTTATTTAAAGCAATTAAAATTCACAGAGAAAGAGAGAGAAAGTGTAAAGGAGTTGCATCTTGTATTGTGATTTAGAACATTTTAAATTCATTTTTCATATGAATTTTTTACTTTATCTATCCCACATGCAGTACCCCTAGGATTGACCAACACATATTTAGGCATAAAAATGTAAACTGTTTTGGGCTTTTAGACAATCCGGAAGTTGTTATAGGCAACTTTGTTTATCAGCCGGTGACATACAGTTGCCTCCGAAATTATTCACACCCTAACCAAATTAAGAGAAAAGTGAATATTTGTTTAAGAAAATCTGTGTATTTTAAACAAGAGCATTATAGGGTCCCATACTGCTGGAAGAAATAAATTAATAAAGAACAAGGGTCTGCTAGTAAAGAAATATAAAATTTTTTTAATAAAGTGGCTGATGCTTTTCGAACAAAACTCCATCCACAGAGGCAAGCGAAAAATGAATTAACAGATAAACTGTATAAATTCAACATGTGGATTGAACCATCCAATCAGGATTGGCTTCTCGGAAGTAATCACTACTGTTTGCCTATGAGCAGCCAGTCCTGAAGTAAATCACTTTCCTTTTCTCTTCTTGTTAGAACCAGCCAAACCGAGAATGACGAATTGGAGGAAATCACTAGAGTAGGAAATATACCATATTTTTTTGAATATAGGCCGCGGCTCTAAACCTAAGAAAATCGAAAATTTTAGGAATGCAGCCTAAAAAAAAATTTTTTTTTTGGAAGTAACAGATTATTATCGTTAATTGTGAATATTTCAAAAAGATAGAAATACTTCGTTTTAGCCCCATAGTATTTTAAATAGTAATTTAGCTAGTAATTTTATTATTTATATAGCTATCTTTCATTACTTTTATATACACTACATGATCAAAGGAGTTGGGACACCCCTGTGAACACCTGGGGTGTTTCTCCTGGACTGGACTGGGCCCGCTCATCAAGGTGGATGGAAACCTCAATGCTGATGGCTACAGGACCATTCTGGATAACGGGGCACTTCCAGCGCTGTGGGAACACTTCGGTGACAGACCGTTCCTCTTCCAGCACGACAATGTGCCTTGTCACATATACGACTGGTTTGACGAGATGCGGGTTGAAGAACTGGATTGGCCCGTCCAAAGTCCTGATCTCAACCCCATCGAAAATATTTGGAACGAATTGGAACGACGTGTGAGATCCAGGATGGTTCGCCCTACATCTGTCCAGGAACTGACCACGACACTCCTCGAAGAATGGAGGTCAATACCTGTGGACACATACCATAAACTTGTGGACAGTATGCCATGTAGGGTGGAGGCAGTGATAGCAGCTCGGAGTGGTCCTACACACTACTGATTGAAGCTTTTTGCAGGGTGACTAGATGCCTCTTGTTAAAAAGCGCCCTCATTTGGCAAAAATTACGCCCAAAAGCACCCAAAATATTTGTAAAACGTCCAAAAGTATCACCCAAAAAATAAATGCAACGTTTCTCTTAAAAAATTGAAAAATTAAAAGAAATTAAAAAAAATTAAAGTTAATTAAAACAAAAATTCAAATTTTTTTTTTAACTTATAATCCAATTTCTTCAAATATTTCAACAACAGTAAATAATTCATTTTCTTCAGCATCTTCTTGATCTTCGTTGTTTTTACTTGCATATATTGTTGAGTCAAAACAGGATAACAGTTTGTGAAGGAATAAATTCATTACAACATTTTTTCATTACACTGTTATGAATCTTAATCCTCATTATAGACCAGTGTTTCCCAACCGGGGGGGCCCACACCCCACAGGGGGGCAATTCAAAACTGGGCTCCTCCATAGTTTAAGTTACCGTAAATGCTCGAATATAAGTCGCAAAATTTTGTACCAAATTTTGAGTGAAAAAACAGGGGTGCGACGTTTACTCGAGCCTAGCAAAAATTACCTGTCGATGGGCTACCTATCGATGTTGATATAGTTTGTTTCGATACCAGCTGTTGCCATGTTTGATTGAATAGCAAACAAGTAGTTATTTTATTCCACTTAAACAGATATTTATTTGATAAATTTATTATTCTTAACAGTAATCACCTATAGAAAATTAATTATCTATGTAAAATATCGAGGAAACTAACTTCGAAGGAGATATAAACACGACTTTGCTTCGCATGCCGCCATTTTGAATAAATTAACGAACACAGCCACGGAGTTGCATTTTATCCTGATGAACTTCAAACGAAGTTAACTTATGGTATATGTCACAGCACTTAAATTTTATTAAATTAATATGTACATGTATTTACTATTGTTTTATCGACTACAGAATATTATTTATCTTTTCTCTTTGTCCCCAACATTTTGGCGGGAAGGGAGAGAGAGAGCGAGCGCGGGAATGGGCAAGCAGAGAGCGCTCGCTAAGCGCTCAATAAACGAACGCAGTAGGCCTAGAACGCAGCCAGAGCGGGAGTACAGCCAAGCTATCAGCTTAGCCACGACCGCCTATGATGAGACGGGCACCGCCTAGGAGGAGAGAACGGCTGTTATCGGCAGACGTGGGGGTGTTTGGGTTCAAAGTGAAGACCTTTCTTTTATTTGCTATTAACAACAACAGAAGAGAAGAAGGAGACAGATCTCCGAAATGTACATATGGGTTTTTAATTTTATAAATTCATTTATGCAGAATAGTGGTGTCTCTGACATCGATGTTTTCTCGTTAACCTCGAGTAGCTTTTCTGACATCGATGCTAAACATCGATGTTTTAAGCATCGCACGGCTTTACCCATTACTTGGTTAATTTAGCCTAAAATTTTTCTAATTATAAGTTTTAATAACAGGGTGATTAGCGACCGGAAGAGGTCAGGGAATTTTACAAAAAACCAAAGAATTGTACAAAATCAGCCGAAAAAAAATGCGAAATAGGAACGACATCGCTGTATTTTCCTCGATAATATCGAAATATTGATATTTTAATTTCAACTATCATATGATATTAAACATCCATGTTTTGATTCGATGTTGCATCCCAAGTTGCATTTCAAGTTTAACACAAACCAGGTCACTTACTCCAAGCTATTCACTTCTTAAACGCTGATCCATAACGCTGTCCGATTTTTCTCCAGATTTCGTTGGTAAGTATGAACGTCTACTTTTACTATTATCATTCAACTTTATTATTGCCATTAATTTAATATATGTTTTATTTTTAATAAGATAATTTAAAAATAAATCTTCCTGTTTAAGGTTATGCTTTCAAATTTACATTTTATTTTCACCATCTGCAGGATATATCAATGGATAATCGTGGTCTTAAATGAAAGTGCTCTTCATACAAAGCTTGTTACAAGCTGAAAATTATTGCGTACGCAGAGGTGCATGGGAATAGAGCTGCTGAAAGGGCGTTTTCTGTATCTGAGAAGAATGTCAGAGACTGGCGTAAGAACAAGAGGACAGTCCAGTTTGGGACACTGATATGGAGCTGACGGAAGAGACGTGGAATGAACTTTTTGGGGAGAGTGAGGATGAAAGTTTTGAAGGATTTTGATACCTTTTTTTGTTTTTTATGTAAATAAACTAGTTTTTCAGTGATGTAATTAGCATTATCGATTATGATGTCATGGCTTGAATTTTAAGGGGAAAAAAAATTTTGTACCAAAATTTACCTTAAATTTGGGGGTGCGACTTATATTCGGGGGCGACTTATAATCGGGCATTTACGGTAATCATATGACTACTCTCAGTCACTACTCAGAAGCCAAAAAATGCCTTTTTCCATGTAACGCAAATTACTAATAATTACCGATAATATATATTAGGGGGACATAAGAATTTTAGAAAGGTTTAGATGGGGCATAGCACAGAAAAGGTTGGGAAACACTGTTATAGACTCAAGTGAAGTGAGACTTCATACGAATTTTTTACTCTTGTTTTAACACATGCCATTACAAAAAATGCCCTTTCTTCTGTAGCATTAAATAATTTCCGTATTATTTTAACTTACCTTTGAACTGCTTTTCATTTTCCCAGTCTTTTTGGTAGTTTTTTTTTTTTTTTTTGATATATTGTCCATTTTCCCATTTTTAAATATTGCTTCTGTCAATATCGTCTGCTTTGCTTGTGGTTATCTATCGTGTGGTGCAGTGCGAGTGTGCTGCTAAACTAACTATACTAAAGCACTAAGTATTATCTAGTGCTTTAAACTATACTATAAACTATTTATGTTCACCTATATACATGTATAATATATAGTACACTGAGTTAGCAAAACTCATGGGATAGCAAGCACATTGATTGATCGGCATGGCTCATGAATTCACAGGGGTAACTGATTCTGGGAATGGACCATTAGACGTTGTGGGAAGAGCTTGGATAAGTGATTAACCAGAAATGGCACGTCGTCGCGAGTTGACGTCTTTTGAACGGGGTATGATAGTAGGTGCCCGACACATGGGATGTTCCATTTCGGCAGTGGTGCAGGAATTTGGCTTTCCCTGCTCAACTGTCTCCAGGGTGTATCGGGAATGGCTGGATGAAGGCATGACAGTCCACAACAGGCACCATGCCGGGCGTACAGCTGCCCTGAATGATCTTGACCGGCGACACCTGGGACGAATGATTCAGGGAGACGGGAGCGCAACAGTGCAGCAAATCACAGACCAGTTCAATACTGGCCACATTAGAAACGTCTCTCGGTGGACAATCCGTCGGAATCTGCATGCCCTCGGGTTTGGCAGCCGTCGCCCAACATTAAAGAATATAAATCCTAAATTTTGAGCAATATTCACACGAATACAAATTACAAAGTAAATACATATAGAATGAAATGGCACCATCTATCTGTGCATGCCTAGAATAAGAAGTTAGTGACGTCGCCTGTTCGTGAACTGAAATATTGTTTCGTAAGCCGAAACAAAATTATTGTTCGTGAACCGAGGTTCCACTGTATATAAACCAGAAGAAGATGGTATCTGAAAGTTCATGTACTGGATGTAGAGAACAGTTTATCATACATTGGTTGTAGGCATAGTGTCCTTCGAAGTAGTCTCTGTGAGATTGAATGCACCTGTCCCAGCACGTTTGCCAGTCTTGGAACGTTTTCTTGAAGTTATTTTCCATGAAGCTGTTGAGTATCTTCTGTGCTTCTTGTTGAATGATTCCACAGTGTCAAAGTGACGCTTCTTTGAGCTTCAACTTCATTTTTGGAAACGAGGCAAAGTCCCAGAAGCTCTGTGCACACATAAATACGCTGTTGGTTCTGGTTGGCAGTCAAGAGTTGGGGAACGAACTTCGCGGTGACATGGTGCATTTGTAGGTCTTTGGTAAGAATTGCTTGGCACTGCACGTAACTAATTCATACCATTTCACACATTTCATGAATGGTTCGGCGACGATCCTCTCAAACCAGTTCTGCAATATTTGCAACATTTTCCGGTGTTGTGCTGATTCGTGGCCGTCCCGAACGCTTGAAGTCTTCCACTAACAAGGGAATCCCTCGAACATGTATGTCACAGATTTACACCAAATTGAAATATGTTACTCAATTGAAGCTACAATAGATGCTTGCAAAATAAGAGAGTGCGGATTTTGGTTTCTTTCAAAATAAACCACAAAATCGAAAAATTTTGAGCCATTGTTAAAGCGGTGTATTAATGCGCTTAACGGAACTTCCTTCTTCCACTATTCACAGCAATAAACACGATACCAATTCAGATGAAATAGACAGCAGCAGATGGCAATTGAATGGCTTCTCAAATTTCTAAACAAACTTAGTTTATAAAATAAATTATTACAATTAGCTAATTGCCTTCCAGTAAAAAATGTCTAGAGTAATTAATAAACATTTCCTTAATATATTATTTCATTTTATTAAATAATTCGATAATCAAACACAGGACTGGCTTCATGTGCAACGTCGAGTAATACTTTGCGTTGGTGAGGAGGTATGTATCGCGGTGCGTTATAATTTTAAATAAAAATAGTATTCATGGATGTCTACCTCGTCTTATAAATTATTTCGAGACTAATAATTGTACAGCAAAATTAAGGTTTTATGCTTAATAACAGTGCTCTAATTGCAATTTTTTGTCGACCGCCGCTAACAAGTTTGCTTCCCTTCTTTCCGCCATGTTTTTTGAACTCTGTGCAACGCTATCGCTTCCACAGTGTGCTTGCATGCAAAAAAAGGCTATCTGGGGTTCCCTTGTAAGTTTGACGACCCTTGAACCGAGAATGCCACTCTTAACACTGACTGCGTTCCATGGCAGCATCACTGTATGCCTGACGAAGCATTACCAGAGTTTCTTTGGTGGGTTTACCCAACTACACGCAAAATTTCATGCAAACGTGCTGCTCTTGTTTTTCGTCCATTTTTCAAAACGCAGATGGCTTCTGACACGTTATCATTCTAGCTTGTGCTGCCAATGAATGAACTCTATCACCTTGCCAGTTGACACATCCACTCATGTGATATGCAGGTAGCTACATCTAATGGCAAAAGCGCGTACTTTTCTTATTTCCTGCTTAATGACACCAGTCCGGTAATTTTTCGGATACCACCTTATATAGAGGTATTTATTATGTCTGATAAATTGAAAACTGGGTTATTTGGTCATAATTCTATGAGGTATGTTTGGCAACAAAGAACAAAGTTCACATAGAGAAAAAACACTGTCCCCTATTTGATGACTCAGTTTTTTATGGGGCTCTTTTGCTGCTACTGGTTTTTTTTTAGAACTATAGTTGATCCAGGGAAAGTTGGAGTAAGCGTGGCTTAGCGTCGCTATCGATTAATCTACACGCATGGAATTATGGAGTTTCCTGATTTATCTACAAGGGTGTCAATCCGTTCACAACGTGCAGTGACCAGCGATCATAATGGCTAGGAGTAAATGACTCTTCATTTAAAAAGGAGTAAATCTTCATGTACTCTTGTAATAGCTAGTTCATCACATAATACCTTTGGAATTCAAAGATTAGGTATTTATGACCAAGCTAGGGAGATTGTGTGGAATGTATTTTCCTATTTTAAAGTTAAGGATCCTGATTTATTTAGCCTATTTTAAAGTTAAGGATTCCTAGTACTTCAACATTATTAGAAGAAACATCTACAGCAACACAAGTATCGGCGGCTTCCGTTCGAAACAATCAAACACTTTCAGGACGTATCCAAGTTTATTTCAGAAACATGCAAACATGCTGAACCAGTCACCTTTTTCGCAGCAGTGGTGATAGCAGCAGCGATGAAGAGTGAGATGACATTAACGTTCTCCTGCAATCTCCCTAGCTTGGATTTTTTTTTAATAAATCATCTTTTTCAAGACTAACTCATTAAAAGGCCATTTTGATAGCCAGTAAAATAAACGAAAAAGGCCAGAACCTTTGTTTTTAAATTTTTATTGAACTATTTGTAGTACATAAATATTTAATTGTAATTCATTTTTTAAATTCTTTTAATTTTAATTCATTAAAAGAAATAACCAAAGAAATGAAAGATATTTATTAAAGAATAAAATATTGATACATTGACTTCAATTTAATTGCTTCAATTCCTGCAAGCTTGCAATTGCTTCAAGATTGCTTGCAATTTTAAATAAAATAAAAGTAAAATTTTTGTTAAACATATAATTTTTATTAATATGATGAGATAGAGCTTTCTTTTTTTTTTTAAGTGTATTCTCAATTTATTTATTTATTTATTTATTTTAATTTAAAGTGCAGTATAATGTAATTTGACTAAAAATAAAAAGTAAAATAATGTTATACAATTAAGACCTGTAAACCAGAAATAACCAGTCGCATGATCAAACCTTTCTCTGATTGGCCAGTTCAGAACTTCCTAGGTTCCGCCCACTTCAACTTTCCCTAGAGCAACTATAGTAAGAATTCATGAGAGCATTTTGAATTCACAAAACTACCAGGACATTTTGAAGGACATTAGTGACAGGGGAGCGAACTTTACCTCTGAGCTGGTCCAGAAAGATTACATAACATTTGAAAGCTAGTCATAGCATGCTGGATCATATATTGGATCAAGAGTCGTTGTCCAGTGGCGAGAATCCCAGTGTGTCCTTCGTCAGAATTGGGTTGTTTGTGTTCATTCCCAGAGTACCACCGGTTATCCGTTGCCAGTGACCTCTAGTAGTTATTGTGGAAATACGAGATATTTGATAACGCCATCTAGTGGCAAAATATAGTTATTACGAGAGTTCACCACAACCAGTTTACCTCTGATAACCGCTGATATAGAAATTCTATGGAACAAGTTGAAGAAATGGGTGGGAAAAAGACATCCCAGCAATATCCAAGAGTTAGAAGCCATCTACAAAGAATTATGGTAAGAACTTTCGCTGACCTGATTAAAAGTATCCTATTGACCATCTAAGCAAAAGGTGGTCAAACAAAATATTAATTATGGAAGAAAGTAGGAAAGAAAATTTCATGGGAGATGTTCATACATGAAGCTGACGTGCTGCTCAAAGCATGGCACAGCTAAGGGCATCGTTTTGCACAAGCTGCTATAGAGGATCAAAGCTCTCGTATAATGCCAGAACGTAAATTTTTCTAAGTCCAGCCTGGTCTGGAACAGGGAATCTTCAGCTTATTGCGTTGACTCACCCTAATATTTCTAAATATTAATTGTTAATTATGTAAAGGGTGTGAATAATTTTGATTCTCTGTGTTTAATCAAAAAATACAATTCTTTTATTTATAATTGTCATAATAAAATAATTGAAGATAAGTAGAACGTCGATTATCCGAATGTCGGTCACCTGAAATGTCGGTTATCCGAACTCGAAGGCGAGGGCACTCCTATCAATTTTCTAGCATGTGGCTAGCTCTTCCTTGCACGTGTTTGGCTCTTCCTGTCTTTCTCCTGCTCTCACTTTGAAGTTTATTTGTTGTGTGCCGTGTACAATAGCAACGAAACGAAATGAAGCGAGTGCACCCTTATCATTTTTCTAACACATGGATTGATTTCAAGAGGTTTTTAACTTCTTTTTAGTTTACAATACGGTATTGGTATATATGTGCAATAATTTTTCAACAGAACATTTTAATCGTGTTATTTGTATTAATACCGTATGTACAATATATAGTTAAGCATCTTTTACCTTTTCTACGTTTAATTTAAAACCTCGGGTCTGTTATCCGAATTTTCGTTTATCCGAACCACCCTTGGTCCCAATTAGTTCGGATAGTCGACGTCCCACTGTATGTATTTATTTTTATAGCTGCTTAAATTATTGCATCAGTAAGTTAAAAATATACAGATTTTCTTAAACAAAGATTTACTTTTTTGTTAATTTGGTTACTGGGAATAATTTTGGAGGCAACTGTATATACTAGTGTACGTTTCTTCAACTATCAGCCTAAATTCTATCAACAAAACCTGAGATTATAAAGTGTGATCACAAATTTAGGAGATTTGCTGGAGATACTGTTCAAGTGTACTAACGTTCTCTTATTTTATTTTTTTTTTTTTAATGATTCAATACTTTAGTTTAACAAGTTAAAACTTTAAATTTTAAATTTAATTTCAAAAAATAAGCGAAATTTTCTGAAAAAATTATTTAAGTGAATTAAACTTAAGAAGACAATTGTATCTGGTCTATCTACATAAATAATTAGAACTTAAACAGTATCATAATTTTGGTAATTTATTTTTTTAGAGATGGCATGATTAGCAAAGAAGAGATGAAAGAATATTTCATACGAGCAAATTGCCATGCATTTCGTAATGGATTTAAACATGATTTCCATGAAACAACATATTTTAAACCGACGTACTGTTCTCATTGCACAGGATTGGTCAGTATATGTTATATACAGTATAATAAACCAGAAGTACAAAATTTTATATGCCACCTTTCCATTTACTGTATTCTAAATCAAAATGTTTTCATTTAGTTATGGGGCCTCATCAAACAAGGATATAAATGTAAAGGTAAGTTAATTTTCTCTCTCTTCATATTAATGTTATGAGAAGCTCATGTAGAAAGTGCATAAGAATTTTATAATTAAGCAATTTTATTTTCTTAGATAGATTTACACAAGAGGAAATCAGTTTAGCTCCTGTAATACTTCTTTAAACATTGTAGGCATATTATTAATTATCAGCTGTTTAGAAAGAAAAGTTATGACTTGGTTTTGATTTTTAATGTATTCAAGTTCCAAACTGCTTAAGACAGGGTTCCATTCCAACATCCCCATTGTAGTTAGCTTCTCATTTAAGTCAAGGATTTTATTATTCTTGATTTGTTTGATTTCAGTTATCTGTACACATAAAGCATAATGTTTGTATGGTTTTAAAATGCAACTTGGAAGTAAGTTATAAATTTAACACACAGCTCTGTAATACTACTACTATGGTGGAAAAATATCCAAAACTGGAGATAATCGTCTCAAAAACATAGAAATTAATAATCTATATATCTCTATATATGAAATAGACTTGATTTATGTTTGTTTGCTTGCATGTGCTTGTGCCAACAGTCAGTCGTTCGTGTTTGTATGTTGCATCAACAATGGTTGATGAAATTAATGCTTACAGTAGCCAACAAAAAAGACAGACCCTGGGCAACACCACCTAAAGAAAAAAACCTGTACACGGAAACTTCATACATTGATGATGTAACAATGTATGTTTTTGTGCGCACGCTTTCTCTTTAGATGATGTTACCCTGGCAGTGAAAAATCACCTGACTATCTCTTTCGTTGGCTACAATGCTTGCCTTAACCCCTTGTGCTCTGATTTGACCTTGAGTTAGCAGGGTCAAAAGTTTCTATTTAAATAAAGGAAAAATTCTTCGATAGACAGTGCAATAAACAACATGAAAAAAAACCCACTATTTATTAAGATATTTGTATGAAATTTTTATAGGATATTAATTAGACATTGTAGTTTACATTTTTCGTAGTCAGATTAAGTATGATAACGTTTATATAATCGTCATATGATTTCTGTTTATACGGTTGGTTATCGAAACATTGTTTGGCGTATTTATTAGTTTCGGAAGAAATCATTTCCCAAAATGTTTCTGGTAAAATTACAGAAAACACATCTAAAGGTCAGGGATTTGATCCTAATCCGTTTCTGAATCATTACTTTCACATAAATATCTTTCAATCTCAGACAAAGACACTTGCTATCGACTGCACATGGCGAAGTTCGAATGACAAGCATTAAATTCTTTTCGATTTTTTGTGCCACCTATTGAAGATTTTTAAAACCATAAAGTGTATATGAAAGAGAAAGAGATACAGAATGGTAAACAATCGCCATCTCATGTTAAAATAAAAAAAGAAAATTGCAGTGGAAACTGAAACTTCAGAACGAGTCCGACTCGTGGTCTAGCAATAAGGCACTTGAACCAGACGAGTCAGACTCGTGATTAGTAGTCAAGGGGTTAAATGATTCACGTTTTAAGGGGGATAATTACAAAAGTAGTAAATAAATAAATAAATAAATAAATAAATAAATAAATGAATTAACTAATGTTTCATTTTTATTTAAATTTTTGAAAAGATTTAAGAAATTATTCTTAAACAAATGAGAGAATACAACTTTTAGGATGTGCAGCAGCTTTTACTGAAACTGTGAAGGTACTTTCCTTGATGAGCCTATTACTATAGAACAGTGGTTCCCAAACCTTTTAAGCCGGAGCCCCCCAGAAAATTTTACACGGCCCTCTTATTAAAAATAACACATCGGAAACTCTGCTATGGTTGGCTGCCGCGGCCGCTAGTGAACCAGTCGCGACCCCCACTTTGAGAATCACTGCTATAGAAAATTTATATTTCATATGATGTTTCTAATGTAGTAACTTCCTGTTAGAGAAGTATAGATAATGTTTATCTAAACATATTAGAAAATTAAGATCACAACTGATTGTGAGAGGGCAATCCTTGCTGCTAAAACTAATACTGTCAATATGAACAACCACATTCAGGACATGATTCCAGGCTCTGTGACTGAATATATCTCTATTCAAATGGGTACATATTGAAGAGGGAAGTTGATGGGGCTGTAAACAGAGTCTCAATCCATCTACATATATGAAGTATTTTTTTAATATAGATTGAAATAATTTCAATACTCATAGCCTTTCTTTGATATTCTAAAATATTAAGGATGCAATGTCGAATTTCCCTGGGCAAATCCAATCAGACATAAAATTCCAGTGCAAGCATTTTAAAGAATTCTTTTCATGCTTTCTAAAGTGAATATTTACTGTATTTATTAATTTGTTCATACTTGTATTCAAATTTGGATATTACAAAATTTCATCAACTAATTAGCCCAAGCAACGCCGGGCATATCAGCTAGTATTTTCATAAATTAGGTTTCTTCATACTGTAAATACGCGAGAATAAGTCGCAAAATTTTGTACCCAATTTTGAGTAAAAAACACGGGTGCGACGTTTACTCGAGCCTAGCTAAAATTAACTGTCGATGGGCTGCCTATCGATGCTGATATAGTTTGTTTCGTTACCAGCTGTTGCCATGTTTGATTGAATAGCAAACAAGTAGTTATTATATTTCACTTAAATAGATATTAATTTGATAAATTTATTATTGTTAACAGTAATCACCTATAGAAAATTATTTATCTTTGGATAATATCGAGGAAACCAACTTCGAAGGAGATATAAACATGACTTCGCTTCGCATGTCACCATTTTGAATAAATTAACGAACACAGCCACAGAGTTGCATTTTGTCCTGAAGAACTTCAAACGAAATTAACTTATAATATACGTCACAGCACCTAAATTTTATTAAATTAATATGTATATATTATTGTTTAATCTCCTATAGAATAGTATTTATCTTTTCTCTTTACCCTTTGTCCACAAATCAACATTTTGGTGGGAAGGGAGAGAGAGAGCGGGAGTTGTCATGACAGCAGTCACCTCCCGATTAAGGTAGATGAGAGCGGACATTCCGGGAAAAAAACGTGAGGAAAAAATTGAGTACGAGCGAGTGTGACAGAGCAAAGAACACTCTTGTGGCATGAGCTCACGAGAATGTAACAGCCAAGCTTCAGCGTAGCCACGACCGCCTATGATGAGATGGGCACCACCGGTTAAAGAGCCACGAGATGCTCGATGTTGATCGAGAACAAGACAGCGTAGCAGCGGAGATGAGTGCGTCGACTTGGGTAGCAGGTATCGCCAGCTTAGGCAGGGCACAGCGGCAGGGAAGGAGGATAGAGCGGGTGTTATCGGCAGACGATAAAGCATAACTTCACTTCCTGAACCCTGCTCTGAGATAAGCGGCTGGCTGCCTCTAACCACTGGGGCTCCGAGCGGCTTGAGTAGCGAGCCTGTAGACTGGTAGCCCATGGGGTGGTCTCCGCAGCCGGGCTGTTCAGGAGGAGCACGTGCGGATTTCAGCATGCGAGAGTCGGCGTCTCACTTACCGTGGGCGACGTTAAGTCTTAACCTTAGATTGCTAAATCTGTCTCGTTGCGATAGAAACAACAAAAAGGGGGGGGGGAGTTTTATAAGTTGAGCTAGACTGAATAAAACTTACCAATATAAAGTATTTTGACTAAATGAAACCAAGCACTTTACTATCACAATAAAGGCCAATCCTTAACCGAAGTTTAGAGGGGTAGGACTACTTAAGAGGGACAACTTGCATGGGTATTGAATTAAAGGTGGGCTGGTGATTACTTTAATGAAGGGAGCATTGCTAGACACCTTAGCAGATAAGTAGGTAATTAGGATTAAACAATTAGCATGGTGGGAAAATAAATTAAGTTAGTGATTCTTGTGGCAGCAAGAGAAAAGAATCTCATGCCCCATGAGTAAACGCTACAATGTAAATAAACTAGTTTCAACACTGCATTTAGTGTTTGTTTTGATCTTTCAGTGATGTAATTATCAGTTATGATGTCATGGCTTGAATTTTAAGAGGAAAAAAAAATTTGTACTATAATTTACCTTAAATTTGGGGGGTGCGACTTATATTCGCGCGCGACTTATTCTCGGGTATTTACGGTAAATTGAAGCTGTTAAAATTGTATAAACTTACATAAACGTTGATCAGTATAAAAACAAATATGTGAACATCTAATCCACTAGGACAAACGAAAGAAATACTGGACTTATTTTGAAGATGAAGTCTATATTTTCAATGCTCTAAGGAAAACAGAAAAACCTAGAACTAATGCTATGTACACCAAATGGCAAAAATTATCTATAGTAAGTCAGCAGAAGTCAGTGACTTGTATCATTCAAACGATTTAATACATCATCAAATGATATAAATCCTCGGGTGGAGGATTAAGTGCTCATATATGTGCGTTAGACATTGAATAAGTCAGCAGAGGTTAGTGACTTTGACGATGGTATGAAAATCAGATTGCCACCATTGTGAAATATCTGATGTGCTGCAGGTGCTAAAATCAAATGTGTGTGATGTATTGTATTTCTTTATTTTTGGCATGCTTGATTATTTGAGGGCGACGTTAGCCTGAGGGCAGCATCAAATGCATTCATTGTGATTTGCCACATTCTTGCTTCCTTTTTTAATCATGATTGCAGCGTACTTGTCACCAGATGTGTTCCCTACCTGCCAACTCGTGGCGCATGGACTATAGTCTTCGTCTAAAAGGGTGTGACAGTAAGGGAAAGTGAAATGTTGGGGAAAAAAATGTAATGATGATGACCATTGCTGTTGGGTGACGCGTTAAGTTCTTTGACTACTAAGATTGAGCAGACAATTCAACTCGTATGATGACAGAGAGAGCAAGGAACAACTTAAACATGTTTGTGTGGTGGAGGAATGAATGAATATTCTCGGTACAAATGTGTTTGGGGCAACTAAGAAAACAATTTTATTAAACACAATTATCAATCATAAAATTGTAAAATAAAGGAGAAATTTTAAGTAAAATAAAGCTAAGTAACAAAATTGAGAACCTGCATATCTACCAATGATTGTATAGTAGGGGAAAAAATCAACTCTAAAATTAAATGGTCCAGCTAAGAATTAACTTATAATCTCATTATAAAAAAATCATCTCTTTAACTTATAATCTGCAAATTATCTTATAGTATGAAAATTGTTCTTGAAACAGTTCAGGAAACTAAGTTGCTGATGCACTTGAGAAATCTAAAGCCAACTAATGGCACTTCTGACAACACATGAACCATACTTGGCAATGCAAATCAGTCATTACATGCAATCGGTTCAGTCTTTCAGTTCAAAAAAATTTTCCTCACCTCCAGACATGGATTTTCCAATGTCAATAAAGCACAGTTCAATTCATTGTGGGTCTCCTTTCGTGGGTCTCCTCTCGCTGGCATGTTCTCATGACTCCAACTGTGCACTGCATCAGCAATTTTCCTTGATCCCTTGGAGTCATTGTTAATCGTCTCATCACCTTCTTGCTGTCAAGATCCTAGAATTGGGCACTACGACATATATCCAATCTGGTCATGTCTCATGCTTTTGAACACTACAACGCTTGTTCCATATTGCTCATTTCTATTGCTTGCTTATGGTCATCTCTACTGCTCTTGATGCTGCAAAGCTCGTTCTGCAGTTGACATCGTTACAGCTCTGGGTATTTGACTCTTGAGTGCTATCTCTTACTCTGTCATCAATTAGGAGTTACTACTCCAATCTCCTGCATTGTGTTCCGCCTGTTTAGGGTCCTTACACGATGCCCCAACATAGAAAAAGCATTTCACTCATGGGATCCAATCAGGGCTCACGCCCTGAGTGAAGAGACCACTCTTAATGGTCTGAGTGTCTCAATATATCCACAAAAGTTTGAATCATTCATTATTCCATCGAAATCAGAACAAGAATGATGATTTTACACACATACGTCTTGACTAATTTCCACTGATAATATCTCTTGATAACCTTCCTTTTTTGTCGGTGTTAAAAATAATCAGAAGCAAGGAACGAATCATCCAGTCACATTGAATCATCCCACAGGTGTCATACCTGCCATTCACATAATGAACGTGAACCAAACAATCCCGCTTCAAGAGCTAGACCACATTACATAAAACGACTTGTATCCAGAAACAGGACATTAACTGTACAATGGTTGACATGGTTTTAATCAAGGCTGTTCTCGAACCAAAACCTAGCATAGCAGAACCATGGATCAGGAATTGAAGCAGATCCAAATCAGCAGTTGGATGCCTGTACAGGAATTCCTGGTTTCTGCAAAGGACAGATTTTTATCTACAATGGTGTCTGGAATGCCATAACTGGACAGATGAAGATTGGAAGAATCTTGTGGTCTGGCTAATCAGATACACATTATTTCCTACTGATGGTAATCAGAGGGTTTAGTGGGAGCTCCATGAAGCATTGGATCAGCATGTCTTATCAAGACAAGGATTGATGGTAGTGTCATGGTACGTAACTTCCTCTGCGGCATGGACCTGCTGTCCTGATATTCATGAAGGTCCTGTGCATTCCACAAATTACCTGAACATTACTGCCGACCAAGTCTATTGTGTAATGCTGAGTTTATATCTTGTATGTGTCTGCTTTTTAATGGATAATATTGCTACTGTTAATTGCAGTTAGTGTAATGTGGACAAAAATGAGCTCAGTCATTTACCCTGGCCACTTCCAGAGCCCAGATCTCAGCTTCATACAGAATGTTTGGGATATGTTGAAGAACCATCTTACAATTTCTTCAATATCTCATTGACTCTATGCCAAACAACATATTAAAGAGATGTAATTAGGTCAAAATGGGATCCAAGAAAATATTAAATACATATTTCCTATTTATTGGCCTGTGTATGTGGATGGCAATTTTATTTTATCTTCTTGTCTATTAAAGATTTTATTTTTACTGTGTATGTAATAAAGTTTTTTTGTTCCTCAGATTGTGGCATTAATTCTCATAAGCACTGCAAAGATTTGGTTGTAATGGAATGTCGAAAGATGCAAACAGTTCAGGGACGTTCATTGTCAGTTTCAGGAACATCAGGTAAATAGTAATATCGTTTTTTACTCATAGTAATAGTAATATCCTCATTTTGGAAAATCTTATGCATTCATAATAAACCTATATATAAGATAAAAAAAACAAACTTACACAACATCCGATATATGGAACGCTAGACAAGTATTTCAAAGGCTATTCTTCATTTTCTACAGCAAGATTGAGATTAACTAGGGTTGCCATCCGTCAGGGTTTCCCCGGATTTGTCCTAGTTTAGAAGGCATCCGGGGAGCGTCCGGGCGGGGTTTCATTTGTAGTCCGGGTTCTAAAGTTTTCAAATTAACGGTTACCGCCAAAGCGCGCCCCCGCGCCGCGATCAACCGACTCGTTCTTTTCCCTCCCCTCTTGTCTTTCTTTGACTAACTTCAGACAAAGTTTAGTGTAAAACTGTATGCAAACACATAAAAAGTTGATTTATAACAATTAAACCTAATTTTTATTTTGCTGAGTAACTTTAAAAAAAAAAAACACTGTTTCCATGTCCGGGTTTTAAACTCCGAAATCCGAAGTTTTCATGCATCATGTCCTGGTTGGCAGATTTTTGAGATGGCAACCCTAGATTAACTATAAAATTTGTCTAATAATATGCATTAGGGTACTAAAAGGGAGGATCAGGGTAAATGGCTAGAATTATTCTCATTGGTTGAACTCTACAGAAGGAGCCAATCAGAGATGACATACAAAGAACACAAGAGAAATTCTAGGAAAACAATTGATTTTTGGCCTCTGATAACATTCACAAAGTAGGGTAGATGTACCAGTAATTGACAATTTAAGACATTACTGTGAAACGAAATTGTGTACGTAATACAAATTGTATTTTGAACCTTTTCTAATTATACCATTAAATTGTAAATAGATTGCAGAATGCGCCAATCTCTATACAATTATTATATCTTTAAAAGCTATTAAGTTATTAAATTTTTTCCTTACTAATGCATGAATCGCCAGTAGTTGACAGTTACTGCACCAGAAGTTGACAGGCAGTTTCACCAGTAATTGACAATACTTTAATTACACATTTTTATTATATATTTATACAAAAAAAATTGATAACATTCAAAAGTAGCTGAATAAATCAAGCATTTTTAAGAATGTGTAAAGTATTTAACATAACTAAAATTGTGCTTTTTAAAACTGAAGTTGTTCATATTGATCATTTATCTTTTTTCCCTTTGAAGTAATAAATAAAATCAGTCTATTCCCATGTAGAGTGCAAAGACCATAAAAAAATGAAGGTGTTTTCCAGTAGTGCAGTATCATCAGATCTTGGCCAACAATTTGTTCATAGAAAAACTTGATTTTTGACAACTGTTCTCCAACTTTGCAAAATTCATCCAATTCATCCTATGCTACGTCTTATCATAGTAAACAAAATAGTATTTTTTTTCTTGGAAGATAACTTGTCGTGGGCTATCTGTTGATCGTCTCTGTGACAAGATTCAGGACCAACTAAAAGAATCGGCGAATAGGGCGTAGAAGATTTATGTCAAAGTGGGTGATCTAGAAATTGACAGTCAAGTTCCTATAATTGACACAGTTAGGTTAAATACTGGAAATTCAGAAGTTACACTTAAAACCATCATGTTTCCTTATTATTACCCTACATTCTAAACCACATCAGTATATTTTATGGTCGTTTTTTTTTTAAGCACAGAAATTATCAATAACTGACAGGTTATGTCAATTACTAGTGACACTACATATCTGGGTTCTAGTAATTGACGGTGGATTAAAACAGTTAAAAATTTAGTCATCAGAAATTCTGTTACTACTAGAAGTATTGTCCACTGATCACACAAAAAGGTTCACGTAAAATTAATAACGAATATTGCATAACATTCATGAAATAAATTCAAGTACTCAAGCCCTTGCGTAGTGGTTCATTACAAGGTTTTTTCGATTCGATAAGGCATTGAACAATCGACACGTGTTTGCGGCCATAATAGGGACCAAAGTTCCTTGTTTTTTGTTTTTCTGGGAATCCTAATACGTTGTTTAATAAGAGGTGGCAACCCCAGTCCCTTTTCTTGCTTTGTTACTTTATTAAAAGCCTTTAAATCGTGGATTGTCAATTACTGATACATCTACTCTGTGTTATGTAGTTTTACCTTCTGCTTAGACTTATTCCATAGTTCATTGATATTTTAGATTTCTCAAATCTTTCAGTATTTATATTTTTTGTAGAATTTCAGTGTGGAAAATTAAATAAATTAAATGTTTTCATATGTTATGTTTTGTATCCTAAAAATAGACAAGATGGGTGAAGTCTTGTAAATATTTCAAAAATTCACCAACATATAAATGTTAATCTTAGAATTATATGGATTGCATAAAATGATATTACACCCTGAAAATTACGGTAAATAATCTCAAAAGACTTTTCTGAATGATTTACACAATTTACGTGTATGCGCCTTTAGTTGTTCGTAAAACATCTAAGCGGTACTAATTTCAGTCCACGTTTTTTCTAGCATGCTTTCTTCTGCCATCACAATTGCAGCTGTAATGTGTTCTTTCAAGTTCATGCTCTTCACATGTGTGTGATACACAACATGTTTTATGAAGCTCGATATAAAAAAATAGAGCTGTGTGATGTCCGGCGATCTTGGTGGCCATAGCAGTGGTCTGTCTCGCCAGATTTATGTCATGGGAAACTGTTGATATAGGCATGCTCACACTTCTGACTCCCATTGTGGAGGTGCACCATCTTGCCGAAACAAAACATGGGCTGTCAGCTTTGAAGTTGAGGTACAGCAAAATTTTGATGCATATCCAGGTAGCTGCAAAAGAAAAAGTGTTCAATAATCCCATTATGTAAGAGCTGCTCATAATAAATTAACTTTCAGATTATTCTGATTGGGTACATGTACACCATGAGGATTTTTGGACCCCATATTTTCACGTTATGCCTAGAGTAAGTAATATGGTCAATTAATGACTGCCTCCCAGTGAATGACCATCCATTGAATAACCGTCACTGGTCATTCAATGGAACATTCTTCCATACTTATTTATTTCTCTCTCTCTCTATTTTGTCAGTAAACTAATGAAAAAAGAAAGCTAATCATATTTCAACCAGAACTATTTAATAAAAAAAAAGTCAAATTTGATATTTGCTTAAATGGTCATTCATTGATACCATTACCTGTTAAATTTGCCTGAAACATAGAATGTTGCTTCACCGAGAAGGCTATTTTTAGAAAAATCATTGTCTGTGTCAATACATGTCTATCCCAAGGGTCATGTAAATGGGTATATCCTTGGGATTAATCTCATGCACAACTTGCATTTTGTATGCATACAAATGCAAACATTTATGAAGGACCTTTCTGACGCTTGAACAGGGCATTTGTAACTGGTGAGATAGAGTCCTCACTGATTTCTCGTGTTGCGTTGAAAGCTTTCTCGCGTTTACTCACCTTTTTTCTTCCTATACACTAGGCTACCCTAATCTTTTCTCATGTAAACAACCTGTCTTCATGAACCTAGAATGGCATTGTTTTATACTCCCAAAAGATGGTGGATCCTTTTCAAATGTTATTCTGAAATTTTACTGCGTCTGAATAACAGAATCACTTTTGATATACATACCACACCACGCATTAAGCTTTTCACTGGCACTCGCTATTTTTGAAATACTGGCTACAGTGCCCTAAAGCAGCTCCCTCTATCGGCAATTACAAAAAAACTTTGAGTTTATCTATTATTTCCCGTTAACCATTTCATTCCAAGGTTAACATTTTTTTATTGGTGTTTTTTTTAAAATACAGTAGTAACAAGACTTTGTCCCAACCTTGCACTATATGTTCCTTATCTCAACTGTAGTATCCTTAACCAAATATCCATCACAGTTGGACTTAATTGTTGTGCACGTAAAAATACTTAACTGTTATGCATGTAATGATTCTTAATTGTTGCCTTTTTAGTTGTTGCTTTTCCACATTAAAGAAACAACGTTATTCGAATCTCCTCTGAACCTTTTTTATTTAAAGCAACTAAAATTCACAATTGGTAGTAGAGCGTGGTTGCGATTCACAGAGGGGATAGAAAACGAAGAGGCTGAAAATCAGTCTGGAGTCAGTGGAAGACGCTAGAAATAAAATAAACAAGAAGTGGAGATAAGAAAACTAAGCCTTGAAAAATGGCTGCTAATCAGATGTACAGCATTGAGAATTAGGACCATACTTGGAAAATTAGAATGCAAATGGTCTTAATTGAAAAAGATTATTGGGAGTTGGTTGTTCGAAAAGATGACGTAAAACCAGAACATGCGGCGAAAGAACAGAAGGCAATTGCAATAATAGTACTGGCCGTGAGCGATACAGAGTTATCCTTGGTAAAGAACGCAGAAACAGCTAAAGAAGCTTGGGAGAACTTGCAAAAGGCTCATGAACCAAAGAGTTTGGCCAGAAAGTTATTTCTGCGAAGAAGATTTTATTCCTCCCGATATAAAGAAGGTGAAAATTTGGAACAACACTTGTTAGAACTAATTAAGGTCTCTGAGCAATTAGCTTCTATCGGAGATGTGATCAGTGACAGTGATTTAGCATGACTATGCAGTGCAGCATGCCCGAAGAATATGATAACCTCATTGTAGCAATGGAGCCATATGATGAAACAAGGCTGACTTCAGAAATAGTGAAAAGAAGATTGCTATAGGAGCAAGAGTGCAAAGCCCAGACACTTAAGTCACACACTGAAACGGCACATTTTGCGAAGCGTGTAGAACCTTCACAAAAGGGTGATAAGCCACAAGCTAAGTCACCTGTTATTTGTCATCATTGCAAAAAGAAAGGTCATATTAAAAGAGATTGCTGGCTTCTGAACAAAGGATCCAAGAAAAACAAAGACAAATCATCAACCCTGCATGCCAAATCATTTAGTGCAACGGTTTTTGGTAAACAATAAGAAGAAACTGTTTGCCTAGATTCAGGTGCAACAAATCATATGTTTTATGATCGAATCGCATTTACCGAATATTCAAAACTGCAAGGCAAAGTAGAAATGACCAAAATGCCGTCAATCGAAGGCATAGGCACTGTACTATCGCAGGTACCTGGACCTAATCAGTCATTTCAAGTCAAGGAAGCTCTTCATGTACCGCAATTTTCGAGTAATTTGTTATCGGTATCTGTGCTTGACCGTAAAGGTTATCAAATAGAATTTGGTCAAAGATGGTATGTAATCAAAGACAAAGAAATTGTTGTAAAAGGCCAGTTACTGGACAGTAACATCTATCAACTTGGAGTAAAAGTGTTGCCCATAAAAGCAACTTGCCAGGCCGGAAAGTCTTCATTAGAAGAACAACAATTGTGGCATAGAAGATTTGGACATTTAGGAATGCAAGACCTACTTCGATGAAGAAAGGAAAGTTGGTCATTGGGATGGACTTTGCCAAATGCGGCGAAACACCATGTGGAGTATGTGTGGAAGCAAAAATGCCAAGGCCAAAGTTTTCCAGATATAAACACAAATGTGCTGAAGACTTATTAGAACTAGTTCATTCGGATGTATGTGGGCCGATATCTGTACCATCATTATCAGGAGCAAAATGTTTTGTTATGTTTATTGACGACAAAAGCAGAAAAATTTTTGTTTATTTTCTTAAATGAAAAAATGAGGTGCTCCAAATGTTTGACGAATTTAAAGTTTCAGTTGAAAGAAAAACAGGAAAAAGAATTCAAGCCCTGCATACTGACAATGGAACTGTATACCTCACGAAAAATGGAAGAGTTGTTATCACGAAATGGAATACGGCATGAGACAACTACTACTTATACACCTCAACAAAATGGCGTCGCAGAGAGGTGCAACCGAACACTTGTAGAGATGGCCAGGAGCATGTTCATTGCAAGCTCGGCACCTGAAGAGTTGTGGGCAGAAGCTATTAATACATCACAGTGGCTCACTCCAAAACGCCACAAGAAGTCTGGACTTCAAGACCGCCAAATGTGAAATACATGCGAGTTTTTGGATGTTCCGTATATGAAATGGTACCTAAGCATAAACGTACCAAATTTAGTCCGAAAACTATAAAATGTCAATTCGTCGGCTATGCGAAGACGAAGTGCGCCTATCGCCTGTATGATAGTTCTACAAGAGAAATCTCACTCTCAAGAGATGTCGTATTCCATGAGCACGAAACGTTTCCACGGGTTATCAACTCACAGAATATCTTCCTGAATTCGCCACAGTATCAACTCACCACTTTTGGATTGAGTAGGGAAGATCAAGGAACTCATTCTCCAGATATGTCATGTCATGACTACGACAATCAGATGTCCCTAATTGAGCAAGACTCACCTAGTACGGATGAACGACCCTTGCAAGCTTCCTCAACCCAAGGCGATGAATCTTTAAGTTCGAACGACACTGGTGACAATTCCGATGTAGAAAATGAAATGCCATCAAGTGATTACGAGGACGAACTGACTGCTTATTACAAGAAGCAAGTGTTAAGTATTCAGTCATTACCATGCCGGTCGCAACGATTGCAGCAGGCTAATCCCTGTGCATCTGTCGTCGTATGTCAAGACGTTCCTTCCACGTACACGAAGCGTTGCAATTGGATCATGCCAGTGAATGAAGGAAAGCAGTTCAAGAGGAGTACGACTCGCTTATGAGACTTCAGACCTGGCAGCTCGCTGATTTACCACCAGGGAAAGCAGTGATCGATACAAGATGGGTATTCCGTGTGAAAGCTGATGCAAAAGGTAACATCAACAAATATAAAGCAAGACTTGTCGCAAAAGGATACAATCAAAAAAAAATTAGAAGATTTTCAAGAAACCTTTGCACCTGTTGTGCATTTTAGTACTTTACAACTGCTGCTCACTCTAGCTGCTGAGCATGATTGGGAAATGCATCAAATGGATGTTGATAATGCATATTTGTACGGACCTGTTGCAGAAGAGCTATACGTATCACAGCCTGAAGGATTTGTTGACCCCAATGCTCCAAACAAGGTTTGCAAATTTAAAAAATCACTGTAAAACAATCAGGAAAAAATTGGTATGAAACACTTAGATCAGCAATGATAAAATTGGGATTCAGACAGTGCAAGAGTGACAACTGTGTCTACGTTAAAAAGACTAACTCTGGACTTGTTATTGCCAGCACATATGTTCATGACATACTTGTACTCGCCAAAAACCTGGAAGAAATACAAACATTTAAAAAATGCTTGCAGAGATATTTGAGATAAAGGATCTCGGTGAGGCAAAATACACTATATGATCAAAAATATCCGGACACCCCTCACAGATCGATTGGCCCAATGTCACATGATAATGACTTGCACATCATTTAAATAGCTTCCCACACTTTCAGACACAACTCTGCTTGGACATTGGCAAGAATGGGTCGTTCGGCAGAGCTCAGTGAGTTCCAACGTGGAACCATCGTTGGATGTCACCTATGCGGCAAGTCCGTGCGTGACATTTCCAGCCTTCTTCAGATACCCAAGTCAACAGTAGGCGATGTCATTATGAAATGGAAGACCCGGGGATCAACAACAGTTCAACAACGAACCGGTAGACCCAAGAAACTAACGGACAGAGACCGTCGAG
>JAHWFO010083622.1:0-10639 GCA_023313115.1 Rhysida immarginata
GAAGAAACTTGTGAGATGGAAGAAAACTTAAATGATGTAGTCTATTGAAGATGTTGTTGATAGTAGAAATAAACTTAGTCTATTCAGGATGTAGATGAAGTCTTGTGCAGATAGTAGAAAACGATAATCTTGAAGGAAGTGTTGGTTTTCAAATACAGATGAAATTTTGAAGAGGGTGATCCAAATATTTGGGATAAAATTTATATAAAACGTTTTCGAGAATATTTCTCATCATCAGTAGGATAAAACATTTTTGAATGGTGAAAACAGTTGAAATAAGAATTTAACAATTGATATAAAGATGATGAAGCTAAGTTGGTTGTAATTGTTGGTTATGATTGTTGTTTAAAAGTAGTGTCCATTTATTGTTTATCTCTATTGATGGCTTGGCTAAATTTTTGTTATTTGTAATAATATTTATTGTTTCTTTAATTATTCTTTTTTATAATTTTCTTCTTTTCCAATGATTTTTGTGTTATTCCAATCTGGTGTGTGGTTTTCTTTGATACAATGATTTACTAAATGGTTGTTTTTGTCTTTGTGGCGAAGTGCTCTTTCATGTTCTTTTAATCTTATTTCTAATTGTCGTTTACTTTGACCTGTGTAGATATGTTCACAATTTCTACATGGTATTTGATAAATTATATTTCTAGTGTTCCATTTTTCTTTATTATTTTGACATATTTCTTTGAAATCGATATTTGTGTTATTATTTTGATTGATTGTTGTTTTTAGGTTGGTGGTGGTTATTAATGATTTAGTAATGTTATTTGTTATTTTTGGTATGATTTTTACGTTTGGTATTTGTTCTAATATTTTTTTTCTGTTTGTGGAAAATTTTATTATTGTATTGTATTGAATATCTTTTTTGTTGTTCTTGTAGAATTGGTATAGTTTTTGTTGTATTGTTTGTAAATGCATCTATTAAAATTTTGTCTATTAAAGTTATTGGATATTTGTTTTTTAATAGGTTCAGTTTAAGTTTTTTTTAATTTGTAGGAATATATTTCGGGGATGTAAGATTTTTTATTCTTTGTAAATATTGTTTAATAGTGTTAATTTTTTGGTGTGTGGGTTGATTTGATAAGTAATGTGGTATGTTGTTACCATTTGTTGGTTTTTCATATATCTCAAAATCTAGATTATTTTCATTTTTTATAATGTTTATATCTAAAAATGTGATATGGTTGTTGGTCATGTTGTTGTGTGTAAATTTTAAAGGATATCGTTCTTCTAATAGGTGTATTAATATTTCTATTGGTTTGTTTGTTATGACTAGGATGTCATCTACATATCTCATCCATATTTTTATGTGTTGTGTGTGTTGTGATTTGTTTAGTAAATTGTGCTCCATGTTATTTAAATAGATGTTGGAAAGGATTGGTGATAATGGGCTACCCATGGGTAAGCCTTCAATTTGTGAATAAATTTTTTCATTAAATTTTAATTGATTGTTGGTGAAACATAGATTTATGGATTGTATGATTTTTAGTACTTTCGTGTAAGGTAATTTTGTTTTTAATTGATTTTTTATGATGTCGAGAGTTGGTATGATTGGGATGTTATCATACATAGCTGTTATATCTATAGTATAAATTTTGTCTTAATACTCTAATTTTAGTTTTTCTAATGTTTGTTGGCTAGTGTTGAGTTTTTTATTGTGTAATTAAATTCAAAAAATTTTTTTAAATAATTATCTAGAAATTTTGCTAGTTTGTAAGTTGGTGATTTTTTGGTGGAGGTTGTGATTCTTATGGGATTTCCTTCTTTGTGTATTTTTATTACTCCATAAATTGAATTTGGTGATGTTTCTACTGGAATTATTTGTTTTTGTTGTTCTTCATTAATTATATTTTCTTTTTTTAATTCATTTATTTTTTTAATAACATTTTTTTGGAATTATATTGTTTGATCTTTATTTTCTAATTTGAAAATTTTATTTTCTAATTTGAAAATTTTATTTTCTTTTATGAAATTTTCTATGCTAATAATGTAATCTTTTTTTTTCTTTTGTATGATTATTATTTTACCCTTGTCTGCTTTTGTTATAATTAGATCTTTATCTTCAATAGACTACATCGTTTAAGTTTTCTTCCATCTCACAAATTTCTTCATCATTTTTCAAGATTGGTGATTTTATTTTATTTATTTGTTTTTATTAAATTTTAATTTTACGATTTTTCCCCATTAAAAGGAGACTACCCACATTTAAATTTAAAATTAATCATTTAAACTCCTTAGATCAATAAGAATAACATTATTACTTCTCAATGCATTATTTATAACACTAATGACATGTTAGTTTGTTTGTTTTTTAATGTTTGTCATTGTCACACGGAGACAAAAGTCTAGCAATGTTTAAATCTTGAGACAAAAGTTTAGCAATTTGTATCAAAAAAGTTAACCATAAGTTTCTAACACCTTTATTTTTTAGAACTGCCTGTATTCTACGTGGCATTGAATCAACCAGTTTTTTACACTCCTCTGCTGAGATATCCACCCAGGCATTCATGAAGCTTCTTTTAGAGACTTCAGAGATGTTAGATGTGTCTTTTTTATCTTTTTTTATTGTTCTCCAGATGTTTTCACTGCATTAAGATAAGGAGAATTCCCTGGCCATTCCAAAACACCAACATCGTGCTGCCACAGGCATTCCTTTGAAAATGTAGCTCTATGAGCTGGTGGTCCATCCTGTTGGTATACACAATCATTTTCAGGAAAATAGAACTGCATTGTCAGAATTAGATGATCATCCATGATTTCTGTATATTTCTTCACATTAAAATTGCCATCAATTAGGCAAAGGCTTCCGAGTCCTTCAGCAGTAAGAGAGCCACAAACCAGGAACTGATGAAGGAAATTTAACAGTTCCTGAAATGCATCCAGAAGATAGCCCTTCATATTACTTACCAATGACAGTTTCTTTACCATCATTGATTGCACAAAATCGACACTCATCAAAAAATATAACTTTTTTCAATACATTACATCCCAATCAGAACATTTTTTCACCACTGGACACCTTTCTTTTTCATTAAGAAACATTTTTCTTAATTATTTGACACCATTCTCTTGTTATTTTCCTTGCTATATGCTTACGCTTTCTGGTTATAAAATGTTTCGGCATAGTCAAATTGCGCTTTGTTGTTTTTTGTGGACGTCCAGATCGTGTTGTACGTCAATAGTTCCTTCTTCTCTGAATTTTGAGAGGGTCCGGGAAACACTGGCTGGGTTAATTTGCAATTGCTTGCAATGTCCCATTGATTCATTCCTTTCTTGGATAAATAAATGACCGCCTGTTTAATCATCTGACTGGTCAGTTTTTTGCCTTAAGCATTCTGAGTCTTCATGCGTTCACTTAGGTACTAGTACCAGTTATGCTACTAAAAACCATTTCAATAAATGTAAAATCTCATTAATTTCCATGTGTTATTATAAAAAACAGGATTTTACTCCCCACAAAACAGAAATTGTTAAACTTCTGTCTCAGGGTTTGCATATTGCTAAACTTTTGTCCCAGGGTGACAAGGATACATAATTGTTTTTCAGAAAAATTATTGTTTCAAAACCTGCTGCTAAAATGCATTGAGAATAACAATGTTATTTTTCATCAGTATAATGTTTGTAAAATAATTATTTTTGTGTTTTTCTGTAAAACTTGAAGCTTATGTATGAGAAAGATCAAAATTAATCTCATTGCTAGACTTTTGTGTTGGAGTTGTAAAACTATAATATACAAAAATTATTCGAGCAAAACATGCAACACGGAATTCATAATCTTTGATATTTTTTTTTTAAAATTATTACTATCAGTATTACATCAAATAAAAATTATACAAATATTCATTAAGCATCGCTCTACACATATGACAAATATTACATTTTTAAAATAAAATTTAAACTGTAAAAAAATTACAACACACATAGCTTGAGGAAAAAATTATCGAACATTTCTAACTCTGGAAAAAATTATTAGAACAAGTAAAACAAACGAAACATAATGACATCAAAATAAAGTTCAATATTTTGTGGTACCTCCCTTAGCCTGTATAACAGCTTTGATGCGATCTGGCATTTTTGAACTTAACATTTACAATAATCTCCCCCAATTTCAAGCCAACTCTATGTAATTTCAATTTTGTTGGTAGTTTTTTTTTTTTCATTGACCAATTTTTTTTCAATTTCCATCAAATATTTTCTGTCGAGTTGAGATCAGGACTAATGTTCTGATTTTGAAGATATTTCTGAATTTTTGCTGCTCGGTGACAAGATCATTGTCGTCTTGAAAAATTACATTTTCATCACCAAACTGTAATTCTATGGTAGGAATTAAGAAATAGCTTCTTCATACTCATCAATATTATATTTTCCATTAATTGATTTTATTTTCCTGATCCTTTGGATGAGATACGCCCCCAAGTCATCATACAGGATGGAAATTTAATTGAATCTCTTAAACACTGTTAAATTTTTCATCACGTCGCCTCCAAACAAACTTGCCAGCGTCATCTCCTCCTCTCCTAATGTTGAAACGGCTTTCATCAAATCATCACCAGTCCAATTTCTATGCTGTGTAGCCACTGTAGACGAATTTTCCTACGATCATTTATCAGCATTGACTTTTTTTTGGATTTGCAGAATTTAAAACCCATTTCAGTTAATCTGTTTCTTACAGTTCTATCACTAACGTTAGTATGGCACTTTTCCACTTCATGTTTACTCCCTTGGATGTACATTTTCTGTTTTCTTTGCAAATTTTTCTGAGTGATTGATCTTGCCTCTTACTTATTGCTCGTTTTCTACCTCTACCAGGAAGATTTTCTGTGGTTCTTGAGTTGTTGAAGTTTTTCCATGTGTAATTTACTGTTGATAGGACACATCCAATACAGTTTGCAACGTCCCTTTGAGTTTGCCTACTTTCACAAACGAATTATTATTATTATTATTATTATTATTATTATTATTATTATTATTATTATTATTTTGCATCATTGCTTAGCTCTTGAAATTTGGCCATTTTAATAATTAATGTGATTTATTACGAACAATAATTGTGCAGTAAATTGATACTATCTGCATTTATAAAATGTACTTGTACCATTGAACACTAAAAATCACAATTTAATTAGCATATTGTGACATGTTCTAATAATTATTTTCCAAAGTTGGGCATGTTCGAATAATTTTTTTCCTTAAGCAATGTTATTAAATATTTTTGACAGTAAATTTTATTTTATTTTAACATTGTAATTTTTGCCAAATATATAATTTCTGCCCCAAACAGCTTTTTCAACTTTCTGTTCATTTCTCTCATTATACCTTGAATACAGGGTGATTATAAAATCAGTTCGCCTACTCAGAACTCTCTAGCTCAATCTAATGACCCAGTTGTGATGCAAATTGAAATGTAGGCTATTCAGACCATGGGGGGGAGAATTTCGGAAAGAAAAAAATTAGTGCAAATTTTCACTACCAGGTGAAAATGTGGCGCTGTGAAATGACAAATGGAGATTTTAAAACTAGTTTTATTGTTTTCAACAAGCAGGCAAGGTTTTTGTTTGATTACAGCATATGTTCAATATGTCCGCCGCCTGCTCAATGACATGTTGGAAACGTAGCAACAGCTTTTCCCGGGAAATGTCTGAGACATGTCATCTAATGCTGGCTTTCAACTCAGGCACGGTCCGTACACTTTGTTGATAGACCCGATCTTTCAAATAGCCCCATAGCCAAAAATCGCACGGATTCAAATCCGGAGAATGCGGAGGCCACGTATCTGGAAAACTTCTAGAGATCACACGATCATCTCCAAAGTTGGCACGAAGCAGTTCAATATGTGGAGGTGTTCCATCTTGTATGAAGACAGTGGTTTCCAAGCATCGTCGTTCTCGCAAGGGAGGAATCACATGCTGTGTAAGAAGTTCATAATACCGTGCACTTCTCACAGAACATCTTACAGGACCTACCTCGTTGTGTCACTTCCTCAAAGAAAAAGGGGCCTAAAATAAAATCAGCATTGAATCCACACCCTACATTTACGTATTTAGAATGCAATGGCTTTTCATGCACGACATGGGGGGAGTGAGGCACTCCACATGCGGCAGTTCTGCGTGTTCACCGCTCCTTCTAGGGTGAAATATGCTTTGTCTGACCATAGAATGTTCCACGGCCACAGGTCATCAACAATCATCCTCGCCAGAAAGCGATAAGCAAAGTCAGCGCGTTTTGTGGGATCTTAAGGTTTTATCTGTTGTGCCAGATGAATCTTGTATGGGTACCAATGCAGAATGGACCGCAAGACCTTTCGCACCGTGGACCATGGGATGGACAATTTGCGTGCTATTGCTCGAGCACTTGTTGCAGAATGTTGAGAAGGGGAAGCTCTGTCCACCACTGGAAAAGCCACGTCCTCAACAACTTCGTCTGCTATCTTGCGCCGTCCTCTTCCTGGCGCGACAGCCAAATCACCAGTCGATTCAAATTTCTTTGTCATTTTTCGCAACCCAGTATCTGACATGGGCCCTTTTCGCAGTCCTTTTAGACGACGATATGCTCGCAATGCAGCTAAACTGCTATCATTCTGGTAAAACAACTTTACCAACAGTTCGCGTTCTTTCTTGCTTAAAACCATGATCTTTCGTGAAAGCTTTTCACTAAACATAATGTAATTAATGGATCAATCCATTCCATTCTGGGTATGTTGACTTTCTAATTTGAATAAACTTTCTGCTAATAAGGCCGATATTGAGAACGAACATATGCTGTAATCAAACAAAAACCTTGCCTGCTTGTTTAAAAAAATAAAACTACTTTTAAAATCTCCATTTGTCATTTCACAGCGCCACATTTTCACCACGTGAAAATTTGCACTAATTTTTTTCTTTCTGGAATTCTCTCCCCCATGGTCTGAATAGCCTATATTTGCATCACACTCGGTTCATTAGATTGAGCTCTAGAGGGCTCTGAGCAGGCGAACTTATTTTATAACCACGCAGTACATAAAAATACACTCATAAGATAAATACTTCAATTTATTTAACAAACAGACGTTATTGTGAAATATTTATCTGTTAGTTAATTTCGTTTATAATACAAAATTTCGTTTTCTTTTTCTTCTTTATCTTCAGCTTTTCTCACTTCTATGTGGGGTCGCTGTTTTTGATGAGCTTTCTCCATTTCTCTCTGTCCTCTGTCCATTCCCTTCTGAGACCCTTTGATTTCAGATCTTCATCCACAATATCTTGCCATCTTCTCTTGGGTCGTCCTCTTTTCCTCCTTCCCACCACTTTCACGTTCATAGCTTTTTTGCCAGTATAATTCTCGTCTCTTCTCGTTACATGACCAAACCATCTCAGTCTATTTTCTTGGATTTTATTTTCAGTATCTGTAACTTTCACTGTCCCTCGGATGCGCTCATTTCTAATCCTGTCTGCTCGTGTCACTCCGCACTTCCTTCTGAACATTCTCATTTCTGCCACCTTCAACCTTTGTATATTGGACTTTTGTAGAGCGAGTGTTTCCATTCTATACAGCATTGCAGGTTTCACCACCGTCCTGTAAACTTTGCCCTTTAGACTCACAGTGATCTTCTTATCGCAGAGGACTCTAGAGACTTCTTTCCAATTTTTCCGTATTCTGCTAGTCACTTCCTTGCCCGTCTCACTCCATTCATCAACTGTCAATCCAAGTTATCTGAAGTGGTCAGTTCCTGATTGCTGTCTCCATCAGTTTCAGCTCCTCATTTTTCTGGGCCTCTATGTTGCAGGCCATATATTCTGTCTTGCTTCTGCTGATTTTCGATCCCCTGTCTTCCAGAGCTTTTCTCCAATCCTCTAGCTTTTCTTCGACCTTTGCTCTAGATCTTGCACATAGAACAATATCATCCGCATAGGCATGTTCCAAGGCGCTTCTTCTCTGATTTTCTCTGATATGACATCTGTCACTATGTTGAACAGGGAAGGACTCAGTGTCGAGCCCTGGTGGAGACCCACTCTCACTTCAAAGCTACTCGTTTCTCCCAGGCAGGTTCGCACTTTCCTATGCATTTCTTGAATTAACCTGACATATTTCTCTGGTGTGCTTCTAACTCTGAGGCTCCTCCAAACTTCTTGGCTTTTCCATGTCAATGAAGACCAGGTGGAGTTCTTGTTGTTTCTCTCTGAACTTCTCCACCATTTGTCTCAAGCTAAAGATTGCATCGATGGTTGACTTTCCTGGCATGAAACCAAACTGTTGACTCCGAATATTAACTTCAGCTCTCAGTCGTTTGTCCAGAATCCTCTCCAAGATCTTCCTGGTGTGTGACATTAGCTTAATTCCTCTGTAGTTATCACACATTTGGATGTTCCCTTTACCTTTGTAGATTGAGACAAGAATGCTTTCTCTTTATACAAAATAAGACTAATTTATCATATTCTAAACTTTTGCAAATTAAGGAAAGGAATTTTGGGATCCAGCAAAAACCCCCACCGGTCAAAATTCTCTTGTAGTAGCGGGGCAAATTTGAAATTTCAAATGGGAACCCTCATTTTGTATTGGGGATTCGGATTCTATGCTAAAAATACATAAGTTTGGTCTGAAAATTTTTTTTTGAATTCGTGATTGATAGCGCTATAATCGCACAAAATAAGATTTTTTGCAATTCAATGCAAATAGAGTTTGGATTGAAAAATATTGAAAAATATCCAAAAATACCTGTTCAATATTTTAAAAAAAAGTATCAAATGATACGTTTCTGTTCCCTCGGGGTGCTTGTTTTAGGTGAGTCCCCTCGCCTCTCACCTTTCAATTAAATTAAATGCTCAAAATGATGACCTCGAACTTCAGTGCTCTTGTTGATTCGTGCTTCAAATGGCTGGACTCATCTCAAAAGCGTGTCTGGTGTAATTGCGTTGTAAGCATCCCTTATTCGTTGCATCATGTTTTCGCGAGTTATAGCTGTTTCTTTATAAACGGCATCTTTTAGGTAACCCCACAAGAAAAAATTCTGGGGAGGCAAGGTCTGGTGATCTGGCTGGTCCGTGCAATGGTCCTCCTCTACCGATCCAGTGATTATTGTAATCCTCATCTAATATCTCGCGTGCTACTAAGAATAATGTACTGGACAACCATCATGTTGAAACCACATGTTTTGTCGTACTTCCAAGTTCAGATCTTCAAGCAATTGTGGTAGTTCGTCTTCAAGAATGTTCCGGTATTTGTTACCATTCAAATTACCGACAACCGCCATATGATCCGATAAGTTTATCGCCATTTATTCTACACAAAACATTAACCGACCTAGGACCCTGATGGTTTACTTCACGAAGCCAGTATGGGTTTTCTACACTCCAATAATGCATGTTATTGCGGTTAACCTCACCGTGGTTCATAAATGTTGACCAGGACATTCTATTTTTATGCTCGAAGGTATCAATCTAGCGACTCGGCTCGAAGGACCAAAAAGTTAACTTAAACCGCCATTTTGGTCATGTTTCCGAATTCATTGGACATGCGTGCTTTACACAGGCGAGGCATTTATCTTGAGACAACTGAATGTCTCGGAAACTAAGCACTATACGAAAAAAATGTCCAAAATCAAAAGTGAATTATTTCGCGGGGGAAATTCTTTAGTTAAAAAATTACCTAATTGTGAGGGAGGTAACTTTGAAATCTTAAATAGGAATCCCTATTTTTAATGGTATATCCAGACTGTACATAATATTCGAGAAATGTTTCATTCTTGGTTTTTCCAATTGATCCAACCGTTTAGGAGATAGAGGCCCTGAAAGTGTGGAACTTTTAAAGTTTTCAACCCAATTTTATGATGAAGACTAAGAGATAGAGAATGGTCTGCAGAGATTCCTGTTCTATTTTTTGATGGTCTTTAAGAATCCTAAGTCAGAATTTCAAAAATTCAAAGTTTTTTAGTGCACAAGTAAACTTTTGGGGGCAGCATTCCTATGGAGACAGAGTCTATGCGTGTGTATTGAATAATATTGGATTTTTGAAGTTCTGACTTGGGATTCTTAAAGACCATTAAAAAGTAGAATGGGAATGTCTGTAAGGCCCACTGTCTATCTCTTTGTCTTCATCGATAAAATTGGGTTCAAAATTTTAAAAGTTTCACACTTTCAGGGCCTCTGTCTCCTAAACAGTTGGATCAATTGAAAAAACACCAAGAATAAAACATTTCTCGAATATTGTGTACAATCTGAAAATACCATTAAAAATAGGGGTTCCTAATTAAGATTTCAAAGTTACCCCCTCCCCCCAGCCCCCTCACAAGGGGGGGGGGGTAATTTTTTAACTAATGAATTTCCCCCGCGAGATAATTCACTTTTTATTTTGGACATTTTTTCATACAATGTTAGTTTCCGAGATATTCAGTTGTGTCAAGATAAATGCGTCACCCTGTATATCTTTTACTTACTTTTTTGATGCTTTATCCGAATCTGAAGTCAAAATCAAAATATTCGAAAAACTTGGCAAATTATTGAACATTGGACATGGAAAATCTACTCAACTAAATAATTACCCGGGGCCAACGATATAACGGGCTCCAGCCAACACCACCTAAAGAGAAAGCCTGAGCGCGGAAACGTCATACATTGTTACATCTTGATACGAAGTCATAATTTAGAGCTTATTATTGGTAGAA
>JAHWFO010083636.1:0-14025 GCA_023313115.1 Rhysida immarginata
TGAATTTCTCCGTCGGTTAAATTTCCGTTCGGTCATATGTCCGTCGGTGAAATGTCCGTCGGCCAAATGTCCGTTCGGTGAAATGTCCGTTCGGTTAAATGTCCGTTCGGCCAAATGTCCGTTCGGTTAAATGTCCGTTCGGCCAAATGTCCGTTCGGTCGAATGTCTGTTCGGCCAAATGTCCGTTCGGTCGAATGTCCGTTCGGCCAAATGTCCGTCGGCCAAGTGTCCGTCGGCCAAATGTCCGTCGGCCAAATGACCGGGTACCTAAAACCATGGCAGTTGCAGGAAATTTCGTGTGCATGACTCGTGGCCCTTCCGAAGGGTCTGCACATAACCGTCTGTCATTTCTTCTGTTCACTTTCTGATCCTGGTCAAAGATTTTTGAAGTGAAAACTTCTATAGGCGCACCGCAGAGTGAAAGTGTCTGATCCGTCACGCTCGGAAGCGAAACGTTTTCTGGGAAAACTCGGATTTCTTTATTAGCAGGGTGCTCAGCATTTTGTATGATAACTTGAAAACGAATTAACTTTTCCACACTCTGTTTTCACCAATCCATTAATATGGGACAGAGCACGTTCAAGCTCGAACGTGAGATAACCATGAATAGGTACGTGCTCTAATGGTACAATTATGATACCCCCTAGACACAATTCCCGGAATTCATTGCGTTGCAATAGAAAGAGTGCATGTATTGAATTGCTGAAAGACGCGAATTATCCTCCCATTCGGGAAAACGCGTGTTGAGAACATACATGGGTTCGGCTCTGCACGTGCTCTAAAAGGTTAATGAGATGGTGTGCATGCAGGATGCACGTGTTTGACGATTATTGAAAGGGCAGATCGGTCTCTAAATCAAAAGAATTTTTTTATTTCTAGGGAGCTTATTATTTATTAAGATAATTGAAAACGAATTAACTTTTTTACACTGTTTTCACCAATCCATTAATATGGACAGAGCACGAACAAGTACGAACGTGAGATAGCTGGAAAAGGTATGTGCTCTACGTGTACGTGCAAGGATGTCTCATGAATGAATATAACGCTTAAATACTGATAGTGTGAATTGTTAAGTAGTACGTGTTTTAATAGTACCAAATGGAACCTTTGGAACTTTCAATGCAAAGATATGGCATGTAATATATCAAACAATTCGTAACAACAAGTAATGATTGAATATATCGAGTAAATAATGATAATGGTTATTCGTTTAGTAGCACGTGCCATATGATACCATATTGTACCAATTAGAATTTTCAATGCTAATATAAGGCATGTAATATATCAAACAATTCATAACAACGTGCCATGAGTGAATATCACGAGTAAATAATGAGAATAGTTATCGGTTTAGAAAAACGTGCCCTAATGGTGCCATGTGGTACCATTGGAACTTTCAATGCTATTATAAGGCATGTAATATATCAAACACCTCGTAACATCGTGCCATGAGTGAATATATCGAGTAAATACTATAGTGATTATTGGTTTAGTAGCAAGTGCCCTAATGATACCATATGGCACCCTATGGTATTGTTGTAACTGTCAATGCTAAGATATGGCATGTATTATATCAAGCAACTCATGGCAGAATATAACGAGTAAATAATGGTAGCGGGAATTAGTTTAGTAGCACATGCGCTAATGGTACCATATGGCACCCTATGGTACTGTTGTAACTTTCAATGCTAAGATATGGCATGTAATTTGTTAAACAACTCGTAAGAACGTGCCATGAGTGAATATAACGAGTAATAAATGATACTCGATATTTATTTAGTAGTACATGTTGGAATGGTATCATTAATGGTTTCATTACAATATCATTGGGCTTTTCAATGCTAATATATTGTATGTAATCTAGAAGTGAGATGCTTTTGAAAAGGATGTAGTGAGATACCTAGCGATGTTTTGCACCTAAAAATAAACACAAGTTTCCTCTTTCGTTTTGTCGAAATTGCTTTCCTTACAGTAGTAAACAGCTCGTGAAGTTTGGTTAAACTCTGCCCATAACGTGAACAAAAGCACATGAAAAAAAAAAAAACTAAACACCACCACGTGTCCCATTAATAGGTTTCTGTGAAATACCTGTCCACTAAGCTCGACCATTCTCACAGCCCACTGAAAGATTCTTATTTACTAGACCTCATAAATGAACTTGTGCAAGTGGATAAAAGATCGAGAGATACAGTTTTAAAGTCTCCTTAAACCAGTTTACATTTCTTGTATTGGCTGGATTGCTTTTTGCGGTACGACGCACATTCATACTAGCGACTGTTCAACGAACTGTATGATTTACTAATGTCATTCATGCACTTTTGTTTACGTTATGGGCGGATTTTTAACCAAACTTCACGAGCTGTTTACTCATTTAAGGAATGCAATTTCGAGGAAACTTGTGTTTATTTTAAGAAGCAGAAATCGCTAGGTATCTCACGACATCCTTTTCAAAAGCACTCTGCATAAGTGAAGATCTAATGAGAAAACGAATGAAAAAATAAATGGTTTTATACTATATAATATTGATATCATTCACCTATACATTACTCAGAATCGATTACAGTCGCCATAAAAGTTTTCACTTCGGTCATGTGGTCTTAAGCACACTCATTTTTTTTCATTGGAGAAAATCCACAGCAAATCAGCTTCACACGGATTTTGCCATGTTTTGTCTGACATAAACTGATCTCTTCCCATAACATACGAGTGATATCTAATGTTTTCACGGACATCATTTCTGATTGTTCCTTCCGACACATGGAGATCTTTGGCAAGTGACCTCATGGATGTTCTGGGATTGTCATCGATGGCCTTGCTGAATAAATTCAGGTGTTCTGATGATGTCAGAGCGTGAGGCATGCTTTTTACGCTTTGCTACTGGTGCAACATTGCCATCTTCGGTCTCCAGCTCCTTCCGCACTTTGTGGACGTATGATCTTGCGACCTTTAGAAATCGTGATATCTCTAAATCGCTGTGCTCTGCCTTTACTGCATGTCTCTTCATGATTTGTGTTACTTGATGGTCCGCCATTTTGCTTTCCGGAAACGGAAAGGACATAGAATTTACTAAAGTGCAGCAGTAACCAAACGAAGGTGTGTCCTCAAATACCTTACGCACCCTGTATGTACTGTCCAGGACTCAAGATCTCTGAGTTACCCAATTCCACCACTACATGGCAGAAGTGTTTGGGTGAGTTCATTTCTAAAAAGGTTGGATAGGGATATTGCAACTGTTGACAACATGCGATGCAGGGTTGAGTTATCAGAGTTTGAATTATTCGGCTTCGATTGTGCTTATAAATTTGTTCAACAGTATAAGAGAAAATTGAACTAACGATGTTGGGAATGTCATATAAAACTACCAACTCTTAATGGAAAGTAAAGACATTCATCATGACAGACTTCATCAAGCTCATGGTGTCACGGCAGCCTTTAGCTGTCTGCTGAAAAGCTCATTGATACAAACAAAATATTAACTTCATGTATACACTGAATGGCCAGATTATTATGACTACCCCATCAGTACTTCGTTGGACCATCGTTTGCCTTCAATACTGCAGTGATTTTACTTGGCATTGGCTCCACGAGATGTTGGAAGGTGATGCTAGGAGTCTGACACCATGCTTGATGAATAGCACTGTCCAGTTGTGTGAGAATTTGATGGCTGTGGGGCCAGCTGCCTGATGGCTCTTTCAAATTCGTCCCACAAATGCCCCATTGGATTGAGATCGGGTGATTGTGGGGGCCACCTAGGCAAGGTAAAGTTTCCCTCACGTTCTTGAAACCACTCCTGCACAAGACGAGCACCGTGCCATGGCGCATTGTCTTGTTGGCAAAAGCCATCTCCGTTGGGATATGCATCAACTTGATTGGCAACGATGCTTATTGTGCTATTCAGACGTTGTTCCACACGAATTATAGAGCCCAAATCATGCCAGGAAAACATGCCCCCATTTGAAGGGGTTGGACTCATGTCGGTGGTGGTCCATGCTTTCATGCTGTTTCTGCCAAATTCTCACTCCGGCATCTGCATGATGCAACTGGAAACGTGATTCATCGGACCACACCAACTGTTCAATCATTCTATTCCAAATTGGAGGTGTTTCGTTTAGGCCTTCGGCTTCCATATCCCATACGATGCAGCGTACGGCAAACAGTACGTTCAGAGATCATTTGAGAGGGTCCCTGATTAAGATTTGCAAACGAGATCTTTTGATGCACTGTTGCCCTTCTGTTGTCTTGTAGCAGTCTTGCCACTTTTCGTTCTGCCAGAACATTGAGTAGTAGCTGATAGCCACAATTCGCACATTCAGACCCAGCTTTTGGGCTAACAGTCCAGTCTTTAAACGCTTTAACAAAAGCTGCTCTTGAATATTTAACAAGTGCAGTTGATGGTGGTTCCATGCCTCGAATAACCCGTTCCAGTTCAACCCAAAGATGTTTGATTGGGTCAAATCCAGGGACTGTGGTGGCCAATGGAGTAAGTTGACACATTCCATGACATGGAGCATTGGCCTGCTGGAAGTATCCTTCTGATTGGATGAACATGGTCGGCAAGAGCGTTTAGGTAGCCCTACAGGGATCAGCGGACCAAGAATAGTCCAGGGAAACATTCCCCAGACCATTACAGAGCCTGAACAGTGGAAACCAGACAGGAGGAGTCCATCGCTTCGTGCTGTTGTTCTTAAAATTCTGCGTCGGCCTGTGCATGGTGCTATAGGAAACTGGATGCATCCAACCAGCCGACCTTCTTCCAGTGTTGGTGGTCACGGGCAAATTGGAGAGGTTTTTTGCGGTTTTGGGTGGAGATCAAAGGTACCCGGACTGGCTGTCAGCTGTTGTAGCCCATCCTTGCCAATGTACAGGGTGCGTAAGGTATTTGAGGACACACCTTCATTTGGCTACTGCTGCACTATAGTAAATTGTATGTCCTTTCCGTTTCCGGAAAGCAAAATGGCGGACCATCAAGTAACACAAATCATGAAGAGACATGCAGTAAAGGCAGAGCACAGCGATTTAGAGATATCACGATTTCTAAAGGTCGCAAGATCATACGTCCACAAAGTGCGGAAGGAGCTGGAGACCGAAGATGGCAATGTTGCACCAGTAGCAAAGCGTAAAAAGCATGCCTCACGCTCTGACATCGTCAGAACACCTGAATTTATCCAGCAAATGCAGCAGGCCATCGATGACAATCCCAGAACATCCACGAGGTCACTTGCCAAAGATTTACTTGTGTCGGAAGGAACAATCAGAAATGTTGTCCATGAAAACATCAGATATCACTCGTATGTTAGGCGAAGAGGTCAGTTTATGTCGGACAAAACACGGGAAAATTGCCTACTCAGATCGAAAAGGCTCTTAAACGAGCTGAAAAATCCGTGTGAAGCTGATTTGCTGTGGATTTGGCCTCCTAATTCCCCTGACCTGAACCCGTTGGACTACTACGTGTGGAGAGAGAGGTCAATGAATTGAAAGCTGCCGTCTTTCGAGTAATGACCAATATGAACCGTGACCATTTGATTCGCGCATGTAGACGGTTTCGATCTCGCATTGAAGCAGTTATAGAAGCTGATGGCGGATTCATTGAATATCCATACAGCAAGAAGGTTTCTTGTGTATGCTCAGGATATGTTTCGATAATAAAGTTATTATCTCGACTTATATCTCTGTTTTCTTTCTTGACGTGAATCTGCCATCAAATACCTTAAGCACCCTGTACAGCGTGTAGTGTGTTCAGAGGTGTTATTCTACTGTCCAGGGTTGTACTTCACGGTAAGTTGACGAGTCGTGACGTTTCTATTTGCACGAACAGCCATTCCCATCCTATGCTCACCCCTTGGATCGACGAGTCGTTTGCGACCACAGGTTTGTCTCTGGTTGGTTGTTTAACCAGTCCTGGTAAACCTTGAAATGCTTGTTCGGAAATACTCAGTCCACCTCGCCGAGCACCAGCTATCATTCTGCACTTGAAGTCGCTCAGAGCTTTTGTTTTTTCTATGGTGACGGTCAAACCACTTGCAGTTGACAGGTGTTTTCTCGCTTTATTTCTGGTACCGACTGTCACATGACCAAATGATACTTAGAAATTGCATAGTCATGGGTGTTCCTACTAAACAGGCCACTCAGTGTATTTTCATTGCATCTTTATCGTCTTCTGTTGGGAACGATTTATATATTTTGATTAAAAAATTTTTTACAGTTCTTGGATACCATACAAAATGTCTGAAATATTACCTGGAAGCTGCCATAATAAGCAGTGACTTTTTTGGACAGCCCATACCTCGTCCACTGTTTGATGACCAAGTCTATAAGAGGATGATACGTTGCTGTTCTCAGTTGTCATGCCACACACAGGTTTCTCATTTAATTAAAAATGTTAACTTGCCAAGTTAGCGGAACGTTAACTCAGATGTGAAAATTGTCAGCCAAGACGTCTGAGGCTGTTGTTTTTCTGATTCTTTAAGGCTGCTGTTCTTTGCCAGTTTCTGGAAGAAGTGGACTACCTAACTGCTTTCAAATCACTTCAGGAGAAAAACTGTTCAGATGCTATGGATGCCTATTATGATTGCTTTTGGGATCTAACAATCTTGGAATTTCTTGTCAGTATCCTTTATTTAAAACGCAACTTGTAAAATAAGTATGAAACATTTAAAGGTCTTTAATGGGAGCTTTAGCTACTTATAATAATAATAATAATAATTCACACCAGGGGTAGTTTCCTCGACACTAAGTGAATTATCACATTCTACACACACCGGCCAATGAATTAGAAACCTCCGTTCAATATGGTATTGACGCTCATTTGGCTGTAATTACAGAACATACGCGGTTTGGCATGGACTCTACAAGGTGTTGCCTTGCAGGTAAGATAATCGTAGACCATGCATTCGTCAGAGAGACCTTCAGGTCATATAGGGTAGACGGAAACTGATGCCTTCGACGAAAGTCTCTTTCCAACATGTCCCAAACATTCTCGGTCGGATTCAAATTCGGACTTTGCGCTGGCCACGGCAGATGTTGCAACTCGGTGTCATGTTCAGAAAACGAATCCTGAACAATTCTTGCTCGATGGACAGTAGCATTGTCGTCCATGAAGAACCCGTCATCATTTGGGTACAAATGGGCTTGATCTGCAACAATGTTCAGGTAGTCTTTGGCTTTCACCCGACTGTCAAGGAATATCGGGGGACCCGTCATCATACCAACAAAACATGGCCCATACCATGAAGCCTCCTCCTGCAGCTTGAACTGTGTTCACAACACATGACAGGTCCATCGCTTCGTGGGGCTGCCGCCAAATTCTCTGCCGGCCATCGGTGCAAAACAATGTGTAACGTGACTCGTCCGACAACATCACCTTTTTCCAGTTGTCTACTGTCCAATCACCACTACTGTTCCGGTTTGTTGCTGACACCAGGGGCTTTCTCACTGGCATGCAACTTCCCATCCCTATTCGCCTCAATTCTCGGCGCATTGTTTTGTAGGAGATGGGTTGCGATGATCCTTCATTGAAGTCTGCTGTCACTTGCTGCAGACGACGTCGGTCCCTGTCTGTGTTGATTGTTTTTGATCCACAATTCGGCCGTTTCCACCCATTGAACACCTTGTAGACCTGACGTTTTGAGATACGGGTCAGTTGTACTGTCCTGGAAATGATAGCTCCAGCTAGACGGGCTCCCACAATAACTCCTTTTTGGAACTCGGACAGGTCCGCTGTTTTCCCCCATTTTCTTCAACTTGAGCGGCTGCAGCTTGTTCCTACCCTGTACCTCACATGATTGCATTCATTTGCATATCACATTCGTTTCTGACCTGTGACCTCGCTTTACATATCAGTACAGTAATTCATCACGGGTTTCTCATTCATTGGCCAGTGTGTGTACATCATTATGAAGTCATATGCAACGTTTGGCATTGATGTTTCAAGTCGTGGATTTACTTGAAAATGGGCTTACCCTTTTCAAAACGGTACACGCAATTCAAAATGAAGATAAGAGGGGTGTTCAAATTTGATCTCGGCTTTATTTTTAATAAAAAAAAAAACAAGACACACCCCAGTTATTCCTCAAAGAATTCTTCTTGCTTCCCTACACATTTTTGCAGCCTTCTGGGAGCATCTGGATGCCGGTTCTGTAGAAATCTTCAGGCCGATGTCAAAACCACATCAGGACAGACTTTTTCAATGATTCCATAAAGGTGGTACACTCCAAGACAAAAATTTGGAAACTTTCTGAAATGTCAACAAGAGCGCTGTCTTTGGAATTGAAATTCCTCAAATGGGAGTAAGTTTACACACAAAATGAAATAAAACCTAACAAACGCTTCTCTTTAACTAAGGAAAACAAATATTACTTTAATTCTAGCTTGAATTTATAAAGGTTACAAGAAATAAATAAGAGGACCACTTGGGACTAAAATATGGAAACTTTCCACTTTTCAGAGGGGTATCAAGAATGTTTTGATGTTTCACTGCACTAAAGTATTGAATTAGTTCTTTTATGCAAATTGGGAAGCATTAACCATTTTAAAGTATCATTTATCGTATGCAAACACAAAGGTGAAACATCCTCCAAGTATGATGGATGGCCTACGGAGTTGGCAGCTTGTGCTTCATAGAAGGAACTGTGAACAGTGCCTACTACATTGAAATCATGGCAGATCATCTCATCCCAACAGGGAGACTTCGTTTATCAACAGGATGGGGCCCCGTGCCACAAAGCTAAGAAATCGATGGACTGGTTTGAAGAACAGAAAATTCAAGCGTTAGACTGGCCTGGGAATAGCCCTGACCTTACTCCTATAGAGGAACTGTGGAGTGTGATGAAAAAAAAGTGTCTCATCTGAAAAATCGACAAGCAAGCAGGAGTTGCAAGTGCCCATTCAAAATGCTTGTTATAGTGTCACATGTGATTTTTGTTAATAGAGTCCATGCCCCGTCGAGTCCAAGCACATGGCGGATGGATGAAGTATTGAATGGAAAGTTTCCATATTTTTGTCCCTGATGGTTCTTTTTATTTATTTCTTGTAACCTTTGTAAATTCAAGCTAGAATTAAAGTAATATTTGTTTTCCTTAGTTAAAGGGAAGCGTTTGTTAGGTTTTATTTCATTTTGTGTGTAAACTTGCTCACATTTGAAGAATTTCAATTCTAAAGACAGCCCTTGTTGACATTTCAGAAAGTTTCCATATTTTTGTCTTGGACTGTATGGAGGATGTGGTAAGATGTCCCATTTGAGTTGCGTGTGTGGTCTGGCTTTGTCTAGGAGAAAACAAACGCCACTGGTAAGGACTCCTTAGTGCCAGCTTCAGGGACGTGCTCAAAATGTCTCAGTGGTAGGGTGTATTTATGGTTCTTATGCACCATATCCCATGCAATGTCTATTGTTGTATTCAGCTTTCTTTTTAGCTTTGTTAACTTTTACACAGTGACTATATTTTTTCCATTAAAAAATAAACGGCATTACTTTGTGATATCCCCTCATAAAACTACTAGTTCATTATGGAGTGAATTATTATATTTATAACCGACACATAATAGCCTGTGCTTATTTCCATAATTTTAAAAATAGATCTTCATAGTAAAAGAGGAGAAGTGGATAAAAAGCAACTTGTTGTGAGTATAAGTTTCATCCATACAGAGTGAGTATAAAAAGTATCGGGAGGGGTTTTGGAAAAATAGATTTATTTCAGATATTGCTACAAAGCCTTAGAATTCTTCAAAGTACATCCCTTGAGGGTCGCCACACTTTTGCAAGCTTCTTTGACGGCCCCTAAGGTCCCATGGTGGTGTCCTTTGAGGGAGGATTTCACTTTGGAGCAGGTGTGGCTGGGTGCGTTGTCGAGATGCAGTTTCCTATTTCTGGCGATGGCCGGCCTCACCCAGTCTGAATTCAGCACTTCACACACACGTTGTCGTCGGTTCTTGACGTCGACGGCCATCCAGCGCGGGGTTCGTCCTCCACACTCTCTCGGCCATCTTTGAAGAGCTTTGTGCCACAATCGTCTCCGTACCCGATTTCCCCAGTCCAACAAAAAATTTGATGGCGTACCACTATTCAGTCGTTCGCTGCATTTTGAGCTTGCATAGAGTCACTCAGCAGGGGTTTACTAAAACTTCGATTAGCCTGAATGACGCTTGGCACATTTTGAAGGTCAGACCCCACCACCGAGCGTGTCACGTCAGGAAAAAATTGTTCCCGATACTTTTTATACAAACCTTGTACTTATGGTCAATAATTTTCTCTCTGACGATATAATATTTCTCTTTCTGCAGTTAAAGATTATGGGCCAACTTGAATTGAATTCTAATAATAATGATGAAATAAAGCGAGAGGCGGCTAATTTAAGAAAAAGCAATTTCATGAGAGCATTAGTGGAGCAGTTTTTATAAATTTGTATCGGACTTTAAGTTTAATGCATTTTTTTATAATAAAGACACAAGTGAAATTTCTACCAGTATGTCTCCCGGTTTTTTTTTCATTTCCTTAGATAGCAGCTAATTTTACAAATCTTGAAAAGCAGTTGACATTTTCTTGTTTGAGCTTTATTATACTCGTGCGCTTCAAATGCGTTTTCGACGTCCCTGGGTTAGGAATGTTTTCCTCCGGAGAAAATTGTCCAGGCTCTGAAAACGATGGTAGTCGGTAGAAGGGAGGTGAAAGCACCTCGTAGCCCAGAGCCTGTATCGCCTGCACGGTCGTTCGTGCAACAAGCGGACGCGCATTGTCATGCAGCAGACTAACACCTTTGCGATGCACAAATGCAGGTTGTTGCTGACACAGTTTTGTGTGCATACGATGCAGTTCACGACAATAGGTCGCAGCGGTGATCGTCTCCCCCTACTGCAGGAAGCTGTAATGCGCTACACTACAGATGTTCCACCAAACTGTAACCATGAGCTTTCCATTTGCCCTGCTTTTTCACCTTGCCGATGGTCCTAAGGTGTGTACTGACAGTCGACGCTGGTACAGCATGATCCCCTGCAAGGTCCCGAACAGTTTTTGATGGGTCCTCTTCCACAGATCGCTTCAGATCAGCGTCATTCAATACGTTGGGCGATCTGCCGCTTGGAAACTGAACAACTAATGCTTTATTGCATATTTTTGTTTAATATTGAATCATGTGAACATTTGTTGGTTTCAATGAATTTCGTATAGCTGAAATCAATGTGCCGGCTTTCGAAAAAATTCGCTCAGACGGAACAGATGTAGCGGGTATACATAAGTAGTGCTTTACTTAGACTACAGTTCTTCCACCAATCCAAAGGGTTTTCTTTTCTTGCTAACATTTTCTGTTCATCATAGTGCCGGGTCTCTTGCATAGGTCCAACAGCGCTTGAAATTACTTGCTGATCAAAGTCAGCCCAAATATCTTCTGATAGATCGTTTACTTCTGATGAGGGCTGCTGCTGCTGCTCCACGACTGCGTAACCAGAAATAAAATCTCAGCAAATTTGTCTGTTCTGATCAAAATCCTTGTGTACGCTGAAGAAGGCAGCGTGGCTGCCGAAATGCGCATGCGTCCTATTAAAAGTTTTATGTGGATCAGTGGTTTCCTGTTATCTTTATTTAAGACTTTATAGGTTGGCTAGAAGAATGTTCAGGTAAGTTGCATAAAAGCTTTCTTTTCCTGTTATCTTATGCACTATGCCGCTATGCTGAAGACCAAACTTGTTTTTAATGATTCAGATGATCCTTCGTATGCGTACTGTAAAGTTTGCAAAAAACGTCTAAGGGCTCACCAAAACAAACGTTTCAAATTTTGAGTCAATCTTTTTGCCATTAAACAAAGTAGATTTAGGATTTGAACTTTAATTTAATATGGATGTTATAAAGGAGAGATGTTTCAACTTTTTACAATCATTGTGTACAGAAATTCTACAACGATTTCCTAGTAATTTTGTGATGTATGAAAAGATAAAAAATCTTTCTCCTGCACTCCTCAGTCAATGCAGAAAATCATTTTGTGAATTGCCACTAAAACTGATCAACATGGAAGGTTTAGAAATTAGCATGATTGAATCTCAGTGGCGATCAATAATTACTAAAGAGTGGACCTTATATTTTAGTGAAAACGTGCCAAGTGACTGTCAGCAGTTTTGGACTGATTTGTGCCGTTACAAAAATGATGGAAATGAGTATGCATTTCGAGAAATTGCAACATTTGCACTAAGACTTCTCACTTTCCAATCTTGAATAATGTCAAAACTTCTCTGAAATAGAATGGAGTTACCTTTGTTGGACGCAATCATTAGAATAAAAACACAACTTCAAAGTGAAAACAAATGTTGCAATTCTTTCATCCCAACTAATGAAATGTTAATAAGATTTAACAATTCAATTTATAGCGATGTCTTTTAATCTTTGATTTTGATTTGTAGAATTTTTGAAGAATAAAACTTACGATGCTTGTCTAAAAAGTATAAAAAAAAATATTCTGAATACCGGACGGAGTTGGGACCCTAATCTCCTTCAAAGTAAGCCCCTTGGGCTTGCACACACTTAGCCCACCGACCCTTCCACTGCTGGAAACACCTCTGGAAGTCTTCTTTTCGAATGGCATACAGCTCCGTCGTCGCGTTCCGCATTATCTCTTCTCTACTTTCAAAACGGGATCCTTTCAATGGCGTCTTCAATTTTGGAAACAACCAGAAGTCGCAAGGAGCCAGGTCTGGAGAGTAGGGAGGTTGGCGAACGGTTGTAATTCCATGTTTGGCTAAGAAAGTGAGGATCAATTGGGATGAATGTGCAGGGGCGTTGTCATGATGCAAGTGCCAGTTGTCCACCGTCCACATGTCTGGTCTTTTGCGCCGAACTGCGTCACGGAGAACATCTTGATAGTACTCCTTTGTCACTGTTTGTCCTTCCGGTGCGTATTCGTGATGCACAATTCCACGGACATCAAAGAAAACAGTCAGCATCACCTTGATTTTGCTTCGCACCTGCCGCGCTTTCTTCGGCCTTGGAGAATCGGGATGTTTTCATTGCGACGACTGTCTTTTTGTTTCTGGGTCGTACCCGTACACCCATGACTCGTCTCCAGAAGATCCTACGCAATGTCAAAACGGAGGTCTTTTTGTTCCGGCGATAACAACTTGGGTACGAATTTCGCAGACACTCGGTTCATGTTCAAATCATCACCCAAAATTGCATGTGCAGAGTCTTTACTTACTCCAACCTCTTCTGCAACCTCCCGCACTGTCAAACGACGATCTTCCATCACCAAATTTCGCACCCGCTCAATAACAGCTGCACTCCGAGCAGTTTGGGGCCTGCCACAACGCCGCTCGCTCTCAGCTGATGTGCGGCCATCTTTGAATCGGTTAAACCACTCCTTAATTTGTGTTACACCCATCGCATCTTCTCCAAACACCTGCTGAATCTTACCAATTGTTTGGCTTTGAAAATCACCAAGCTTTTGACAGAATTTGATGCAGTGTCTTTGCTCAATTCGTTCAGTCATCTTGCGAGAAAACTAAATCCGACGAACACTACGAACAGCACCTTACTTGGCGAGCACTAGCCGCGGACTGGCACAAGCGATCGCGGTGGAAAAATTCAAGCATGCGCATTAAGGTTCCTCCTTCCACTGTGCACAGTGTCGCCGCCTTAGAATCACTACTTTGCGCGGGAAAAATCAAGGTCGGATACTTTTTAGACAGGCCTCGTATATCATGGACAAAATGTAGATTTGCGCTGGAAGTTCTGGAAAGTCAGGGACCTGAAAAGTGGTCAGGGAAAAAGGGCTATTTTCATGCATTGGGCGATTTTGGGCTACTAAAGTTCCCCAATTGGGCGACCGAATCTTGAACCTGGCAACCCTGCTGCCAAAAGATAACGAGCAAAAATTGACGACACAGGGGCCAAATAATTTGCAATAAAAAGACAATACCGGTAAGTAGCGAATTAAACGTTTTATTTATCACATACGCAAGTACAGAGAAGTAAAAAATTATCAAACGTATATTTCCTTAACTACATCAAACATTCGCCAAAGTCAAATCTTCCAACATCCCAACATATGT
>JAHWFO010083637.1:0-17880 GCA_023313115.1 Rhysida immarginata
TTATCATCCAACCCTCAATAGTATTAAAAATGTCCTAAGGAAATATCAACATATTATTGACAATTCTCCTCTTCTCCACTCCATTCTACCAGAACCACCAAAAGTTTCTTTTAAACGGATATTTAATTTTAGAGATATTCTGGTCCATGCTGCTATTACCAAACCACGCACTTCCACTAAGGGATGTTCTCCTTGCAATGCAAAGCGTTGTGGTGTTTGTCATTTTCTTAACCCTGCTACCTCCATTTCCAGCAGTGCCTCCTCCTTTACTTTCAAGATTAACCAGAACCTGACCTGCATTTCTCACAAATTAATTTACCTGTTACATTGCAAAGTATGCCAGAAACAGTACGTTGGAGAGACAGGCAATACCATATGCTCCAGATTTGCCGGGCATAAGTGTGATATTCTTAGCAATGCTGACACCCCTGTCGCTAAATACTTTAATTCCCCTGGTCACTCTTTACAGGCCATCAGCATTTATATTCTTCGTAGTAACTTCCATAACAAAAAAGAAAGAAAGCAATTCGAGTCTTTTCTTATTTGGAAATTTAATTCCCTCACCCCTAATGGCATTAACCTTAGCAAAGGCACCATTCCCTCATCACCTTTCCCATATTCCTCTTCAACTTCAGCTATTCCCTAATTTGTCGCAGGCTTTCTGGGCCTTTTTTCTTCTTTCTTTCTTTATCTTTTTGTCTCAGTTTTAATGTTCTGTCATATCTCTCTACTTCTATGTTCATTTTGTGTCCGTCCCTGTACTCTTTTTTTCATAGGCTATCTGTACTCTTTTATTTTAATGACTATTTTATTATGCGATACTATTTTACAGAATGACTAGCGACCGGGCTTTGTCAAAATAATTGTGTAACCGGGAACGGTCAGGGATTTTTTCAGGGATAATTTTTTTTTTTCTCAGGGAATTTTACAAAATCGTTTTGCTAGACACCCTATCATTCTTAATTTTTTTATAATTTTAATTTTGTATGTGTTATCCTATTGCATTATTTTTCGTCGCCCTCTGATTACCTCCTATTTGTCCTCCTTCCTGACCTCTCCCAACACGTCTTCAAATTCCTCTTCTGCTTTTTCAGCCAATACCGTCTTACTGTTCCCTATGCCAACTATATATAAAGGCGTCCTTTAGTACTTTTTTCATAACTTCAGGATAATTCTCTAATATTCTAATTGCCTTTAGAGAATTATCCTTTTTGCTTTGATAAAGGATAGTCTCTATCCGAAACGTCAGCTTTTTATTTGATTTTATAGTTTTATTTTGATTTTACTTATTATTTATTTATTATTTTATTATTTGTTAATTATTATTTTATTTTTCATTTTTATTTATTAACTATTATTAATTTAGCTAATAGCAAGTCTAGCAATTAAAGACTTTAAAATTAAATTCATTACACCCGTCCGATCTCTGCTCATGTGTTTTAGCGCAGTCTGATTATATCAAAATAAAATACGTGACAGAAGGTTAACGGAAGGATTTTTTGTTAATAATAAATAAAAAGAAAAGAAAAATTATTAATAAGTATGATCTAAAAATTAAAGATATTATCAATGAATTTTCTTGTCACTATCGACTGAGCTAAATATGGCACTTCAAATCGCAATTCAGAATCATTTTGCCTTAAGCATAGATCTACTGTTCAATGAAAAAGTTACACAAGCATTCAAAAATAACTGTTTCACAGTCCCAAAATTACTTAGAAGAAAAAGAGTCCCACAGCCGTCGGATAAATGAATGACATGTTGCCTATTGATTTTATGAGCTGCGAAGATCAGCTCGCCACTGGTTCACCTACAACGATCCATGTTCACTCGGCTCCGACTGCGTGTTGCACGTCGCAATCTTCGGGTCCATGAATCACCTACAGATTCTGCTGCTGACAGTCAACCACAACTTTGCTGTGACAGTTTGGCACACCAAGTAGCTGTGGTTCGTCGTGCTGTCTTCTGCTTCTCTGTCTTCAATTGAGACTGGACAACAGCATTGAGTTCGCCGAGTGCCTTTCTCACTCATACATTTCTTAAACGTATTTGTTCATCTCTGACTCGCCTAGTAGTAATAGTTGTCCAGGTGTTGAACCTTAGATATTTTAAGCTGGCGTTCAGCAGCCTCAATTACTATGTCGTTGCTGATATTGTTCACATGCCAATGGATGGTGGAAGTTTGAAGATAAAGCCTGGTTTCTCTCTTTTCATGTGTCTACTCTCTCATGTTGTGCTTAAGTCGACATAATAATTTTTTTTTTCACCAGTATGATATTACATAACAGTAGGCTGGCAGTATTAGTTAAATTAGAGGAACGTCATTTACGTGAATGCCTGGCAGAGTTATGCACCATGGTTAGTAAAGATCTGCGCAAACAAAACATTTAGATAAACAGGTGATGCCTTTGCTCTGCATATGTTACTTAATAAATAGTCCACATGGCTTTACTTCGTCAGCCACCTGTCACTTCAGTGGTTGTTCAGTGAAAAGGTATGTGAGCCGAAGATGGTCGAATCTGTTAGTGATTGATGTCTAAGAGAAATTTGCTCAATCGCCGCATCAAAAGTGCAAGACAAGAAAAAAAAGATAACATAAATTTGATTGCAAAATTAAAGATGATAATAAATATTCAGAGAATCGCCTGATTTTCAAAGAACATTAAAGTGACGTTGTTCTACACCTCACAAACACACAAGCATGTGATTTGTACACGGAGTGAGAATATTATTATGACAACCCTGTCAGTATCTCGTTGGGCCACTTTTTGCTATTAATACTGCGGTGATTCTTCGTGGCGTTGATTCCACGAGATGTTGGAAGGTGATGGGAGGAATCTAACACCATGCCTGATGTATAACACTGCCTAGTTGTGCTAGATTGGATGGTGGTGGATCCAGCCGTCTGATGGTTCGTTCGACTTCGTCCCACAAATGCTCAATTGAAGTGAGATCTGCGGATTGTTGAGGCTACCGAAATAAAGTAAAGCCCCCCTCAAGTTCCTGGCAGTGGAACCCTTTTGGATGCTTGCCAATGCTTTGTGGCAGTGGAACAATGACAGGGTGCATTATCCTAGTGCAGAATCTGAGAATCGCAGATTTCAGGCGCATAGGGCAATGCAGAGTTTCTAACATCTCCCGATACATTTTAGAGTTAATTTTGGAACACTCCTGCACAATACGAGCTCTGTGGCATGGCGCATTGTCTTGCTGGAAGTAGCCATCTCCATTGGGGTATGCCATGAACATGACAGGGTGAACTTGATCGGCCTCCGACACGGAGATATGCTGTGGCAGGAAAACATTCCCCAGACCATAACAATGCTTTCGTGCTGTTTCCGCCAGATTCCGACGCGGCTGTCTGCATGATGTAACTGGAATCGTGACTCGTCAGACTACATGATTTGTTTCCACTGCTCGATAGTCCAGTCCTCGTACTCCTGAGCGAATTGGAGTCTTTCCGCTTGTTGGCTGTAGACAGCAATGGTGTGCGGACAGGTCTTCGGCTTCCGTATCCCATGTGATGCAGTGTGCGGCAGTGCATTCACAGACCGTTTTGGAGGACCCCTGATTAAGGTCAGCATTGATTTGATGCACGATTGCCCTTCTCTTATCCTTTATCAGTCGTGACAGTTTCCGTTCTGTCCGATCATCAACCATCTACGGGCAGCCACAATGCGAACGTTTTGACCACGTCGTCCGGCTAACCGTCCAGTCTTTAATTACTTTAACGACGGCTGCTCTTGAGCACCTCACGAATGCTCCTGTTTCGCTGATACTCGCTCCATAGCTCCGAGCAGCTACAATAATCCCGCGATCGAAGGCTGTTAAATCGTGTCGTATACCCATAGTTGAAGAATGGAACATAGTGTTGTTAACGACATTCAACTTCCCTTTTTATATTGGTCCGGCCCGTTAGCTACATTATGGCGACGTCCGTGCGCGCATTTGCATAAACATGTCAGATGGTCATAATAATATGCTAACTCAGTGTATAACATGTACACCATTCATCAAGTGTTATTTGGCAATCATCCCGAACACTGGCAGCAGCGCGTTTATCATGATCTCATTTATAGCTGTGGATATTTCCTATGCTTCCAAGGCAAATTTCTGCTGGTGAATGCAAAATTTCAAAGCTGCATAATGCTCATTACGAACCATTTTTTATGTTGGCGACTAATGATCACACTTACTTTGTTAGAGCTCTTTGGTTATTTTCATGTGTGTAAATGTTCTTATTACGCATGAGCATCACATGAGAGCTACTTTTCTCAATGTAACTTTGTTTCATCACTGTATGTTCCCTGTGTTCAACAAAATAAAGTCATTTTCATTCTTTTTTTGACATGCTTTAGCACATTATTAGACAGAAAAATACACTTTACACAAAAATGTCTATTGGCAACACATGAAGAATGTTGAATCCCTTGGTCTTCTCTTTAATTCTCTAATCAACCACTGCAATCAGCATTTACATGAAATACCATAGAACATGAAATAAGAACAATAAAATAAGTTGGCCATCAAGAAAGTAAGAAGGTCACGAACTGTATATTCTACATAAAGAAATAGTGTACATTAAAGTACATATTTTAAATTAAGTGTCCTTACAGAAATATTTTAAAGTTTTTGTTTTTCATGTTTTATGGTATTTCACCTAAATGCTGATTGCAGTGGTGCCATAGAGATTTAAAGAGAAGACCAAAGGATTCAACAGCATGCCACATATTCACTCTTAACCAAATCTTTAAGAAATTCTCAGAGTATGCAAAAGATTTCTACGCTTGCTTTGTGACCTCAATAAAGCATATGACGGAGTTCCTGCGGAGGAGCTCTGGAGAGATTTGCACGAGTGCGGAGTGGATGAACAATTTCTGGTTACTAACATGTTTCCTTTGCCTCCTTGATAGACACTTCCCTATCCTTATCGTCTGCTATACTCATTTTATGTTCAATAGCATAAAACGAATGTTTTATCATTGCATCATAATTTTATGCTTGAGTTTTTGTGTCCAGATAAATAACATTAATTTAAGACCATTTGCCGGGAATATTGGACTCTGCCAAAAGTGGCTGCTGTCACTACTCTTTATCTTTGTTTTTATCTCCGAGGGGCAGCGGAGGTGATAATCTAATTCGTGTGGATGACTGCTTAGTGGAGAGGTTGCTCTTTACTGACGACCTTGTCCTTCTTGGGTATTATTGCATTAACATTGCTGGAGAGCAACATTCATATTCAGATGTGCGCAATGACTCATTGGTAAGAGCAACGAGATGGATCTCATAGTCCATGACTTATTACAAGTTGTAGAATTCTTCCTTTCTTTTCCCTGTAGTAAAAGGTCTTTACGTGTAAATGTCTTAAATCTAAACATCTAGTCTAAAGAATTTCTTTATGATCAATCTCAAATTTTTAATAGCACGCAAACCAAAAACGATAAGGAGACTAAATATGCCATAATGGAGACTCTGCAACTTGAGGAGAATAAATAAGGAAACCACCAACCCAAAGAAAGACAGTTTAATGATCCACATTACATTTACGGGGTCAAGCCTCCTTCCTTCATCAGTGGTTCTTTGCGTGGAGTGATGGCTTCCTTATTTAATCTCCTCAAATTTAAGCTGCAGAGTCTCCATTAATGCATAAGCACACTAAAGTACAGTCTAAGAAAATTTTGTATAGTTTATTATTCATCAATTTACCTAGGACAAACAAAAGGCATCTTAAACAGCTACACTTACTTTAGCTTGTTCATCAGCATCCCTCTTCTGTTGAACAATAATAATAAGATATTCATCACACTGTTTCTGAAATTCTGCCACTTTTACTTTGGCATCTTCCAATTCCACAGACATTATTTCTACTTTGCTTCTTGTATCTTCTAGTTTGAAGAGGCCCATGCGTAGCTTATTAATTGCATCTCCTAGTTCTTTTCTTTTGCTAGCTAAAAGTCTAATGAAAATATAAGGCAAAAGAACTTGGATTAATCTGTAACAACCAATTAATTCCTTACATCTTTGTATCTTTTTGCTATTGGCAAGATTAATATGACTATTTTTAGAACATTGTATGCCCATTATCACATAAAAAAATAATAGATATTATGAAAAAATTTGTTCCGGGGCTAGAAAAACATTTTAAAAATATTAAACGACGGATATAGACGAAATGAAAACATGACACAAACTCTGGAATAAAACAAAAATGAAACAGACTGGTGAGACCATGATAAATAAATAACATTTCATAATGAGTAATTTCATAAAACCTTTGTCATAGCAAAAAATAAAAATAATGATACGGAAAAAGTGTACATTTCTTCAGAATGGGACGAAAGCAGCGCTTTCACAAAGCTCATCAAACCAGAATAAATTCCAGATGAAATATACTGAGGTAGTCAAGAAGCCTAACCAACCCAAGCGGTCTTCCGTATTATAGAAAAAAGAAAATAAGATTGACGATTGTCAGAAACATTGTCAGAAAATGATACGGACATTAGAAGATGTCTTATATACAAACACCACATAGAGAGAAAAAGTATTGGCTAAAGAGAATGGAAGGGAGCCAATGGGAAGGCTTGGAAATACAAGTAAGCCATGTTAGGATAGGACAAGAACGGGAACTAATAAGAGAGATATTGGAGCAAAGAAAAAAGTGTATTAGTGAAAATACAATGAACATAAGAGAAACACAAAAAAATAGAAATTGGACTCAAAAGATAATAATAATAAAAGCAGGTAACTGAAAGATAATAATAAAAAAATAAGAAGAATAATTAAAAAATATTAAAACTGAACGACAAAAATGAAGGGAAAAAGTTAGTGACAGCTAAACACTAAAAAAGAAAAGAAGATGAAATGGGAAAAATGATAAGGAAAATATAAGGCACGGAGTAGAGACAATTGCAGAGACAAAAGCACAGAAAAGAACTGTAAAAAGGCCTGTGATAAGTCAGGGAATAACTGGAGAGTGTAATAGTGGAAAGGAAGTGAAATCATGCTACACTTGACACTGAGGCTAAAGGAATTGAATTTCCATATTAGAAAAGACTCAAATAGCTTTCTTTCTTGTTTTTATTCTGGAACTTGTTACAAAAAAGATAAAATTTGACATTCTCGTTCGTAAGAATTTGATATTCACACTTTTTCACACTTTGTTGTTCAAAAGCCATTTCAGCTTCCGACAAGAAAGAGCGACTAAAGTTCTCCGACACGTATTAGTTTGGCAAACCTTGCACTGCAGAGCAGCTTCCTCCTTATCACGTCTCAATTCTTATTTTGAAGTTAATAGAACTACTTAGTCAAATTAAGACTTGCCTAATGTTCTGCAATATTACTTGGAATCGACATCAATCCACTGAAAAGCAGCTTCTATTAGGATCAAGAGGCCTATGTAGATACTATCCTGAAGATATACTAAGAATAGAGATGCGAAAGAATCCAACATAGTGAATGTGTTGATGGATGCCTTGCAATACATAGCAGTAAAAAATCGAACAGAATTCTGACCAGTTTCAGTTTTTATTATTTCCCACTATGCAATGCAAGACCTCTACCAACTTTACAAAGAAGAACAGTAATGAGAATTTTCCCTTTCAAATTAGGTAATGCATCCAGAGCTGTCAGCAGTAAACCAGACAAACAGGAAAATTGTAATAAAATCAATGTTTATAACACATAAAAACACCAAAAGCGCACAATATCATTGCATGTGTACAAGACAAGCAAAACAAGCAAAGTGGAAAAAAATCGAAGCAATGTAAAAAAGACTAATTTTACTGTAACAAGATATCAATATTATTGTGAGTGATTAACTAATTTTTAATAGCCACTTTCCAGTTTACGTTCATAGAACTCTTTTTTATTTCCTACGGAATATTGTTGATTTTTTTTTTGATAAGAATAACTTTTGATATGCCGAAAAAGTATGATTTATCCTTGGTACTATAGTTGGACAGGTTAGGTTGGGTAGCACCTAGTAGGATAAACTACATATCCAACTTTAGTTTTTTTTCTTTTAACACCTATACAGTAACTTTGTAATTATAAATTTTCCTTAACTTTAAAAAATAAGGGAATCATTCTCCCCAAATGTAATCTTTAAGATGCAGTTATTGAAATTATTTCATCTATACAGGGTGATTCTGAGAAAGTGTGTATAATTTTAAGCAATGACAAAGGTGATCAGAATGAACATTATCTTTTAATACAATGTGGGTCCGAATTTGAACGCTAATTGAGACATCAAGTGAAATAAAAATGCCGCCACCAAGATCAAAATGTTACTAACTCTGTATACTGTTAAAGCTTGATCGAATTTCAAAGAGTAGTTGCCGAGTTATGCTCTCAATATCGTAACAGTGCTAACATGCGAGTACTAACCAGCAAGTGTTACGATGTTAACTGCGTAACTCGGAAATTTTTACGTATCACAGTTTTATGTACCCTATTATTACTCCAAAATTCATTATTCTAGGCGTTGCAGAACCTGAGTTATTAACTTGTTGATTTTGGTGATGGCATTTTTATTTCTATTCATATCTCAGCGTTCAAATTCGGACCCACATTTTATTAAAAGAAAATGTTCATTCTGGTCACCTCTGTCATTGCTTACAGTTAAACACACTTTTTCAGAATCACCCTGTATAAATGAGTCCTATAGGTGCCGCCCCATAGCTTTATACCATATTGAAGAATAGAATAGAAAAAAAGCATTATATGATAATTTCATTAGAGACAATGGAAGAATCATTTTTAAATATATTAATGGCCAACCAATATGTTTTAGTTTTTTAAATAAGGACACACGGTGATATTTCCAGCTTAAACAAGAATCAACTCTAATACCCAAGTAATTTTAAAACTAACATTTTCAATCTCACCACAATTCGTTGTACAACCATTTCTACACAATTATAGAGTTATGATTTGAATAAATATCATAATAATTAAATATCAGATATTTTGATTTACATGGGTTAAGGCATAACCCCTTATCATATAACCATTTGGATATCAGATTGAGGTCACTGTTAACATCAATTAAATTAGCCCAATATTCATTAATACTAATCCGGGATCTTGTATGCATTACAAAATAGTTAGGTCATCTGCATAGGCAAAAATAGAACCCACATTATTTAAATAGAAAATATTATTAATAAAAATTAAATAAAATACGTGCTAAATTGGTGCTCTGAGGTTCACCTCTCTCCAAATATAAAGTGCTACTAACTACTTCATTCAGTTTTGTGACAAAAGGTCTTTCGAACAAATACGATCTAAACGAGTCACTGATCAAACCTCTAACTCCCGCCCCGCATTAGGCATTATATAATTTCAGTAATAAAAGATTATGATGAACAGAGTCAAATGCCTTTGTCAAATCCAGATAAGCTTGAACGGATTCAATCCATTATCCATAGCTTATAATACTTGTGTTAATATATTTTGGAGAAGGGGCTTAGTACCACCATTTTTCCGAAAGCCACATTGTTTTTCAAAGATTAAATTAAATTTATCCAAATATGAACAAGGGGAAATTTAATTGCTGATTCAAAGAGCTTAGATAGAGAAGATATAATTATTATAGGACGACAGTTACCATAATCACTCTCATCTACACTTTCATGAACAGGGATTATAAGTGAGGATTTTAACAATTGTGGAAAAACGCTAGTATTAAATGACAGACTTAATAGTTAAGAAACAGAAGATGCAATTAGAATCTTAATAATTTTCCAAATTTGTGCACTAATCTTGTCAAAAAAGAAGTTATTTGAAGAATTTAATTTAGAAATGCAACTAACAACCTCATTATCTGTCATTGATATTAAGAAAAAAAAAGTTCCATTGTCAGTGTTGTTTGAATTAGACAAGGCCATCTCTTGGTTGATTTCAAACTCACAGCAACATTTAGAAAAGAACTCATTCATTCTATTAACACCAATATTATCATTATCACTTTATGGAAAATTCTTTAGTTTATTACGAGGGTCATTATTTTAGTAAGAACTGTTTTGTAATAAAAACAAAACTATTATACATACTTTCAAAACTTTTTTTTTACCAGTTTCTATCTACCTTAAACTACTATTCCACATAGTTTCTAAATTCATTTAAGCACTTGCCATAGCACTGAATGTACTTCTGCATGATTACTTCATAAAAGCTGCTGCCGGTGAAAAAAAGTCACGCAGTTTTCACTTTTTCATCGTCGCTGAAATGCAGGCCGCAGATGAAATTCTTTAGATCCCGGAACAGGTGGTAGTTACTGGACGCGAGGTTCGGACTCTAAGGCGGGTGGTCAAGTTGTTCCCAAACAAAAAATCTGATTGCTTGGGAACAACTTGACACTCGCCTTACAGTCCGGACCTCGCATCTAGTGGCTAACACCTGTTCCTGGATCTAATGGAGGTCATTAGCAGCCTGCATTTCAGCGACGATGAACAAGTGACATTCTTCATCGGCAGCAGCTTCTGTGAACTGATCATGCGGAAGTACATTGAGCGCTATGACTAGTGCTTAAATAAACTTGGAAACAATGTGAAATATAGTTTAAGGAACATAGAATCCGGTAAAGAAAAAATTTGAAAATATTATTATTATTATTAGTCACGTGCTTTTTAATTAACTTGTTAATTATACGCAGAGGTTGAAGCCATGCAGGAGGACAAATGAGGACAAGGGCGTTAATTTAAAATAGTTTTAATAAAGTGTTTCAAACTCGTGATATAAAATAATATTTGTTGTAATAGAAATAAATGACAGCAGATTAACTTCTGAATTCTTACAAATGAATATCAATAATAAGTGTTCCGGAACACTTAGATGGCTTCTAATCGACCGGCGACATATTCCATTTATTGGGGCTTTGTTGCTCGGTCATATATGCCCCGGAAGCCATTGGTCTGAGAGGTCCCGTTACCACCAAGGAAGGCAGCAACCGTACTCGGTAAGTCAACGAGCAGGATTGTCCTAATGCAAAAATAAAGCAGAGTATTATCAAATTCGAATATTCAAATATTTAGTCAGGCTGAGTAGGGCAATAGAAAAGCAATTAAATAGAGGTCTTACCACTATTCTTAAAGATTCACTATATGTACCAGTCACAGAAACCCGAGCAGCCAAGTGCAGCGCGCAATCCGAGATCTCGCATGCGATACTAATGCTTGCAATGTGTCACGTATAAAAACTAAGATTATAAGAGTACGCAGTGGAAAGAATGAGTACGTGAACAGAGACGTAAAAAGACATAAATTGGGAATGTTTATTTCAACAATATCATCAGGAGTAAATGAAAACTTATATTCTTCTATACAGCTTAACATTAAGCAAGATTTGAATTAATGGAAAATAAATAAATGGTTAAGTAAGGTCGCACAATCTTGGCGATAAATCCACTGAACTCTACGATTGATAAAATTCTAAGCAACACAACTCCAGACAAAAAGAAATAGAAATATAATATGGGCACAAATAACTAACCTATGCATTAATCATACAGGAATATCAATAAACGCAATACAATTACTCCTAAAATTGCACCAGGTAATTCCTTACAACTAAATTTCCAGGAATGAGATATTGCATACAATAATAGTCAGTCCAAATCTTAATATTAATTGTAATAACTTAGGAATAACACAATGGCTCACATTCACAACTTTGTGAATCTAAGAGCAGGTTAGTCCGATAGTTCTTCACACATTTGGTTATTAATATATGCACAGCAATTAACGCAAAAAGTCCTTAATCGTATATTGTCCTTAGCGCACTATAATATCCTAACCACAAAGATAACTTATAATAAATGGCGCCTTAATGAACTCGGACCAGATAATGGTCGATACAGTTTTATAGTCGCATATGAACGGTTCATGAAATTACAAGCATTGCCGAATATTTAAGGGATCAGTTCCGCACGAATGTTCAGTCTAAAATTAGAATTCTTAAATGACAAATTTAATGGCAAACATAAATCTTTTTGGCATGAATCAGACACCTTAATTATTAAACCTAAATATCAAAAGACACAGCAGCCAAATGGATCACTAATGCAAAACATAACTGAGCACATTTTTTTCCTTCAGTTCACAGGCGTCACACTAGCACACAACACGGACCAAAAAGAAATTAACACCTTGGGAATTTAATTCCTTTAGAGCTTTCGGCCTTCTTTCCCTTTCCTTGAATTCTTCCGGCGTGTAACACTTTAAACGATACGCTCTAAATTCAATGGGAAAAAGCACCAAGAAAGCATGAAGCAAAATTAAAAATGCAAACCTTCACTAGCATTACATCTCTTCACTGTCGTCGCCATCGTTGTTGCTCCAAATTTTCGGGAATAAACCTTCTGCCGAGCCGGGAATGGCACAGGAATTATACGCTTGGGCATCTAGCGTATACAAACCCCATAGATTGCTCGATATATGCTGGTAGGCTGAAAGGCCACAGCCTTTATATTCTCTTGCCCTACGAAACTTATTTTCTATTATGATTTGGGCGCTTACCAGCATTGAAGTCCGTTTTACGGCTAACGTGGATATCCAGTGTGAAGGACGTTCGTAGCTCGCCGCCTCCGCTCCGTTTCCATTCGCTGAAACGAATTCTCCTGCCGCTCGCTTCGTCGTAGCGACGGTCCGGCCGTCGGTCGCGGTGCTCGGCTCGTCGCTCGCCGTCGTCGTCCGGATAACTCTCTTCTCCCTTGCCGGCTGCTTGGCCTCCTCCACTCGTCCCTCAATTGTTAGGCATTTCCTTCGTTGCTCTCGCTCCAGGTTTCCCATCGAGATTCTCCTCGATCTCTCCACGATGCTTTTCTTGAGCCTTCCCCCTGCATCGTCGTCGCGTCTTCGTTTTCCACGACAAAACTCGCGCTCTCGTCCCTGATTGGCCCGCTCCTGCCGCATTTGCTGACGTTTGTGGTATCGTTGTCCATCTTCCGATTTTCGTTTGGTGGAAGATACGAGTCCAGTAGTGGTGGACGACTCGATGACGTATTGTCCCAATTATTCAGCACAACCCCTTGTGCACAATCCTTGTGGTGAGGCTGGGTAAAAGAAGTAAACATGGATTTTGTAAAAGTTCAGACTGAGTCAAATTTCTTGCCATTAAGGCAGTGGTTCCCACACTTTTTAAGCCGGGGTGTCAGGTCACCGAGCCCCGACAGAGCAAAGAAGAAAAAAAATGGGCGAGGTTAATATCGAGAGCATTAAGGGAGGAGAAAGTAAGCAGCAGAAAAGAAGGGTAAAAAGAAAACCTCCACCCGCAAAAGAAAATAGAAGAGTCAATGAAGGAAGCACGAAAGGTGGGGAAGGCAGCCGATTGGAAAATAAACAAAACATGCAAATAAGGAAGACGAATAAAAGGCAGGTACAGCGGAAAGGAAATCAGAGAGCGTATCCTGACCAGATGATTCCGGACCAAAGTCGGACGAATGGACGAGCTAGAAAGGAGTCTAAGCGAACTCATTATTTTCGTCAGCCTTCAGCATTGATATTTTCCGATGATTTTTACTTAGGTGAATCCCGAGCACAAGGAAGACTCGCACGAGACCGACCCCGTCATGGCAATACTACAGGGAACCGTGAGTGCGTCAGTGCAAGGGTAGAATCGAGGAATAAGAAAAGTGAAAAGTTTCATCATGGCAGAAACAATTGGCGCCGTCGCTCACTAGACAAAATAAAGATAAGTGGACTTACTGATTTATTTCACACGCAAATTTTTGTCAATTCCAATATTCCGACCCAGGAAAACGAGAAGCAAGCGAAACTCGTTTGCACGCGAGACGGCCGACCGACAAGGAATCAATTTGGACAGAATCGTGACGCTCATCATAAGTACAAGGTCCATGCCACGGAGCAGCCATTAAGAGGCGTGAGTACCGTCATCACCAAGCCTGATCAGGAAGTCGACACGGGCGGCCTAGACCCGCCATCGATCCGATCTGGAGGTAAAGAGGACGGCATAGATCACGTATCGTCGGCACAAGAATCTGCGTTAACAATCAAGTGTAGCGAGAGGAGTCAACAGGACCCCGCATCAGCCCAGGAACCTAAAAAGGAGGTTTCACGTCATTGCAGCATAAGCCCCGGAGACGACGTAACCCTGACGGATTCCGCAATCGAGCCAACCACGGGAGAAGCAGGCGACATAGGCACAGCAAGCGCGAGCCGCGAAGAGAGCTCTCAACGCGAGCCACGCTTGGCTGTCCCCAGCGCTTCTCAGGATACAGTTACAGACATTGAAATAGAACTTAAGTGAACTTTTCTTATATCTGAAAAATAACTGTTTAATTGCTGCTTTCCTATTTAAGCTTTTCACGTCGTGGTTCTCGCATTCCTTAATATCACTTCCCATTGATATTTAGTTTTATTGTGAATATTGATATCGCATATTTTTTTTTCCTAAATTTTTCAAGTTGTTCAAGTTGGAACTCAGCCCCAAAGAAGATACGTATTGTCCAGATTTTCGGCAACGCTGCAACACAATTGGACTTGGACTACCGCAGGGTCATTATTTCCCGCATTAGTACCCACCGCCACAAGAGGGCCACTAGAACTCAAGGATATCGTCTCATCTGCTCTTCAGACAAATTCTAAAGAAGAATCACAATAATTTATTACAATTTATTATCTCATAATAATGTATTTCCACTTGGAATATTTTAATTGATGATTTCATTAAAATTGTTCCTCGTAAATTTAATCGTTTCCACTCACTCCTCCTTTCTCTATCATGACATTTATTAGTTAATATTACAAAGTTAATTATTTCAAAAGTAAGTCGTGATACGGGGTCCCCCTGATGCTCCAGAAAATTTTCCACGGCCCCTTATTAAAAATAACACATCGGAAAACTCAACTATGGTTGGCGGCCGCAACCCCCACTTTGAGAATCACTGCATTAAGGGATTTGGCGCACCTCCTTGACAAGTACGTCTCACTTACATCTGCTATTCCTGCTGTGGATGTGGCGATAGATTCCGATAAGAGGTGACGATCCTAGTCCACTGCTTAAACTGCCTTCGTAGCTCTCCCGCTTCGTTTCCCCGTTCGAGAGTTGAACTCCTACGCCACGGTGTTGGCACCCATTGCCTTGGACGTCGATCGGCCATCTCGTTTGCTTCACTGCCTGATGCCGACGACTGAATTTTCTCTCCTCGCCCTCTTAATTCTCTTGGAGAAAATCTCTTCTTCCATTCGACTGGGCATCTGCGAAAATCGTGGGCCTCACTCTTCTTGGGCAGTTTCATGGGAGGGATCTGTGTTGCTTCACTATCTGATGATTTGCTCTCATCGCCTTGCTTATATTCCCCTTTAATGGAGTTATTAGACATTAGAATATGCAATGCCAATGAGAGCCTCTCTTCTATATTTCTGTGGCTTGCGGCCGTTCTATTCCCTTTTATAGATGACGGGAATCTATGATCTGTCTTCGTTTGCTGTTGTTGCTTGGCAACGGTACCGGGCCACTTGATGCTTCCCTGCCATGCCCGATTGACGATATGAGTGAAGACGTAACATTGCCCGGCTGAAGACATGACCTTCTTGTTATTATTATTATTATTTTTATTATTATTATTATTATTATTATTATTATTATTATTATTATTATTATGCACTCATAGTGAGTAAAAAATTTAGTTTAAAATTTTTTAAATTGGTCGTTTTGCATCGACATTGTCCAATGAAAATTAATAGTTTTAGCATGATTCTGAAGATTAGAACATCGTGTTCTAATATACACTGAACGACCAATTTATTAGAGACACTTTGCTATATAGCGTGTTGCGCCTGCTTTAGCGGCGTAAACTGCCTGAACACGTGCTGGCATGGATTCAACAAGGTGTTGAAACCGTTGCGGAAGAATAGCAGCCCAGGCTGACATCACAGCATCCCGTAATTGGTGTAGGTTGGACGGTAGTTTGGGAAGGCGTCGGATGTTACTCTCCAGTTCATCCCATAAATGCTCGATCGGTTTGAGATCGGACGACCGAGCTGTCCACTAAAGCAGGTGGAAGTCCACGTCATGTTCCTCGAACCAGTCCAAGACCATTCGAGCATGGTGACTGGGAGCATTGCCTTGCTGAAACTGTCCATCACCACCAGGGAACACAGTCATAATGAACAGGTGCACCTGATCAGCAACAATGTTCAAGTATAGTATGTCGTATTCAGGGATGTGTCTACGGATATCAGACGACCCAGTGCGTCCCAAGATAAAACACCCCAGACAAGCACTCCTCCCACCCTCCTGTACGATTGTCTGCTGAAAGGATGGGTCCATGGTATCGTGCCGTCTGCGCCAGATGCGCATTCTGCCATCCGCATGATGAAGTAGGAACCTCGATTTGTCGGACCAGGCAACCTTCTTCTACTCATCCAATGTCCACTGGCGATGCCTGTGTGCTCATAGCAAGCGCGCGCTTTCCTATTTTACGGTTACAGCGACGGTACCCGTGCTGGCTGCCTGCTGTTAACCTTCCCTGTTGCTCGTTTTAACCTTACACTTACGATGTTCAGGTCAAAACTGACCCATAATTAATTCTTCCAAGATTTTTCACAGATTATCTCATTTATTATTAAAACAATTATAATATATCATAAATCATTTAAATTTAAATTTTGTAAATCATAGAAAACAACTTTAATAATATATAAAAAAATTATACAAAAAGACAAAAGTTATAGGCAGTTGAAAAACCATTTGGGTCAAAAAACACCCGAACAGCACAGCAATGATAAAAGTTAGAGTCATGTGAACAGAATCTTGTATAAAAAATATAATAGAATTATGTGAATAGAATCTTGTATAGAAACTAGTATAAAAAAAATAGAATTTCAAAGAAAAACACATTTAATGAAATGTTTTTTGAACAAAATAAACTATGGGTTAAAAAATGACCCAAACATCATAAGTGTAAAAAAATCCTCATATGATAAAAAAATATTTATAAATTTTAATTAGTATAAAAATCAAGTAAAATAAAATATAATAAAACTCAAAAAAGATGATAGCTATTTATACAAATAGGCAAAAGTTAAAGACGGTTGAAAAATCTGGGTCAAAAAAGACCCGAACAGCACAGGAAGGTTAAACCCAGCTCGGTGTAAGGTGCACCGCACCGTGTGCTCCGAAATGGGTTGGGATGCTATCTCATTGAACTGCGCTGCAATTTGTTGGGCTGTTCCCGTCCTGTTACTGTGGTTGATTCGTGCCAGTCTCCGTTGGCCAAGTTCACCCTCGGCCTTGTTTCGTCCGGAGTTGTGTTTGTTGGATATTGTTTTTTGGCATAACTGCCATTTACGAAATACCCTTGACACCGCTGCACGGGAAATCCCGAGGAGGTTCGCGGTTTGCGAAATGCTCAACTGCGCCCGTCGAGCTCCAACGATCATGCCTTGCTCAATGTCGGTCAAATCCTTGGATCAACCCATATTCAGTCCACTTCTGCTGCTAACTAACTTGTGATCCAATGCAAGCCTTTTATACAACGCTTCGGCCTGTTCCGTTGTTTGGGTGTCACTGGGAGGCCGATCGATTTTCCTTAAGAGGTGTCTCTAATAAATTGGTCGTTCAGTGTTTATAGTTTTTATAACAAAACGGTTCTTACTTAAAAATGACCCTCGTATTAATCAAATTGTTTATTTCCTTCCATTTATTTTTTAAAAACAACTTTGGAAAGTGATAGGAAAATAAGGACTTTATTTGCCTAACGCATTTTGATTCTTATCATCTTTGGAGGCTATCCTGTTACAATCTGAAGCTGGTTAAACGTGTTTTTTATATACGGTGTCCAAAAAGTCTGGTAACATGGCAGATATCTCAAAGCTGCCAGGTAGGCGAGATCTGATGAGTGTAGTTTATAGGTAATAG
>JAHWFO010083662.1:0-14051 GCA_023313115.1 Rhysida immarginata
TGGCTTGGATATTGTTTCAAAATATCAGCCCCTAATATTTACATTGATTACTATGATTAGCTGATAAAAACGACATTCGAATACCGCAGTGATCGGAAAAATTATAAGCAAAACCATACCCAATTGCAAGTAGAGAGAATTAATTTTTACATACTGAAATGATACTTACTGATTATTGGCTTTAGAGTTTTTCAAACGAGTAAATATTATTCCAAAAATTGCCCATGACAGAATTAAGGAAAAACCTAAAGTCGAGGCCACCATTTTGATTTCTGTAAAATTTTAAAATTTTTTAATGAAGAGTAAAATTTTTTAATTTTGATATCTAAAATTAGAATTCACATAGAATGATTACCGATGTTCGTGTATGTATAAGATGTACAATTTTTGCGTGTTTGACTTTTGACCTCTAAAGTAAAAGAAAAGTTAATTATTTAACAAAGCGTTAAATATACTTACATAGTATTTAATTTTTTTACTTAGTAAAATATGATTTTGATTGCCGCTTTTCCATGACTATCTTTGATAAGATTTGATTGTCATGTATTAATATAATAAGAAAAATCAGATAATAGTAGAATAGAAGACAAATATAATTTATTTGCGCAGCTGAATGGGAAGGTAAACAAGAAATTAAGCCTCCCGAGGAAGGTATAGGAAAGCAGCGGAAACCCTGAGTTCATCTATTTCTTTATTCCTTCATCTGCACTCTTTAACCCCCCATTTTTAAAATCAAAAATTGATTTTCTCGAACCTTGTATTTAGAAAACATTAAAGAACCCTATCTTCTTTCCTTTCTCATCAGTTTCTAACGAATGATATATCACACCTTATATGTTGCCATAAAGTTCTAAAGACCAAGTGATTGTCACCCCCAGAATTCCGACCCTATTGGGACAATTTGGCCCAAACTTTACAGTGATGTTGATCTTGCTTAGAGGAATCTAAATACCGAATTTCACTCCTTTATACCGGGTGATTCAGTCAATTTCTGACCATTTCACTCAAATGACGTGCATTAGGGATAAACAATTGAAAGAATATGATCGCCATATCGAATTTCTAAATAGTTGGAGTTTGTATTGTTGCAACGGCGCTGCATGAAAATCGTATTGTTGAAAAATGGCGCCCGCTTTATCAACAGAGCAGAAATGCAAGGTTGTCGAATGGTATTTCGAGACAAAATCACCTGTAATCATGCAAAGAAAGTTCCAGAAGGAGTATAAGTGTCGAGACGCACCAGGCAGGCAAGCATTCATGGATCTTGTCAAGCAATTTCGTGCCACTGGATGTGTTAAAGGCAAGAAAAACGGCGGGAGCGAAGCTCGTGTTCGAACGGCCGAAGTTGTCGAAAATGTTCGCACAAGGCTGGTAATTCCCCTTCCAAAAAGTCTGTTCGCCGCCTATCCATTGAAGAAAGGCTGTCGTATACCACGACGTGGCGAATTTTGAGAAAGGATTTACACCCGTTCCCGTATAACATCCATGTTTATCAGGAGTTAACAGACACTGGGAGACAAAAGCGACAACATTTTGCGATGGAGTTTGGAGCAGAAATGGAAGCCAATCAGGACACTGTGGACAACCTATGGATGTCAGATGAGACCTTCTTCCATCTGTCAGGTGACGTTAATAAACACAACGTTCGTTTTTGGGGTTCCCAGCACCCTCATGGGATCCATAAGTCGCCTCTTCATCCACGAAAGGGTATGGCGATTTCCAAAAGAGGCATCATTGGTCCGTTCTTTTTTGAGGGCACCGTAACGTCACAGGCTTACCTTAACGTGTTGGATACCTTCTTCATCCCCGAGCTGCGAAGGAGGCGTATACCGCTTCGACGTCAATGGTTTCAACAGGATGGGGCGAGGCCTCACACAAAAAATGAGGTGCTAGACCTTCTTAATCAGAAATTCGGAAATCGTGTCATTTAAAACAGGTTTCCAGATCGATTCGGGGTGGCTTTCTTTGGCCCCCTACGAGTCCTGACCTAAACCCATGTGATTTTTATCTCTGGGTGTTCCTTAAAGACAGTGTGTTCACTACAGCACCAAGAACCCTAGACCAGCTTCGACAAAGCATCGTCGACTGCTGCACCTTTGTGGATGCAGAAATCCTGGATAGAGTTATGAACGACTTTACCATTCGGCTGCGAACAGTTCAAAACGTTCGTGGTGGCCACATTGAGCATATCATCAAGACTTTTCTACGAGAATAAATACTCCAAACGTGCCTAAAACATCATACTGAAATGCTAAGTTTGTAAACATTAATGGGTCAATAAATCATAGTACTAAAATGGTCAGAATTTGACTGAATCACCATGTAAGAATCACGAGGCATGCGCAAACAAATGTTTCGCTAAAGAATTCGTCAAGCAAAGCAATTATTAGTTTCATGAAAAAATGTAGCACACTTTTGGATCACCCGGTGCTCTTTTATGCGGCACTATTGTACAGAGTGACTAGCCACCGGGAATCGACAGAAAAATTTTTGATAACCGGTAACAGTCTGGGAATCATAAAATCGGAAAATTTTGAACAATTTCCATAATATTCTATCAAGGTAGCACTCTTTTTGGCTGCTAATGATCAGGAAAAATCAAGAAAATTCAGGAAGTTTAACGAAATCTTTTTGCTAGACATCCTAACGTTCCAAACCTTTTTTGTAATTTTTATTTTATATGTTATCCTAATGCATTTTTCTCGCCGCCCTCTTATTACCTCCTGTTTTCCTCCTTCCTGTCCTATCACAACACATTATCAAATTATCTCCTGTCCTCCCATTTGATCTCTTCTACTTTTTCATCAAATACCGTATTACTATTCCTTATGCTAACTATATATAAACTCGTCCGTTAGTACTCCTTTCATCATCGCTGGTAAATATGATATCATCGCTGCTGGACCTGTGGAGAACAATTACTACTGCGAACACTCCCCTGCTAGTGACGTTTTAGATATCTCGCTCTTGAAGGGTAACTTCAAACCGTACAATATCTTCACGATTGATGACCTTTCTTCCGACCACAAGCCTGTGGCGTTGTACTTTGACAATGTCGACATAAATTTCAGAGATGAACTCATACATCATCAAGACTGGAAGCTCTACAAAGATATTCTTATGGAATATGGCTGCATCTCGACATTGCGTACTGTACGGAGGACATCTATCAACATGTTGAAGACATCTCCAGAAGTATTACAGTACCATAGAAGCTAGTAACTATCCATCAGAGAATAAACCTCCCCATCGGAGAATAATCCAACTCACTCCTGGAATCCAACACCTAATTACTGAAAGAAACAGGACCCGTAGACTATGGCAACGCTATCGTGGACCTTGGCTCAAAACCAAGTACAACAGGCTAGTGCGAAGAGTCCAAGATGAGATAAAAGAGCTTCGCGACACTAGATCGAATAACAAACTCAAAAGCTTGTCGGCTCCAGACAATTCCATTTGGAGTATGGTCAGAGCTTTACAGAAGAAGAATAATAATACGCTTCCTCCACTCAGTACACCACAAGCTGAATATGTGCAAACTGATTAGACCAAGGCCCAAGTCATTGCAGATTCACTAAAAATGCAATTTGTTACTCTTATCAACAATAATCCCGATAGGCAAATCATGTCTTAGTGTGTGGAAGATGGTCTTGTCAACTTTGATGAAGTCCCGCAGCATTTAACGAAGAACAACATCGACGCCGGAAAGATCGCCACCATCATAAGTAAACTGAAAAAGAAGTCCCTAGGAAGAGACAAGGTGAGCAATAATGCCCTTATAAATCTCCCAAAGAACTTTATTGACTATCTCACCAATATCATTAGCGACCGCTAGAAGTTTTCTTACTTCCTTGCATCTTGGAAACCATCTATTGTTTTGAGTATCCCCAAGTAGGGACAAAACCCAGCAATTCTCTCGAGCGTCTAACCTATTAGTCCGCTACCCTCGATATCCAGAGTTTTGGAGAAAAGAATCCTCGTCAGATTCCAAGACCACTGTCTCGCCAATAATCTACTTCCGAAAGATGAGTTTGGCTTTTATGCCGCCCACTCTTGTCAGATGCAGATATGGAGGCTCGTAGAAGACCTGAGCCACCCCTTGAACCTTTCCAGGTACTGCGGAGTGGTATTCCTCAATGTCAGAAAAGCTTTTGACCAAGTGTGGCATGGGGGCCTTGTCTACAAGATGATTAGAAACGGGTTTCCTGCCGATTTGAATTTGAAAGTGAAATCCTTTCTCACCGACAGGTCCTACCAAGCTAAAGTTGTTGAAAATCTATCCACGCCCCGTGTTGTAAAGGCCTGTGTCCCTCAAGGTTCTGTCCTCAGGCCTGTGCTATTTAATAGTTTTGTGCATGATTTCCCGTAACCCAAAAATTGTAATCAATATTTCTATGCTGACGATACTGCCACTATAACACAGGCACACAAGCCGGCACACGTTATCACTTGTCTACAGCACGCCTTGAAGATGTTCGAAGACTGGTTTAACTGCTGGAAGCTGAACCTTAATGTCGGAAAGTGCAAGGCTATGTACTTCAACAGAAAGTTCAAGCATCCCCCAGATTCTCTTGTTCTATTCAATAAGAAACTGGACTGGGTAGACAACTACAAATATCTTGGCGTTATCATCGACTCAAGACTCTCATGGAATCGTCACGTGACCTACGCTCTGAACAAAGCGAAGAGAAATAAGTACAGTCTCATTGCTCTCCTGGGCCGCAACAGTACCCTCAGCATCGACAACAAGTTACTTCTGTACAAGTCGATTATTCGGACCATACTCCTCTATGGCATGCCTGCGTGGGCGACTATCTGTAGAAGCAGATGGAGCGAGCTACAATCATTCCAGAATGTTACCCTGAAGACCACTGCCCAGCTTGGCAGAAGGACTGTGAAAAACCAATCCATCCATTCAGATTTAAACATAGTCCACATCGGAAAGTTTATACAGGACCTCCATTTGATTATGGCGCAGAAGATGAAGATTCACGACAATGACCTAGTGACTGGAATATTGAAGAACTCAATGGATATGAAGTGGCATATGAAGTATCGAAAAACAAGGCACATTCTTGACATCAACTTTGAAGACATCAGCAACGTTTCAATCCCAGACTACTGGAAGATGTGATAGTCATCTTTCTCTTTGGTTTTTTATTTCGTTTGTATTTTGTTTCTGACAATCCCAGACATCTTACTTTCTTTTTTGCATAATATGGAAGACTGCTTGGGTTGGTTAGGCTTCTTGACTTGCTCTGTGTATTTCATTTGGAATTTATTCTGGTTCGATGATCTTTGTGAAAGCGCCGCTCTCGTCCCATGTGAAGAAATGTACACTTCACTGAAATTATTCTTCAACATCGTTTGCCCAGTCATGTCCTGGAAGTTAACTTCGTCGACATCAGGAATGTTATCTTCCCCGATATTTGGATATCCTAGTGCGCCTTTGGTCCCCCCCCCCCCGTTTTCTGTGACAATCTTCAATCAAACCTGTTATCCCCAGAATGAGGGGAATGTTCTTGCATCTTGAGGAGGACCTTCGGGCTTTTTTCAGGCTTATCTCCTACCTCCGTGTAATTCCCCTGGTCTATACATGTGACGAGTTGAGTTTGGGAGCTCTGCTTCAGTACCACTCGTATTGTTTCTTCCACTCTACTGCTTGATTGTCGATTGTCGATTACTCCTTTCATAACTTCGGGATAATTCTCTAATATTCTATATGCCTTTAGAGAATTATCCTTTTGGCTTAGATAAAGAATAATCTCTATCCAAAACGTCAACTTTTTATTTCGATTTTGATTTTATTTATTATTTATTGGTTATTTTGTTATTGTTATCTATTTATTTTTTATTTTCCATTAATAACTATTATTTTTTAAAATGTTTTAAACAACTTTTGATCATTATATAAAAAAAAGTATTTCAGATAGAGGCATATGGTTTTCAAAAAATTGTTTATCAACTCAAAAAGTTTTTTTGATGCAGCATTATAACGCAAAGTGTCGCCGCACCTTCCTTCCTGTTAAAGTTCTAGATAGATAAAGTATGGACACTCTTTTCCCCATCATTTGCCGACAAAGCGGCGTAATGATTGGCTCAGCCAAGTCACATGGTGATCCGTCGCCATTTCTATGCAAAGAAGAGGAAGCTCAGGCAAGCATCAAGCTACCTTGTAAGGAAGTTTTTGCTTTTCCAGAGTGTTTTTGCCATCTCTTTCCTTTCCGAATGCTGACTTGCTGTTAAAGGCAGATTATTTGCGATTCCTTCAGGAAAGCGAAATAAAGAATATAGAGCAATTTTATGCTTAGAATTAGGCGAAAACAATTGTGGCAACTGGATCAACGAGGATGTGTGAAGTAAATGCAATGACATTCAAACAGTTGAAAAAGGATAAGTGAATAAGCTTGTCTTGAATAAACTTAATATATGTAATGAAAGGTACCCACCGACAGCAGACCTTGCCATATTCCAGGCTTTTCACTAAAGCATATGCGGAACCAATACTGACGTTGTGATCCTTCTTAAGTGACCATATGCTGATCCGCCAGTCCTCACGAATTGACTTATCCATATTTGTCTTCAATTGATCCATGGTGACCACGTTTGCTTGGCTCGGACGTGGTTTATTAGCCGTTTCTACACGACCATCATGAGACATTTTGGCCCAAAGCACCACGGTTGCTTTCGAGACACATGCTTCTCCATAAACATTCAACATCCGAGCATGAATATAAACTGCTGGAATACCCTCAGCTGTCAGAAACATTATCACCACTGCTGGTCAGTTTTGGACAGAAATTTAATGGGTGGGCCAATTTTAACACAAACGAAATACGAGCATAAGCCTAATATAACTTCCCATAGTAGTGCTGATCAGAACAAGCAAACGAAAAGTCAACAATCATCCGTTTGCCTCGTATCTGGTCACTCACGTGTTCGCGCGCTACTATAATTAATTTAGAAACTCATCAATTATGAGAAATGTATGATTGATTGGTTGGTTGATTTATTAGAATTTTGGCGTTGGCTTCTAAGGTCATTTTGCGCCTTTTACACAAGTTATATCTGTAAGCACCCTGGGACAAACACAAACATCCATGCCCATGGCGGGCTTCGAACCCACGACCAGGTGGACTCGAGAACTAGACAGCCCCACCTGGCTGGCAGAAATGTATGAGAAATGCTATAAAACATGTAAGGTGAAAAATTAAAAACAATTTACAACTAATTTAAAAATTTGTATTTTTCTATTAAACATGAGCTTATAACCAATATTCATAACAATATCTGTTTATTATCATCTGAATCGTTCTATAAAATTATAAACACATAATTATTTGTTATTTTAAAACCAACAAAAAAACTTGTAAATTTTTTGCATTTCTGTTTTGCTTTGGTGTAGTTTAATACTTTTTGTAGCATTTTTTAAATTTTATTTTTTATTTCACTTTTTTATTGTTTAATATATGATACAGTTGAGGTATATGAATAATAATTAAAATTAAATTTACATTTGCTTCTCAACTTTAGTGTAAACTTTTTAAAATAAGGTGATTAATTTATAATGAAAGTGGAATTTAAAATATCCAGAAGGGCAAAACTAAATCATATACAATTACAGCATAAGTGGTATATCCGTCCATCGAGGTAACATTCCATCATGACTATTTAACACCGGGTAAGCCATGAATTGTTAATTTCACACAAGTAGTCTCCTAAAAAACTCTCCTAATGACCCAGGAACAATAAACTATCGGTGTTTACAACACAACTGATTTCAAACAAAATATTTACAGATTGATATCTTGAAGAATTTTATTTAATCCTGATGTTAACACAATTGTTTTCTATAAGTCATTATTTCCAAAAGAAAAATTGATTAAAAAATTGTTCATCCAAATTCCACGTTCATTATAAATTAAATTCCTTATTTTAAAAAGTTCACAGGAAAGTTAAGAAACAAATGTATGTTTTAAATTTAATTTTTATTGTTTATTTATAAATATACCTTGCAAATATGGAATAATTAAACATAAGATGTAGCAGATATAATTAATATTCGGAATTGATCAACATAACTTAATAATGATCCCAAATTGCAATAAAAATAACAAAAAATGCATGAATAAACGAAAGATCTTATAAGTTGCAACCTTATGTTGCATACTATCTTTGCACAAAAATTGCTGCCGCCACGGGAGTGTCCATGTTCCACTTATCTACAACTCTAAATCCTGTGACAGTTTCCGCAAAATGACAATTAGCTTAGAGAAAGCACAATGTTGGCATGGTTTATTAAGACTGAATCTCGGACACAAACTCAAAATAATTTTAGGACTCAGTATGGAAAGACCCCACCAATTCGAGACCAAATTGCGAAATGGCATGAACAGTTCATGACCATGGAAGTGTTCAACCAAGGAAATCAACAGGTCGACCAAGCACTAGCAACGAGGCTGTGCATCGTGTTCGGCAGGCTTTTCAACATGGCCCTTGTAACTCGATCAGATCAGCAGCCTTGTTCACCGTGTATTACACTAAGGTTTTAAACGTTATGCCTATAAAGTTCAACTTGTGCAAGCTTTGAAACCAAGTGATAAACCACAGCGCCGAGCATATGCTGAAGAAATGTTAAGACGAATTGACAATGATGAAGATTTTTTAAAGTCTGCTGCGTTTTCAGATGAGGCAACTTTTCACTTGTCTGGTAAGGTCAATCGTCATAATATGCGGATTTGGGGATCACAAAATAGCCATGAAGTCGAGCGTGACAGCCCAAAGGTCAACGTATGGTGCGGGCCATCACGTGATCGATATACTGGCCCATTTTATTTTACCGAGCCAACCGTTAACTCCACCAACTAGATTGACATGCTTGAACAATACGCATTTCCACAACTTCAGGACGACCAACCAAATGCTTTCTTCCCTCCTCACTGGGCGTTAACAGTCCGAGATGCGCTTAATGCTGAATTCCCTTAATGGTGGATTTGGCGAGTTGGCCTTTGTTTAGCCACCTCGTTCACATGATCTGGCACCTAGGGACTTTTTCCTGTGGAGTTTTCTTAAGGACACAGTGTACAGCACAAAAGTCAAAAGTGTAGCGGATTTGAAGTCCCGCATTGTTTCTGCAGTTAGTTTGGTAGATGAGGAGATGCTGGCAAGAACATGGGCACAGGTTGAATATCTTTTGGATGTTGTCCGTGCAACAAATGGTGCCCATATTCAACTTTAATAATATACCAAAAAAACTTTTTCAGTTGAAAAACAATTTGTTGAAAACCATTTGTCTCTATCTAAAGTAAAATACTATACTAAAGTAAAACAAAAAATTTGGATGTAAAATCAGATGATTTTATGCAGCAAATCTGGAGCGCTCTCTTTAAGAGCAGATAAGTGATTTTTTCTTAACCATCATGGGTATTTGAATTTTATTTTTCACAAAAGGAATACCTGAAACTGCAAACTAAAAAGAATATTTCATAATAGCAAACGCTGCTAAGGACAATAAAAATAACGAAAGAAAATAAAACAGTCTTAAACAATACAAGTCTTGTCGAAAATAAAAATACAACATCAAGTTTAATAGAATAAACCTAGTATAATATAAAAGAATGCGTCACAAAGCAGATATTATAAACAATAGAATATAGACGAGAGAATAGTGTCCGAAACATGGCTCACCTCGCATTCAGAATCGCTGGAAGGGCTTCTAGTTCTCTTGCGTCTCATTTTTGCTGAAGCGAAATTCTCCTAGTAAAAACTTCGTGTTTGAATTCCTTATGAGGAATGGCGGTTTAGCATGGGTAAGCCTTGAGCTTCTGCCATTTGTCAGTCCATAAGCCTTTTTAATTATTTGGCAGGACACCCGTCGACGTAAGGCCAAACCGCCGAGAAATAAATGACTCAAAAAAACAGTTACTTCATGCAGAACGTTGAAAAGCCTAGAATTACCTGAAGGATATCGGAAAGGCCACAGAATAAGGAATTCACAGAAGCGACAATCTGTGACGATGAGAATCTATAAATTGAAATACCATATCGCATCCTGGATTCAAAGTATGCTACGTATAGTAATTTTCTGATTTTTACAGGACAGAATCATACTACATAGTACATCATAAGTATAATTTTCCTTAATGTAGCACATAAATTTTCAATATGATTTTTCCAACTTAAATTAGAATCTAAAATGAGTCCTAAATATTTTAATTCTGAAGCTTCATGAATTACAGCACAGTTACAATGCCTCCATCCATTTAATTTGGCACAACAATTTGTCTCATGAACTTTAATGCTTGTATTAAACATCAGTTCGTATCTTTTATTTGGTACTTTAAATTTCATAATATGCGTCTTCATTACATTTAAACTTAATCTATTATTTTTAATCCAATCAACAACATGGGATACATTTTTTTGACATTCATTCAATAATTTAGCTTCATCTCTGTGAACAATTGATAAAGCAATATCATCCGCATATAAATAAATTTTTCCATATTCAATATTTAATGGTAAATCATTCATAAATAAATTAAATAACATTAGACTTAATAATGATCCTTGAAGTAAACCACATTTTACTGAAGTGCTACTGCTGCATCAATCCTTCATGCAAACTCTTTGAGCACGGTTGCTCAAAAAGTTTCTTAATAACAAACTCATATCTCGAATACCATATTTTTTTGCATTTAGCTATCAGTATTTCATGATCAACCATGTCATATGCTTTACTTAAATCGAAAAAAACCACAGTGGCATATAAACCATGATGAAAAGCTTCATTTAATTCATCTGTCATATGTGATAATAACGTTTGAGTCCCTTTCTTTTTCGTGTACCCATATAGTTGAGAGTGCATTACATTATATTTATTAAAAAAGGATTCAAGTTTATTTAATAAGAGGCATTCCAAAATTTTCATTAGAGATGACGAAATCGCTATTGGTCTGTAATTTGTACATTCCACTTTTGATCCTTTCGTAAAAATAGGTCTAACTTTAACTATTTTCATCTGGTCAGGAATTTTGCTAGAAATAAGAATTCTATTATAGAAATAGGTTAGAGGTTTTAACAGGTATTTCAAAATATATTTAATGTCTTTCATTCTAATTTTGTCATATCCCGCACCCTTATTTGGTGAAAATTTTTTGATAATGTTGTCTATCTCTCTCTCTTCTACTTCACTTATAACAATTGTGTTATATATATCCTTAATTTTATCTGTTACAAAAGTGATATTACTCATTTGTTGACGAATTTTATTAACTTCAGTTTTAAATGTCTCATTAAAATTGTCGAGATTCTCCATAATAAAATCCTCTTCATTGTTATCAATGACCTTGTTTTTCCCAATTAACTGGTTTACTAACTCCCAGGTTTTCTTTGAATCTTTTAAGTTTAAATCAAATTGATTTCTATAAAAATGTCTTTTAGCGTATCGCAATTGCGAGTTCACTCTGTTTTTTATATTTTTATATTGTATCATTAAAGTTTTATTATACTGGGAATCTTTCACCTTTTTCCATAAGTTGTTCTTTTATCAATTTCATTTAATAATTCTTGCGAAATCCAGGGTTTTTTGCCTTGCTTACCGAGCTTTATGCAAGTTTTCGATTTATCATAGATAGCATTAAACCTATTCACTAAAAAAGCATAAATATCTTCAGTTTTCTCCAAATTTAAAATTTCATTCCAATTTGTATTCTTTACGTTCTTATTCACAACACTAGTATTAATAATGCTAACATAATCTATTTTTCTATTATTACTATTTCTTTTCGGCACTTGAAGACTCCATTTAATTAAGTTGTGGTCAGTAAATTTAATAGATGATACATTAACTTCGATATTCCATTTGACACATCTGATAGCAACATGATCAATTATAGTTTTTGAAATTCTATTCCCATGCAATTCAGTCCTAGTTGGTACCTTAATAACTTGTTTTAGCCCAAATTGTGGTAATAAGGCTAAGTAATTACGAGTATCTGATGACTGCTCATTCATTACATTGATATTCATATCACCAAAAATTACTAAATCATCAAGCTGCTTTCTAACTTCGATAAATGACTCAAGTGATAATAAAAACTTATCAGCGTTACTGCTTGGGGGCCGATAAATTACCAAGAAATCCACAAAACCACTTCTTACTAGCCTTATCTATATTAATTCCAATTTTACCATATACACATTCGCATTCCTGCATATTGCTTTTTTTGTCAAAGACAATGTCTAAATCCTCTTTATAATATATAATGATCCCTCCACCCCTTTTATTATTTCTTAAGCTAACGAAAAAGTTGAACCCATGTAACATAAATAGCTGGATCTCATCTTCATGGATGTTTACTTCTAATAACACCATTGCATTATAACTAGGATTTAGTGACACAAAGGCTTCAAAATTTTCCCAGTTCTTTTTCACACTACGAATGTTTACAAAGCAACAATTGATATTCTCCATAACTAAAACTGATTAATTTTACATTTTCATAAACACACCAACCAAAAATTAGAATACAGAAACTTCAAAGGTTCAATCCATTACTCTATTAAGGAATCCAATTTTTGCATATTTGTGATCTTCAGAACTTTATCACTATCATTTTTTTGAAGAAAAATATTTCCATTTTTGACCCACACGTATTTCCAATGCTTAGTTTTAGCTAATTCTTTAAGCTTCCATAATAATACCTTATTGGTGTGCGTTAAATGTTCATTCATGAACACATGTTTATAACTTTCGTTACTACTAGCTAGTTTTTTCAAATGTTTTCTACCAGCTAGAAAATTGACAGTGGCTTCCATATTTTCCATTTTAACAACGACCGACTCCTTTTGAAATGACTTGGTATGAAGCATAATTATTTGAGAACGATCAAAGTCCTTGATATTTAAATTTTTTGCTAGTTTATCAATTTCTTTGATGTTTTCTTCATACGTTCTAAGTGTTAGACCTGTTATTTCTATATTGCACGAATTATTATTCTGCTCTAAAACATTAATCTTACATTCTAGATTATCAATATGCTTTTGTTGAGTCATACACAAAGCTACCAAATTACTATTCTTCTCTTCACATTTCTTTTGTGCTAATTCTAGCTGTTGTTGTTTGTGTATAATTTCATCGTACTTTTCGGATAAAAATTTCAAGGATTTTTCCATTTCTTTTATACTTTTCTTTAGCTCAACTAATATTCCGTTTTCAATAATTAGACGATCCATTTTTTTATGAAGTTTCTGAATGCTGGATAATTGTTTCTCATTTTGTTCATCACTTTCTAAACCTGAGATAGGTGGTTGCAAATTTCCAGCCATTCCTCTGTGAAATTCTTCATCCTCCGCGTTTTTGCCAGGAAAGTGATATTTTTCTGCAGTTTACACAAATCCAGGATGCCTTCAATGCCTTTGATTTCGCTTTCCAAGTCGTCTCAGCAATGGAGCACCGGAAATGAAGTCCAGCTTTACAACCAGAACATACGGCGTGACTTCCATTTCGAGGTAACAAATCCAAACATATTGCACATGATTTAGACATTTTACGTGAATTCAGCTACAGTAGTCCTTACAGATTCCTATACGGTTATATCCTGTGCAGTTGTTAATAGTAATAATAGGAAAGATAAAAACAAAATAATAATAATAATAATAATAAAATAATTATAATAATAATAATAAAGAGAAAAAACACAATAAAATCAGAAAGAAAGGAGAGTTGGGGAGGAAATTCTGATTTTACAAGAAGAAGAAGAAAAGAAGTTATTATTAATAATAATAATAAAATAATAATAATAATAATAATAATAGTAATAATAATAATAATAATAATAATAAATAATGAGAATGATAATAATAAATGAAGTTAAAAAAAGTTTTAAACAGAAAGAATGGGGAGATGGGGAGAAACCTAGAATAAAAGTAAAGTATGTAATATTTCTACTACTACTACTACTACTACTAATAATAATAATAATAATAATAATAATAATAATAATAACAATAAAATAATGATTTCAATTCAATTCAATTCAATTCAATTC
>JAHWFO010083733.1:415-11817 GCA_023313115.1 Rhysida immarginata
AAGGAGAATGATCACAATAATATGTATCATCCACAGGGCCTACTGCAATAATATCAGATTGCTTTTGCACGTAGCCATACAAAAGGACACCGTTTTGGTTATGGCATCTTGAATTCCAGTGCGAGTGCTTAGCGTTCAGGTCTCCCGCCATAATAACGGGAATATTCCCGGAAAACAGCTCGTCGAGCTCGTTGGCATCGAATTTATGCTTGGGCGCATTATATAGAGCCACTAGTTTCACTTCTCCCAGTGTGGCATCAGTAATGATAGCAGAGGCAGCTTCCATTCCCATATAGTCTCGGGTTGGTTCCTCCCGATGATGAATGCCTTTCTTAATAATAATTGCTGACCCACCTGACGGGGACTTTACTGTAGTGGGAAGAATTCTGTCTTTACGATAGACACAGTAACCAGGTAGCCTGAAGTCGCGGTCTGGCCTTAAGTGTGTCTCACATAGAAATGCTATGTCTATATCCCATTGGATTAGGAAGTTGTAAAACTCAATACGCCTCCGGGGGATCCCCCTGGCGTTCCATATTACGCAACGAAGTTTACCTCGATTTGTAATAGAATAACATCGATCAGCCATACTGTCAGTGTTTATTCGTAAGTATTCCACTCATCAGTGGCATTTTCTTGCCCAGTTCGTTTAACAAATTGCATACACTGCCAATTTGTTTATACATTTCTTGAAAATCATTCACGTTAATGCTCTTATCTTGTTTGGAGACCATTGAGGCATAGGAAATCTCCGGGGACACTTTAGCACTTTGCACTCTCCTGACTTGCGGATATTTAGGACATTTTGTGTAACTGGAGGTGTGTTGTCCATTACATCGAATACATTTTGGGGGATCTTGTCCTTTTACATTTGGGCAGTCTTTTGACTGATGATCTTTAGCACATTTGTTACAACGGGGGGATTCCGTGCAACCCATAGATACATGGCCAAATCGCAAACAATTATAGCATTGTAAAGGTTTCTTATTACCTCGAAACATTTCAACACTGACAGCTAAAGGCCCTATGCGGGTCACATTTTTAAGTGTCTTATTGTGTTCAGTGTTTGATAACAGAACCAGAATCATGGGCATATCAATTGATCCTTTGGCTTTTTTAAGCCTAATCACTTTCTCAGGGAAGTAGTTGGCCTTTTTCAGGTCTTCATTAAAATCGTTAAGGTCATAGGTCACGTCTACATTTCGTATAACGTATTTGAGGACTTTTTCCGATTTAAGTTGATGATGCTGAATCTTTAGCACGTTATCAGCCTTAATGCCAGACACCAATTTACTATGAGTTTCCTCATCATGACACCTTATTTTGATCGTCTCTGCTCTCCCTGTGTGTACAGTAATTAGGTTAATCGCCACATACTTTTGAATCTCGCCCAGGATTTGCTTGATTGGCTGACCGTGAGTACGTATTATGATTGGCGGAATATAGGAGCTGCTCTTGGTATTTGGCTTTTCAAAATTTTTTCGCTGTTCGGACTTGCTTTCTCGAAAAGCAACAGCGATTGTATCATTTATATCAACAACATCCTTAATGTTGTCAATTTTCAACCCTTTTTTAGCCTTTTTAGATTTTGCAGGTATCCATTTATCCGTATCATTATGCCCCCGATTCGAAAGACCCGCCTTATATATTCCCCTAGCATTACCCATAATTCCATGCGCAAAATCACGATCCTGATTGGCTGCCTGCCATTCCGATCTCTCCGCCCCCTGGTGATCACAATCCAAACTAGTCACAACTGTTCCGGATTTTCTACTGGCGACTTGGAGTCTCCTATCTCCATTCACGGGCGCTGATTCACAAACCACGTGGGAAGGGGGCAGACGCAGAAGTTACAAGACGTTGTAATTGTCGAATGTCACAATTTAAACGTTGATATTTGCATTTTGTAAAAAGAAAATACATACTATCATTGTTAGATTTTTTTTCACAAATCTTATTTTCCATGATAACGAAACCATCCATCAAGAATTAAACAATGTTACAATATTGCATTAAAATACTGTATTGAGTATGTTAATTATTTTAATTGTTTTAAATATTTTCATTGAAAAAATTCATTTCCTCTTAATTATACCCCCGGGGGACCGGAAGAGCTGTTGAAATATTTTTTTTTCTAAATAAATTTTTATACGTAGAATCTGAATCTGCAATAAAAAATGGGGGTTTCCATTTAAGATTTCAAAGTTGCCCCGCACTCCACCCTCGGGGGTGGGGGGTCGTGTTTGGTGTCATTCGATAGATTTTTTAAAAATATTGAACACGTGTTTTTCAGTTTTTCGATCCGATGGAAATTTCGCGAAATATTCGACCGTCCCGCTTCTTTTGGCACACCCTGTATATTACTAGCTGAAATGCCCGGCGTCGCTCAGAGAAAGATATAGTTTTTTTTTAAGTTTATGTATACAGGGTAGCGTACAAACATGGAGAGGGATCAAATCTAAGCAACATTTCCCTCTTTGATTTTTTCTCTGGGTATTGTTTTTGAGATAAAAAATGTTGGACGTCGCGTAGACGAAGTATGCCACTCAACCCGTGATTCTGGACCACGTCAAAATCATGGTCAATCATGTAAAAAAAAACAAAAAACACATTGCATACATTATATGACTTGTTTTTTATGAAACATGCAAATGTTTTGCAATAAGTGTTCTAGATTAATAAATGGATGGTGTAACAATGTATGACGTTTCCGTTATCAGGCCTTCTGTCTAAAAGGTGTTGATCAGAGGCGATCACGCAACCCTGAGCCATCGAGGCCAATAAGGAAAAGTAAAGTCGTCTGCTTGACAGAGAGTACTGCCCATGCAAATGGCCAGAGAGCGCCAATGAAAAAAAAAATCACGCTTTAAACAATGGAGTTTCCCATCCTGTATTTCTTCATCCATGGCCATAGCCAAAGTAATTTTTATGGCCTATTGTTGCAGAAACTTTGCTCTGCATTGTAGGACATGACATACATTGTTGGTCCGTGCATATCGTACGCTCATGTCAGACAGACAGATCAAGCAAAAGATTATTTTAACCCTTTACCTTTTGGGCCAACCTGACACTGGGCACATGTAAATCTTACCCTGAACCTAACGAACATCTGGTGCAAGTAAGAGCTCAAGAGGATAAGTGGTTCAGAAGTTTTAAGGACATTTACAGACGCACCCTGAATTTTGATTTAGACCTTTCCATTGAAACCGAAACTGGAGTAACTGCACAGTAAAAAACTTATGTTTCCTGCCTTGAAATGTGCAAACACCAATGACGTATATTAAAGATAGACTCCGAAGCAATTGTTGTAACTTGAAGCAAATTGGGAAGCTCCATGCCCAGAACTGTCACGGCCGAAAGTGAATGAAGATGATGCAAAACACATGGCTAAACATGAGAGTAGCTGATTAACAATTCTTTTACACGCCGATCGGAGTGATAAGTTTATCTTATCGTTTACTTTGTATTTGAAGTATTTTATTATATTTTATAAACAATTTTTCGATCATCTTTCAGTTATGTATTTTCATTTTAGTTAGGTATTTTTGATTTATGCTCGTGGAAAATGATTTCTGGTCCTTTTTCGTGTCTGTTTGTACAGTTGTACGCAGAACAACTTTGAGGAATGGTTTTGAATTAATTATTCCTCGGGCCCAAAATCTTCAAAAACAAAGCAGCCAGACTTTTTTTTTTTTTTTTTTTTTTTTTTTTTTTTTTTTTTTTTATGGCTTCTTGGCTCACTTTTTGCCGCTTGTTAACAATAGGATTCTGAGTCTATCTTTAATATACGTCATTGGCAAACAATACTACATATCCGGAGGAAAACGGAAGTTTTTTTGCTGTCCTGCTTCTGCGCAGTTAGTCCAGTTTCGGTTTCAAGGGAAAGGTCTATATAAAAAAGATAAACTCTGGCGCCATCTCTTGAGTAAACAAACAAATATAAACCAAGATATATGATTTTTTACCCCTTCCCCCCCTCACTTTGGGGACATGTAAACCTTACTCTGGACCTAATGAACATATGTTGCGAATATGAGCTCAATCAGATAAGTGGTTCAAAAGTTTTTAGAACATTTACAGACACACCCTGAGCCTGAATTTTTATATATAAAGATTTTATTTTATAATATTTTATAATATAATCGAATATTTTATATTGCAAAATTGAGTCTTGGGCTATGGTCAAAAACTCTCACCGGTGAGAAGAGTTAGCGCTTGGTCGGTCAGAAATCCCAGTGAGAAATTTGTGACGTCATTTTAACGCGGTCAGAAATGCCAGTTAGTGCTGCTATGCCTAACCGGTTAGTCTCATCGTCCTCACCGAGAAAAAGACGGTTAGCCCAGTGAGAAATTACGTCATCATTCTCTCATCGGTGAGGGTTTTTGACCTTAGCCTTGGTGAATGCAAGACGAATTAAGTTTGGGACATACTGGAAGGCCTCCCATTTTAATTTATTTATTACTTTTATTTATGAATACTTATTTACTTTTAATTAAAAAATGAAAAGAAAATTTTATATTTATATGAGTCTGTCTGCAATATACACTATATGATCACAAATATCTGGACACATGCACGTTTGCGCTCCAGCCACGATTTCATGGAAATCAATAGGGCGTTGCACATCCCTTTGCCCGAATCACAGCTTCCACCCTTCGAGGAAGACTTTCCACCAAATGTTGGTAGATACTTTCCGGAATGTTCCTCCATTCCTCCCGAAGAGCGAGAATCAGTTCAGGTACAGAAGTTGGCCGATGTGATCTGGCCCGCAAGCGTCTTTCCAATTCATCCCACAGACTCTCTATAGGATTGAGGTCGGGACTTTGTGCCGGCCAACCCATTTCTTTGACCCCTGAGTCCGCAAACCACTGCCGTACACGCCTCGCTTTGTGGCAAGGAGCATTGTCGTGTCGGTAGAGAAATGGCCCGTTTCCGAAAAATTGCCACAACGTTGGAAGTGCACAGTTGTCCAAAACATTCAGATAACGGTCAGAGTTCATGATTCCTTGCACAGGAACGAGCTGGCCCAGTCCGTACCATGAAAATGAGCCCCACACCATGACTCCTCCTCCTCCGAACTTGACTGTGGGCTCTGTGCACTCGGGTAAGAAGCGTTCTCCAGGTATGCGCCAAACCCAAACTCGTCCATCGGATTGCCAGAGTGTGTAGCGAGATTCGTCTGTCCACATTACACGTTTCCATTGGTCCATTGTCCAGTTTCTGTGGGCTTTGCACCACTCCAGACGTCGCTTGGCGTCGACCCTGCTGACGTGGGGCTCGTGGGCAGCAGCACGGCCATGGAATCCAATCGTGTGCAGTTCCCGACGAATTGTCATGGTACTGGCATCGTTTGCAGAGGCGTTTCGAAACTCTGTGGCAATTTTTTCTGCCGAGGACTTCCGGTTGCTGCGGGTGACATGACGAAGCACTCGACGGTCTCTGTCCGTTAGTTTCTTGGGTCTACCGGTTCGTTGTTGAACTGTTGTTGATCCCCGGGTCTTCCATTTCATAATGACATCGCCTACTGTTGACTTGGGTATCTGAAAAAGGCTGGAAATATCACGCGCGGACTTGCCGTATAGGTGACATCCAATGATGGTTCCACGTTGGAACTCACTGAGCTCTGCCGAACGACCCATTCTTGCCAATGTCCAGGCAGAGTTGTGTCTGAAGGTGTGGGAAGCTATTTAAATGATGTGCAAGTCATTATCATGTGACATCGGGCCAATCGATGATCTGTGAGGGGTGTCCGGATATTTTTGATCATATAGTGTATCTCAGATCAGAGTTCAAATCTATGCAAGAATGACGTATTTTTTTGTTTACATAATTTTTTTAAGTTTTTCTCGTCACCTGATATTTTCCTGCATTTTAATTCTCGATTTACGTATTTTTTTAGAAAAAATTTCACTCTAAACTTCACACTAAGGCATCATCTATTATTCAAAAAAGTGTAGCTCTCTTTGTGGCAAACAAAGTCCTAACTCAATAACGAAAATGAAACGAACACTGCCTGACCAGGAGTAACACGTCGATAACCTTCAGTGAGTCAGCGAAAAAAGGCTAAGTCCGTCAGCATTAGGGAAGATGTTTCACGCAGCTGCAAGTGATATATTGTCTCAGCGTCTCACCGTGGCCTTCGAGATATTAGGCCTCCGCATCGGGCTTGAAATAGCGTGCCGAGGCAGTTTCAATTTTTGACCGCTAGTTGGCGCTCGTCAGGGATAAACAACTACTTTCTACCTCATCGCTATGCTAATTTATCCAATTTTATCTCGCAAAATTCTGGCTCTCACGACAAAATTAGGTCTAATAAAGAAAACTATCTTTCATAGAAATGATTTTATGTAATATTGATGAATTTGTCTTTACACCGGTTTATTGTATAATTTTCAGCAAGAGCAAATGACGCGATCCTTATGTGGTCTTGTTTTCATTGCACTGAATGAAATTAATGAAACGAAATTATTCCAACATATTTTTAACATTTTTCAAACGTCACTCTCGCACATTTTAATGAAAACAAATTACTGTTTTGTGTTGTTGGTTTTTCTTTTGAATCGAATCTTAATAGAAATCGATGTGCATTTATCATAATGAGCAATATATTCGATGTAAGTAAAAAATCGGTTTAAAATCGGAAATTATTCACATATTGAAATAAAATGTTTTATCAAGAACAGATGAAGGGCGGCAGGGGGGATATTCACACCCGTACCTTCATCTGTTCTTGGTTTTATCAATCATTTTAACCTAACATACACAATGCTAAACTACTTTTCACCACACATCATATGGAATGGTCTGCATAAAAACAATCATTGATATGTGGGCCGATTTGAGTCTATTGCGTTCAGACTCAAAAAACGTCTCCTAACGTTGGTTAACCAATTTCGAAAAAAACGATTACCCCAATTCGATATCATCAAGAACAGATGAAGAGGGATTACCTACCTTAATCTGTTTTTTGATATCATGCTCTAGATGATTTATCGAACGAGATCGTCTGTACTATTGTCGATTTTATTGATACATCCAACAACAGGCCGTTGAATGTACAAACCTAGCGTCAATAAACTTCGGACACCAAGTAATTTGGCTAAAAACACAGTGAAAAGTGCATACAGAGGATTGCAGGCTAATCAAAATAGATTTACTCAGTGTACATGGAACAATATCAACGTCGATTTAGAATCGATTTAATGGTGTGAAATAATTTATCCAAATTTATGTAAAATTGCGTTGTCAACAGGTTTCAAAGAACTTCGTACACAAGACGTCGCCAGCATATAGAACTTTCCTGAAGGCTGTAGAAACGCCAGAATGCTTTGCATCAGGCTTTAAAAGCACCTTCCACGCGACAGAGCACAGTATTCGTGTTGTTTTGAACCATGGGAGGTGGTAGCCAGTAGAAACGTGCATACGGCAAAAAATTATACAGCAGTTCCAGAATAACAAATCCCAGCGAGCTCTTGCCCATGAATTATCAGTTCCACTCTCTCTCTACTGTTAATGGGATCATCAAGCGTTTCAGAGAAATCGGGAAAACAGAACCAGGGACTGCATCAGGCAAGCAGCGATTATTGAATGTTAGGGACCTATGAATATTTCGACGTTACATTGTGAAAAACAGGCATGCTCCCATAAGTGAAATGACTGTTTGGGCTCGAGAATATTTTCATATACCCATATCCGAAAGCACAGTCCGTCGTTACATCAGGAGATACAACTATTACTTATATGCTACAAATAGGAAGCCATTTATGAGCACTGTAGCTAAGCGTCGCCAGGTAGCATGGGCCAAAACCCATCTAAAGTGGACCCTTGCTCAGTGGAATAGTGTTCTGTGGTCCGACGAGTCCACCTTTGCAGTGATGTATGGCAACAACGGTCGCAAGGTGCTAAGGACCAAGCACGAAAGTAATCATCCCGACTGTTATCAGAGGAAAGTTCAGAAGCCTGCATCGCTGAAGGTGTGGGGCTGCATGAGTGCAGCTGGGACAGGATTGCTTCACTTTTGCGAGGGCACTATTAACTCTGCTGCCTATATAAACATTCTTCAACAGCATCTGCGTCCATCCCACCAAAAGTTGTTCAATCAGCAGGACAACCCGAAGCCTCATGCTGCTCAGAACACCAAGGCTTGGCTACAACAGTAGCATTTCAGAGTGCTTGACTGGCCTGCCTGCAGCCCAGATCTGTCACCCATTGAAAATGTATGGCGCTTTTTAAAGCGAAAAGTCAGACAGCGGAAGCCTCGAACACTGCAGCAGTTGCGGGCGTGTATTTCTGAAGAGTGGAACAAAATTCCAGTAGAAACAACGCAGAAGTTAGTGTCCAGCATGCGTCATTCGTCGGAAAGGTGACGCCACTCAGTGGTAATGTGCAATAAACGGTACGGTGTACGAAGTTCATTGCAACGTGTTGAAAACTGAACAATACAAAAAGTTGCTTATTTAATTTTTATGTTAAAATGCTATATGACAGTTGTACTAAAGCTTTGTGCACTCAATAAAGTAATTTTCATTTGTTTACAATTAGTTTCGTTGTACTTATCCAAAATTCTGTAGGTGTCCGAAGTTCATTGACGCTAGGGTTGTACATTCAACTCAAAAAAACAAAACAACTAAATGCCTGTTAATATAGGTTTCGGGCTGATGACTGCATAAAGCGAAATTAGATTTCAATAATTTCAAAATAAAGTACTTTTATTAAATGATTAATTTATTAACACATGGGCTCTGAAAACAAGGAAGTTTACACTAACACTAAATCAGGGGCGTAGTTAGGGGAGGCAAAGGTGTGCAGTACACGGGCGCAACGAATTAGCACTTTAAAAACAACAAAATATCTCAATGAGAGAATACCAAAAATATAAATTGCAAATAAATATAATCAATGAAAAGCAAAATACAAATTAATAAAAAAAACTGCGTTCAAAGTGTTTGTTTTTCCTCTAAATTCACAAAATAATTTTATCAACGTCTGTAAGCTTCCATAGATTAAGAAGCTTGAATCCACCCTTGTTTTATCCCTGATGATCCCCCTCTAGCGTTAAAAAGTTGAACTTCCGCTGGGACAGAGGAAAGCATTGAAATGAGAGGCGATGCGGAGGCCTAATCGACAATAAGGGGTACTATCAGCAGCTGTTGCCATTTTCGAGAGCGAAGAAAATGAAATATTTTTAATCCTATCGGAATAAAAATACAATCATTGTTCTGTAGTAGGAGGGAAAAGTTTTCGTATCAAAACGATCGCATGACTTTTATTTGTGCAGGGGTTCTCAAACTTTTATTTGTTCGTAGCACACCTTAATTATGTTTATATTTTCTTAATTTTTTTTCGCGGTAAGGCAACGCAATTTCACAATGTATAGCTGTACCCGTGGAAGGAGATAACACAGTTATTTCCTTCTTCCATGGCTGTACCGCGGCACACCCTTTTGAAAGCCCCTTTTGATAACACAGACAAGAGAAAGAAACCCGTTTTTTCCTTAATCTTTTATTATCCTTGACCCCTGCTACGGCGGACAGAAAAGAGGCTACGTCATGGATTAATTTTCTGACCTCCTCAGTCAAGAATTTTTCGACTGACTTATACGTCATCATTCTGACTAGATTATGATGTCACAAGTCCTCTGCCGAACACGTTTTCTGAGCAGTCAGTCAGTCAGAATCAGTTGCCGAACGTTTCGTGCCTCAGATCCAGTCAGATCTGACTCAGATCTGAGTTGCCGAATGCGGCAATTAACGCTGTTTCAATGGGCTTGGGACAGTGAGGATTTTATTACTAATTGTCATGTTTATTTTCAAATTAGCCACGTTAGGTTGCTCCATGAACTATCTAATGATCTATTCTGCAGGTCGATGTCGCTTCAGTCTTCAAGTCAGTCAGATTTTGCGTTCGGTACTTCGACTCAGATCAGCTCAGATGCAAGTCAGAAAATCGTCATAGGTCACATGACCTAGTCAGATCTGACTCAGTCAGATTTGAGTTGCCGAATGAGGCAATCAAAAGGATTGAGAATTGTATAGGAACCCATGCCACGGTCTCACAGGACTATTGCCGGAAACTGCTGCTTAATGACGCAGAGTCGCGACGAAAGCTAAGGTGTACGAGGAAAGGGTCAATTTCTTGGAAAACGGAGCCATATGAATGGGAAAGTTATTTTTGAAAAGACAGACAATAAGCGAAATTAAAACGTTAAAAAAATTAAAAAAACAGTTTATTTTAAAATAACAACGTTAAATGAGAAAAAAAAAAAAAAAAAAAAAAAAGCGTATTAAGTTAACCGTAAATACAAAACATGAGATTTTTTTAATTAAAAAACCCGAATTAACAGTAAAAGATGGCTTAAATACGCGAAATAACAGCATGGAGTTTTCAAATGAAAAAAAAAATACAGACAAAAATGAAAAACGGTAAAACAGAAAATAAATGCGTTATTTATTTATTTTTTATTTGTTTTTAACGAAAACACCCACAAGAAAAAAAAAAAACGTAATGTCAATGAAGGAAATTTTGGAAAAATTAAAGCGTGTCACTCTATCTAGTAGGGTAACACCTGCCACACTTCTCAGAAATCTCATTTCGGCTGCTTGTACCCGTGATCGCACTCTTTCAGTCATTACCCAAGCCTCATGACCATACGTGAGAATGGGGACAAAGATAGATTTGAAGACGGAGAGCTTGGCTTTGTTACCCAGCTCGCGTTTCATTACCACGGTTCGCCACAGTTCGCGTCTGACACAGCTTGCTGCACCGATCCGAGCATCCAATTCTTTCTCCTGCCGTCCATCACTCGTGAATGCAATCCCGAGATACTTGAATTTCTCCACCTGTCTCAATGAGGCTCCCCTAACATGCAGAGCGCACTGAGCAGGCTGTCTTGAAAGGACCAGAACCTCGGTTTTAGCCACACTGATCTTCATCCAGCTTCTTCACATTTGGCTGCAAACCGGTCTAGTGCATGCTGAAGGTTCGTGCGAGAAGACCCAAGGAGGACAAGGTCGTCAGTAAGGGGCAGTCGCCCACACAAACATGCTCATCGCCTCGGCTACCCCTGTCTATCCAGTCCATAAAGATAATGAACAAGAAGGGCGACAGTACGCACCCTTGGCGGAGTCCAACACCCACGGTGAACGATCTTGACTTAATGCCATTTATCCGGACACACATCTCAGAGCTTTCGTACAGAGACATGATAGCAACCAGTAATTGCCCATCCACTCCATACTCTTGCAACACTTGCCAGAGCTTCTCCCGAGGAACTCTGTCATATGCTTTTTCGAGGTCCACAAAGCAAGCGTAGACCTCTTTTGCATACTCCCAGGATTTCTCAAAGATTTGCCTTAGAGCAAAGATGTGATCCGTCGTGCTTCGGCCAGGTCGGAAACCACAC
>JAHWFO010083800.1:0-10162 GCA_023313115.1 Rhysida immarginata
TTGGTGGAAAGTCTTCCCCGAAGGGTGGAAGCTGTGATTCGGGCAAAAGGATGTGCAACGCCCTATTGATTTCCATGAAATCGTGGCTAGAGCGCAAATGTGCATGTGTCCGGATACTTGTGATCATATAGTGTATTTGGACTTGATTAAAGCTTGATTCAGTCCATCATGAATTATTTTTATTTTTAAAGTTAGCTGAATTAGGGGCATTGCAAATTATAGGATTAATTTAAACAAAAATTAATAATAAAGTTAGTCATCCTGTGTATTTTGTTTAATATTTTTATTAATGATGATTTTAAACTTAAAAATTATTGGTTCACCACAGGTTTATGCAGATGATTGCTTATTTTACGCACTGAGTGGCCAGATTATCAAGACCAGCTGACGTTTGTAGTCAAATTAGCTATGATTTGGCGCTGACGTTGCTAGAGGGCCAGACCATTATATTTGGGGAAGCAAGTTGTTTACCACGACAGCAGAAGTGGTTTGTTTCTGAAGATATGGATAAACGACGCCATTGAACAGCCTTTGAACCTGGCATGATTGTTGGCGCTCGGAGCCATGAGCGAGTATCAGCAAAACAGCTGCATTCGTTAAATGTTCAAGAGCAGTTGTTGTTAAAGTGTTTAAAGACAGGACTGTCAGCCGGAAAACTGGATCTGAACGTGCGTGTTGTGACCGTCAGCGATTAATCAATGTTCTGGCAGAACGGAGATTGGCAAGACTGGTACCAGCCAGCAGACGGGCAACAGTGCATCAAATTTCTGCACATCTTAATCAGGGATCCTCTCAACTGAGCTCTGAACGCATTGTTCGCCGTACACTCTATCGTATGGGATATGGAAGCCGAAGGTCTGTGCGAACACGTATGCTGTTTGCAATTATCAACATAAAACGTCTCCAATTCGTACAGGAACACAAGTATTAGACGGTCGAGCAACTGATATTTAACAACTGTCAATGATGTGTAATTATGAATACAACGTAAAGGTAATGATGATAATTCAAATTGGTTCCAAGGTACGTGGTTTAATGGTATCATTATGGTCTATTAGAAACTTTCAATGTTAGCATTGGCCAGTTGAAAAATATGGTTGAATTGTTTAGTTTAGCCTTTCGGTACTTGGTTATGTCATTCCTTTATGGTACATGTGTTCATTTTAGCTGTACATTCACATTCAGATGAATCAAAAATTTTTCAAATTTGACCCCGAGCAACGAAAAAAGCTTTCAATTTAAATAGAAAAATTCATGTTCAAAATTCAAAAAGTTTTCTTTTAAAAAGTTCCAATGGATGGCGTCTCCCTCCAAGTACGGCCCTTTAGTAAAATATAAAACATGAATTCTTTCTAAAATATTCTAATGTTTCTTCATGTGTTCTTTTTCTGGAAATTAACTCACAGAAATTGCAACACTTCATCTAAAAAGAGCCCGAGCAACGCCGGGTAAAACAGCTAGTAAACAATAAATGTAAACTGTAGCTGAACCTCCAAACATCAGGCAATGATATTATTTGAAAAAATGGAAGGTAAAATTCTACGACCTCGATTCGAACCAGGAACCTCGAGTGTCATATTGGCTATCGCGTAGAGCACATGACACTTTATTATTTAGTCTGTGAATCCATCAAACATTCTGATGTTTGGATAGGAGAAATTATCAATCTGTGAGCCGGGTGCCCGCCTCTCATTGGGCTTTCCACCTTGACAACTTGGTTGTTTTTAAGACACGTAGTGACAGCATGACTGCACGGGTGTAGGCGATAGTTCAATTGGTAGAGTTTTCGAGTATACGGCAGTTGAGGTCTTTGGTTCGAATCCGGTCGCAGAATTTTTCCTATTCATAATTTCAAATAATATCATTATATAAAGTGTAACGTGGTCTTTACACCCCTCAAGTTTCAGGATAATTCGTCAAATATTTTTCTAGATATTCCAACAAAACGTCTAAAATCAAAGGTGTTCATATTATTTTGTCCAACCCCTGTATATTAAGTAGCGTCCTATAATCGCAGAAAAAATACAGTAATTTTGACGTAGAACTACGTCTATCAGGGGTGCAGCCGAGGAAAAATTCAGTCGCGGTTTTTCGTTCAAAAAGTGATGTACATGTCTCAGTCTATATCTTTCTATCACTATATCCTACAACTATGGTCATTATCTCGTTGGAAAGAGGAAGGTTGAGTCTTGAATAATAAGCAAAAATTTCACCAAATGAGCCACTGGGTCAAAATTTACAGCAAGTTAAAGTTAAGTGAATTTTATGCTCGCCATCGTAATAATGGAGTGGCGCTACTGCAGCATATACGTGTGCGGCGTGTATTGAAACTAATTGGAGCTAACCATGGCCTACGAGAAAAGGCCTGTGCTTTTAATATAAAGAAGGCCTGTGCATTAGGTATAAAAACATGGAAACACGAGCGTTTTAAGACAGTATCATGAAATCCTGTCATCTGCCGGCGAAATCAGTACATCATCATTTATATAAAATCAGCGATGGTGGACGTTGTCACAACAAAGAAAAAATCTAACAATGAGTTATCTAACAATGGGTTATTTCCCGATTATACAAACGGGTGGGTACGCTTCTAGTTTTCTATTAAAAATATGTTGTAAAATAATAAAATATATATTATTTTAAGCAGATTAATTATTTTAATAAATGAACTTTGAAGTTTTGTTAATTTCTTAAAACGAAACAATAAATCTGACTAAAATAATACGAGGGTTGGGGCAGAAGTCATGGCAACTATTTTTTTTATGAGAATTCAAGCATGGGTGGAAAATGTGAAATATACAGATGAAAGGACAAGGAATGGACGAAATGTACGGACATTTAACAACACGCCAACACTTTGCTTCTCATGTTTATTAACGTACTTGACAACATTACAGGTTTCATGTTCTGGAATCATGAAGCCTGTAATGTTTCATACGTTTCATGCTTCTGGAAAATTTATTCTGGAACATGATTACAGATTTCATTTTCCAGAATAAGTAACAGAAATCAAAATAGAGAATGGCTGTTTTGATATACGAGCGTTGTTCAACTCGGGTTACATCCACCTTGCACGGCGGTTGTCTGAGAACTGATTTAACAATGCTCTCTGCGCAACATCAGGAACTCACGGAGCCATATAATGTTGTGGAAACATGCTAGCAGTCACAGCTTCCTTGAGACATATGACATTTTATGATACCATCCCTTAGCTCTGAGAAAAAAAAATAATTGCCATGACTTATGCCCCAACCCTCGTGTATGTTTTCAAACATGTTGGTCTTAGTTGTTTGTAAAAATATCAATATATGGGTCTTTAAAACAACAGTGATTTTACGACATAGAGTCGACGCGTTTCAGCCGTGGCTTTCTTCAGGACTGTGTGTATAATGATTAAAGAAGCTTAGAAGAACAAAATTGAAATGAAATTGAATATAGTGACTTTTTTTTTTAATTTTGTTCTATTGTTCGCCAAAAAATACACACAAACGGTAACCAATAATAAGATACAGTAGTAGTTCTACGCCTTAAAAACCCGCGGCTTTGGCAGTCACCAGAGCCTCTGCCAATTTTTTTTTTAGACTGAACTTGTATATAACGACCATTTTTGCTTGGTCCCGTGGAAGATTGTTATATTCTGTTTATTCTCATTTAATATCTTTTATACTTGCAAGATATCGCTAGGCTTTTAACCTGTTGTTTATAATCTGAAATAAATAAGGTAAGACCCTAGATACGCTACTTCATTCAACTCACCTCCCACTCGTAGTTATCATGTCTGTAGTAGAGGCCAACTGCCCAGGGCCCGGAGAGTTGATTCTTTTCGCAGCCAACCGTGCGTTTTTTTCGATGTTGATTGATCTCTTTGCCAGATCCGATTACCATGGGTTGGCGGAGCCCACACAAGAAGTTTCCTAAAAAAGAAAGAAGCCAGGGCATTGCAAATTAGAATGTCGGAATTTTGGGGATGACTCCAAAAGGAAGCCACGGGGAACTGAGCTGAAATTAAATGATAGATACTAGCTCCCCATATTCTCATTTGACCTGGAAGGACTGTAGTTACGGGACAGGATACCACTTCCTTAGCTTTTCCAGGACATAGGAGGCCGCCATGTTGGGGCCTAGGCTGGTCGCACTGACGACTCTTAGATCTCGTACCCTGGCTCCACTCGCTCCACTCGCTCCATGACGACCATTCGCCATCGACTAAGAACCACAAAAGAAAAAAGAACGAATCAGTCTGCTGTGTTCAATATGTATTTGGGCATTGATAGCAAGAGCTGGCATCCCAGGAGATTAATCAATCAAAATTGATTACGTGGTAATAATAATTCTGCTTACTTGGGCAGGCTTGTTTGTTGCAGTTTTCAGCCTCGTTTGTTTCTCCTGGGCAGTCCTTTCCTCCGTACTGTGGTCGTGGTTGGGCACACAGACGGCTTCTGTGTCGTCGTCCCCCGCCACACGATTTAGTGCAAACGGACCAGTCAGCCCAAACGGACCAAGCGCCATCAACTGTAAAACGAACACAAAATCCAGGATAAAGTGCTTTCAATTACACTAAAAGCCTTGAGAGTTAAATATGAGGGTCACTATGAAACTCAGGGTTACGGCTCAGTTAAAAGTAACTCTTCGTTAAAGTGCCGGTTAAAGTTTATTGCGTTGCACCAAGAGAAGTTAGGACTTAATCAGACGTTAAGCAGCAGTTTAACTTAAACGGTCGATGAGCACGGTTTAAGTCCATGGTTAGCGAAACTAAATGACATTCCAAAACAGAAATAGATTTTATTCTAATTAGTTAAACTAATTATCCAACAGGCAAATTGGATCGCTATTTAGGCAAGCTAAATGGATCAGCCATTTTGATAAACTAACGGCCGGTTGCAACAACGTCAGTTAAAACGACCCTAACTTTCGGTTAGTTAACGATCGGTTAAGTCCTTTAACCGGGAAATGTTGCACCAATCCTAGTTAAGTCTCAGTTAGCTAACTGGATGTAATTTGAGTAACGAGGAGTGTGATTGGTTCGTTTTGCTCCAATTAAACTTCCGGTCAACATGGCTGATTGTTTTCAATTAGCTGTTTGATAACTACATTATCCAAATAGGGTATCAATTTAACTGGTTGATAATTAGTTTATCCAAATTGCTATTTGAAAATTAGCTTATCCAACTAGTTATCCAATTAACATATCCATTAACTTTTTCAATTAGCTCTTTGATAATATTAACTTATCCGTTTAGCTGTTCGATAATTAGCATACCCAGATTGCTGTTTGAAAATTAGCTTATCCATATAGCATACCCAATTAGCTATCAAACTAGCTTATCCAGGAGCTTATCCAAATAGCTGTTTGATAATTAGCTTATCCAAATTGCTATTCAAATCGCTTATCCATTTGGCTTATCCAAATAGCTAATTCAAATTGCTATTCAAATCGCTTATCCATTTAGCTTATCCAATTAGCTTATCCAAATCGCTTATCCAATTAGCTTATCCAAATAGTTGTTTGATAATTAGCTTATCCAAATAGCTTATCCAATTAGCTTGTCCATTTAGCCTATCCAATTAGCTTATCCATTTAACATATCCAATTAGCTTATCCAAATAGCTTATTTAAACAGCTGTTGGATAATTAGCTTATCCAAATCGCTTATCCAATTAGCTTATTCATTTAGCATATCCAATTAGCTTATCCAAATAGCTATTCAAATGGCTTTCCAATTAACTTATCCAAATAGCTTATCCATTTAGTTTATCCAAATAATTTGTACAATTAGCTTATCCATTTATCTGTTTGATAATTAGTTTATCCAATTAGTTTAATATATAATTCTATTTCGGAATGCCGTTTTGCTTCGCTAACCATGGACTTAAACCGTGGTCATCGAGCGTTTAAGTTAAACCGCCATTTAACGTCTGGTTAAGCCTTAAATTCTCTTGATGCAACGCAAAAAATTTTAAACGGGACTATAACGAAGAGTTAGTTTTAACTGACGTTGTTGCAACCGGCCGTAAATGGCTCAAGAGGTTTGAATCAGACAACTGGATCAGGTGAATGGATCAGCCAAGTGGATCAACCAACTGGATCAGCTATTTGGATCAGGAGTTTGAATCAGACAACTGAATCAGCATTAGGATAAGCTAAATGAATCACCAGTTTGAATCAGACAGCTTTTTCAGCCATTTTCATAAGCTAAATGGACCAGTCATTGGGATAAGCTGAATGGATCAACCATTTGGATCAGGAATTTGAATTAGCCCACACAAACTGATATCTAAGCAAGAGAGAGGGCAGGGTAATGCGGTTAGAACTTCAGGAGTTTTGGAGATGACGGGCAACTTAGCTTAAATTGTATGAGGACACTGAGTCCCTATGGTCTCATTTCACCTGAAACGTGTGCTGTTACGTCGCAAGGTTGCTCTTCCTCAGCTTCCCCAGGACAAAGGAGGCCGCCATGTTGGGGCCTAGGCTGGTCGCACTGACGACTTTTAGATTTCGAACACTGGCTCCACTCACTCCATGACGACCATCCGCCATCGACTAAGAACCACAAAAGAAAAATCAACGAATCAGTCTACTGTGTTCGATTTGCATTTGCTATTGATAGCAAGACCCTGGCATCCCAGGAAACTAATCAAATTTGACTACATGGTAATAATAATAATAATAATTCCACTTACTCGGGCAGGCTTGTTTGTTGCAGTCTTCAGCCTCGTTTGTTTCTCCTGGGCAGTCCTTTCCTCCGTACTGTGGTCGTGGTTGGGAACACTGACGGTTTCTCTGTCGTCGTCCTCCGCCACACGATTTAGTGCAAACGGACCAGTCAGCCCAAACGGACCAAGCGCCATCAACTGTAAATCGAATACAACATCCAAAATCAAGTGCTGTCAATTACAATAGGAGTCCATAAAGACTCGAGAGCTCAATACGAGGGTCAGTAAGAAACATTGCAGATATATAAAAAAAGTTAAACAAGCATAAACATTTTGATTACTAGAATTTCTGAAAGTATTCCTCTGCGACATTCTACACCTTCTGGATTCTTGTAAACCATTTTTGGAAGCACAGTTTTCATTTATTTTCATATACGGCCGGTTGCAACAACATCAGTTAAAACTAACTCTTCGTTATAGTCCCGTTTAAAATTTTTTGCGTTGCATCAAGAGAGTTTAGGGCTTAACCAGACGTTAAGTGGCAGTTTAACTTAAACGCTCGATGACCACGGTTTAGGTCCATGGTTAGCGAAGCAAAATGGCATTCCGAAACAGAAATATATTTTAAACTAATTGAATAAACTAATTATCAAACAGATAAATGGATAAGCTAATTGTACAAATTATTTGGATAAACTAAATGGATAAGCTATTTGGATAAGTTAATTGGAAAGCCATTTGAATAGCTAAGTGGATAAGCTATTTGGATAAGCTAATTATCAAACAGCTATTTGGATAAGCTAAACGGATATGTTAAATGGATAAGCTAATTGGATAGGCTAAATGGATAAGCTAATCGGATAGGCTAAATGGATAAGCTAATTGGATAAGCTAATTATCAAACAAGTATTTGGATAAGCTAATTGGATAAGCTTTTTAGATAAGCGATTTGGATAAGCTAATTGGATAAGCCAAATAGATAAGCGATTTGAATAGCAATTTGGATAAGCTAATTATCAAACAGCTATTTGGATAAGCTCTTTGGATAAGCTGTTTGGATAGCTAATGGGATAAGCTAAATGAATAAGCTAATTGGATAAGCTAAATGGATAAGCGATTTGAATAGCAATTACGATAAGCTAATTATCAAACAGCTATTTGGATATGCTAATTATCGAACAGCTAAACGGATAAGTTAATATTATCAAAGAGCTAATTGGAAAAGTTAAATGGATATGTTAATTGGATAAGCTAATTTTGAAACAGCAATTTGGATAAATTAATTATCAAACAGCTAAATTGATACCCTATTTGGATAATGTAGTTATCAAATAGCTAATTGAAAACAATCAGCCATGTTGACCGGAAGCTTAATTGAAGCAAAACGAACCAATCACACTCCTCATTACTCAAATTACATCCAGTTAGCTAACTGAGACTTAACTAGACTTGGTGCAACATTTCCCGGTTAAAGGACTTAACCGATCGTTAACTAACCGAAAGTTAGGGTCGTTTTAACTGACGTTGTTGCAACCGGCCGTTAGTGCTGTAAGCTCATTTTCAAAGGCGTCAACAGTTTCTTGGTGAAGAGTAATTCCTCTTAGTCCTGTCTTTTGGTAGACACACTGTGGTGTAACAATGAGCGGTAACAGTCCTTTGTTCCTTCAGAGGTATGGTTGCTATGTGGCCACCACTCTTTTGCCAATAATTCTTTGTCTTGGTTGGTAGATATTCATCAGGAAAAATCCAAACTGTAAATTGGCGTTTGTTTTCCGAAACAAACTGGTAAATCCAAGTTTCATCATTGAGAGTTGCCTGCATCAAACATGGCTAGCGTTTCTTCACACAATTCAACACAAATTATTTCTCGACTAAAGATGCATTCTCATAGCTCGCTTTTTTGCTTGAAGCTTTTAGCGTTTTGCGTGATTTTTAAAGCTCAAAGCTATTCTAAACACTAAACTGATTTGCTGCAGCGAGTGGATTTTCAACCTGCTTTGCTGCATTGTGGGCCTATCTATGCAAACATGGAATGAAAAATGACAAATGATCTATGACGCGTATCGTATCACATTTCACTAATTGGATATTCAATAAAATGGAGCAGTAGCACGACTGGCTTTTCACTGTGCTTTGGACCGGTGAAGCGCGTTTCACTCTTTCTGGCAGTATTAACAAACACAATTACCTTTACAGATCGTGTGGCTTCACTGCTGATTTCATAATCGTACCATTTTTCTTCGAGGGAGCTGTGCAAAAACTGCTCCGGTCAACAATTGGGGAGAACCGTCTTCTCATTCGATGCTTTCTGTATGTATGGCCAACCAGAAAGCCCGATCTAACGGCTTGTGAATTTTCGCTATGGGGGCATCGGAAGTGAAAAATGTACCTCGATCAACCCACATCCGGCAACATGTGTCAACCATGGAAATGTTGCTTGATGCAGTGAACAAAAGTGGTGTCTCATCTGACAGCTGTGTTGCTGAATGACGGACGGCATATTGAACATTTGTAAGGAGACAGCTAATCCGGCATCTTGCCGTCTGAAAATTTGGATAATCTGATGCCTGTAACCTGACAACGCCATCTGGCGGTCAAAAACCGGACAATTAATTTTATTCCCTGGAAAAAAAATCCGACTTCATTTGAATCGTTTCGATATCTCAAAACTTTCGTAGTGACCCTCGTAATAGAAAAACAAAAAGTACCTGGACAGGGATACTGGTTACATGGTTCGCTCTCAGTGCTGTTCCCTTGGCAGTCCTTTCCCCCGTGCTGGGGTCTGGGGTTGATGCAGGCCCGGTAGCTCTGCCTAATCCCACCGCCGCACGATTCAGAACATTCGGTCCACCGGCTCCAAAGGGTCCATCCTCCGTCAACAACTACGAGTGAAAACAAAGAAACATTAACAAGGAGATTAGTTAGGCCTCAACCTGGCAGTGAGCTTTTTCCTTGGCAGGGACTATCTCGGTTTTCTCTCCTGGACATTCTTTATCTTCTGGTGACTCTGTGAGCTCCCACATGATTTATTTTGATGTTAATGCTATGAATTAATATTTACTTAGTATTGTCTGTATTAATCTACGTTTTCATTTACAATCTAAAAAGAAGAATACGCACGAGAATAGTTCCAAAGAACTAAGTTAGTTGTGCCAGCTGCTATTGCCCACAATCCTCACGCAAGTACTCAAGAAATAGCTACCAATTCCGGAATTTCACGAACTAGTACCCGCAGAATACTGCATCGTCATAAGTTTCATTCATATCGTATTTCAATGCGTCAGGAACTTCATGGCAATGATTTTCATAATCGAGGATTGTTTTGTGTCTGGGCACGTGAACAGATCCAATGAGACCCAAATTTCTTCCGTAAAGTACACTATATGATCACAAATATCCGGACACATGCACGTTTGCGCTCTAGCCACGATTTCATGGAAATCAATAGGGCGTTGCACATTCCTTTGCCCGAATCACAGCTTCCACCCTTCGGGGAAGACTTTCCACC
>JAHWFO010083801.1:0-44123 GCA_023313115.1 Rhysida immarginata
TTAAAGCAAATTTGTGAAATAATTCTTCTATTCCTTCTTATTTCACACAGACAGTCCGCCTGCGAGCGCCGCCATTTTGAAAACAGCACTCAGGCCTTTATCTAGTGGGCTGTGGCAACACCTCCTAAAGAGAAAGCCTGTGCACGGAAACGTCATACATTGTTGCTTCATCTAAGTAGGGCATTGTTATTCGTATTTCTACCAATAATAAGCCCTGGATTTGCACTACTCTGATGATGTAACAATGTATGACGGTTTCCGTGCAGAGGCTTTCTCTTTAGGAGGTGTTGGCTGTGGTTGAACGACTGGTGACGTCATTTCTAACTCCAGCCAATAGACGTTACGGGAAGTAAATCGCTTAAGATATTCCATGAAACATTCGCTTTCGTTTTCGAAACATTGCTTTCGTATTTAAATTTAGTTTCTATTTTCGTTTTTTTTAAATAGATAAATGAAATTAATGAATTAAAAAATGACGCAGAATAGTCGACTCGAAGGCAATTTGTTTTATATTATGACTTTTAATAGGTTTTCCACGTTTCAACGATATCTCCGCCTTTACAAGTGCATCATAGGTAAAATTCAGATAAAGCATATTGATGAGAAGACTTACTGCGCATGTCAAAAAGATCGTTCAACTTACGTGGCGGCAACTTTATAACCACTTAAAATCAATAGTTTATTCCACACAAATTAATGATCGTGATGCTCTAAGCCAACGTATCGAAGTGAGCTGTCTTAAAACCAGAGCAACGCCTAGTATTTTTGAGCACAAAAGGAGGCCGACGGTAAACCGTGCAGCAAAGTTCATCATGGTGGACATTTTGAATAGTTATTGTAAATACGTACAGAGAGTTCTCACACTCTAAGGTGAAATGGAAGAGTTCACTTTATCGTGCCCAATAGGTAAGGACATCATAGAGATAGTGTACTTTATATCCTCATGTGCGGTCTGTGAGCTGCTTTTTTCACTCAAGCCTGCTCGGAACCACTCGTTGCAGCCTATTGCTGAAGTGCCAGGATTTAAGAAAATTAGATCATTTAAAAAAAAAAAGTTCCCTACCTATCTCTACCTACTGAGCACGGTAAAGTGAGCACTTCCATTTCACCTTACTGTGTGAGAACTCTACAGTACTTATTACCGTTCAAAGAACCGATGTGTCTCCTTGTTTAAAACACGCATGTTTATGCTTGAGATTTGATATGAAATAATTGCATTGCTGTGAGATCTTCACATTTCAAAGTCATTTTTCTCAAAACGTCTGCAGTCTATTAAAAAACTTCCAAGAATATTTTCGTCTTATTTTGTCATTAAAGGGTAGCGAACACGTATCAACTTTTGCCAAAATTGATCAATTTTTCGTTGACATCAACTTTTTGTATCGATGAACAGACATTTCTGACTTGGATAATCCTTTATGAGCAAGAATCTTGAATAAGAGGTAACAGGATAATGCTCGATTCGATGTATGTATGACACAGCAGAAGTTTCAATTACACCACATGGTGTTGTGTTGGAATCAAAATAATCTTGGCTTCCTGGAAAATCTCCCAACCAGATTAAGTAATCTCTTCTTATTCAAATTAACCTGCCTCTAATATTGGTATAACAATTGAATATTCCCATTTATAAAAACTATGTGTGGGTGGGGGGGGACTTCCATTAAATCGAACTCTGCAAATTGAAATGTTTACATCAAGAATGTATATATTCGTACACTCGCCGGAAATTATTAGGAATCTACACTCACTGACGTCCAAACAGGTCGTGTCCTCGTTTGCACGTTCAAATGATGTCACACGGAACATAGGAGAAACAATTCATATCTTAGTTCATCTTCACCTCAATTCCAACCGCACCATGGGCAAGACCTAAAAGACTTTGAATGTGGTATGACAGATTAACAGGTGCCAGCCTTAAGTGACCTTTTGAAGTTTTACGCAAGGCACGGTTTCAACAGTGTTCGCCGAATGGCACGATCAAAGAGAAACAACCACCCAAACGCACACTTGCTAATATCCATGGACTATAGATAATCGGGATGAATGAAGAATGTCTAGGCTCATCTAAGACGATCAGCTCGTTACCATTCACCGGCTAACACTGCAGGGCATTTCGAAACACACAATCCGTCGAGCCCTTGCACGGCTGAAATACATCGAGAGATATCGGGTTCCTCTCCTATCGGAACGGAATAGGAACAAAAAACTCTATTGGGCGCGATTCCAACAGCGTTGGATTGTAGACGACAGGAGAAGGCTAGGTTAGGAGGACAAAGGGGCGTTCAGGTTTGGCGTTAGTCGCATGATAGCATGGACCATTCCTGTCTGATTGTCAGGCCAGTGGTAAGAATGTGATGGTATGAGAATTCTTTTATTGGCATTCTCTGGGTTTCTTATTCAGAGTAGATCAACGCTTAATTTGTACTGAGTACTTTAAGCGTTGATGCATCCCTATATGGCCACTGTGTTCCTGAAGGGTGATGATCTCTCAGAAGGAAAATCCTCCATATCATAAGGCCCGAATTGTCAGCGTGTGACGGCAAAATTTGGAACGATCGTCTGACCAGCACGGACATCACTGAACGGGCGACACGGCATGTACAGCCACAATCAACTACTACTGTGTAAATTTGGACTCTTCCATACAGGTGACCAGTATTCCTGTGGTTGGTTTCCGGCACCTTGTGGAATCAATGCCCAGAAGAATTCAGGCAATTTTGCAGGCACACGGAGGAGCAACACCATATTAGGTGAGGTTCTTAATAATTTGGCCAATAAGTGTATATTCCGGTGATTTTTCAACTAGTGTGGCGCAAAATCTTTAATAAATAGAAAACTAAAGAAAAGTTTTTTTAAGAATTTTAATTATTATCTGTTTATTACAAAATAATAGGCACAATGTTAGCTCAAAATGTATTGATTCTAGGAAACATCAAATTTTGGTACTTACTACTTTTCCCATGTCAACGTCTCATATGAAACTGGATTTAATAGTGAATCTTGCTTATTTATTTACATACCTATTTTCCAATATTTAGAATTTTATTTTAATTTTAATGTTGTTTATTCTATTTAATATAAAGTATCTCTAAACAGCAATGTAACTTAAAACACTAACTTCGGTATTTATAAATCAGCAAAAGATATTAACAATTTTTTTAATATTTTTAATAATAAATCGGAAGATGAATATCAATATTTTGAAAATATTTGATCCATGTCTTCTGCTTTTTTAACATTACATACAATTAAAATAAAACTTCAGAAATACTGATTTCTTGCTTTATCATTTTTGATTTACCAAGGTGAACTTTATGGAGAATTTAAACTGTAATAGCTCAGAAATTTAGAAATTTCATTTGCTTTTCTCCTGAAAAGAGATGAATCGTGTGATGAATTGACCATAATAAAGAACAGGAAACAAATGTAGACGACAGAAAAAACATGGAGGAATGTTAATTGCAGCGGAAGATAAACATACTTTAAGCCTTTATAAAACTGATATCATTAATATAAACTGCCAAGTTTTCAATACTAAAAGTAAGAAAACATAATTTTATTATCACTTTCAGAAAGTTTAATAAGTTAAAGGACTTTAAAGAACTTATCAATAATGGCTTGTGTTCATTCAGGTATTTTTTGACAGCACTTCAGACTCAATAAGGCAGTGTACATATGTAATTCTGTTTTTTTATATTTCTTTATTAAGTTAGCGTAAATTTTTCAATTCATCCCCGGTTCTTCTCCTATTTCACCTTTTTGAATGCTACAATTTTTCAGTGGCCCTAAAATTTATGGAAACTATAGATTAAATGTTCCGATGCAGTTATTGCGTGTGCATAGTGTAACTAGGGGTGATTTTAATTTGAAATATTGATCGTACACAACATTACTTCTTGGTACACAACGCCTGACACAGTTTTCAATGTCGGCTGAGCCTGTAAGCTAAATGGATGAGGATTCCAGTTATCCCAATGATACTTACTCATTAGACGACACTGACGAAGTCATGTAAGTATTCCATGTAATTATGTATTTATTCTATAGTCTTAACATGTTTCTTTAAAAAGATTAAGAAGAAGTACATTTGAAAGGCGAAGCATGCAAATTTAGAGCATAATATGTACACACGCGTTCATAAAAACTTCAGAATTTAATTTTTATTTTCCGTATTTCACTAACTATTTCGGATCTGAATATACTTTTTACGCAAATTGATTGTAGCAATTATAAACGGGAATTTTATAAATGATATAAAACATTATGACTGCATTGATTTTATGTAAAAAATGTCAATCGAATAATGGAAAATGGTAAAAAAAATTTCTAAAAGCTCATTTCTACATTTAAAAATGTTTCATTTATCCTTGGCGCAGAAAGAGGTGGAATGAAGTAAAAACTAAAACTCTCTTGTCATAAATTCAAGCGTACTTTCAAATAAGTTAATTTTAATATTTACTGATTCTATCATCACAAATAATTAATTTTAAATTAATTAAAAATGAAAATTAAGGACACTAAATTTGAATTTCAATGTGTCTTAAATGCCTTAAAAATCTTTTGTTACCAATAACTACTGGACAAAAAACATAAATAAGTCCGCATTTCTTTTCTTTACGCCTTGACATTTAACAATCGATTGATTTAACGAGGAGAGGTAGGTGGAGAAGAACGCTGTCGTATGAAATCTCCATGGAAACGTAAAAAATCCAATTGCCATCTACCTTTCTTTTCATGAGGTTTTTGATCGAGTTTTTTCATAGGCTTTAATTAAATCTGAAAAAAAAACAAACATATCCTACGCGACGACTGTTTAAATTTTAATTCCCCTAGTGTTATAAAAAGCGACTAATACATTACTGGCATTATATCAATTTGCGTTAATCTAATAGAGCAATAATAATTAAGTATTTGTTATTTACAGAAGAACAAAGTTGACTTACGTGCAATGGTTAAAAGTATATTCTTAAGAGATATTCGACAGTGTTGTTTTATTCGTTAAATGTACTCATTATTGCCAGTTGAGTGTTAAGTCAAATTAAGTAAAGTACCAAATATGATTATTTTGTCACTTAATTCTACATATTAATTAATAAATAAAATAATAAATGCTCAACAGCTCGGTGATGAAATGAAATTATAAAATAACTCAAAAACACCCCAAAACTCTCTTAACAATGTATTTCGAATGGTACTAAATCAGACCTCCTCCCCCACCCTCTGGGGTGGGGCCGGTTACAACTTTGAAATCTTAAATAGGAACCCCCATTTTTATTGCATATTCGGATAGTACGTCAAAAACAATAATAATAATAAATTTTTTTGTAATTCTCGAATAAAACACATCGAATTGAAGCTTATTAAAATACGTTTTCAATATTCGTGATAAAGTTGTCCAATAATACCAAACTGGACCTTCACCTCCTGGAGGTGGGACAGGGGGCAACATTAATTTTTTTAACGTACTATCCGAATATGCAATAAAAAAAGGAGGTTCCTATTCAAGATTTCAAAGTTGTCTCCCGCCCTACCCCAGAGTGTGGGGGAGAAGGGTCTATCTGAGTACCATTAGTTTGCCCCCTCCGAGACAAATAAATTTCATTCGGAACTTTTTTCGATCCCACGTACTGTTTTCGAGATATTCCAGGGGAAACTTTAAAATGGGTCACCCTGAAAAATATGGAAGGAAAAATTCTGTGACCTGTATTCAAACCAGGAACCTCGAGTGTCAAAATTCGACGCTATCGCAATTCGCAGAATTTTTTTCTTCCCTTTTTTAAACAATATCATTATCTGATGTTTGGAGGTTTCATCTCCAGTTTATATTTATTATTTATTATGGATCACTCTGTATAGAAAAAGTTGTTGAACTGTAAAACGTCTATTAATATTGTAGTATTAGTAAAAACGTCTAGTATAGTAAATATTTGGGCTAAAACCAACAAGTTGGAAGATCAAAAACTTTCTCCCAAGAGTCACGATGACTCAAACAAGGGGCTCATATAAAAAGAAGACAGGATAAGAGAAAAACACCAGCTCTCAATTTAACTTAATAGAGAGCTTAATGAAAAGAAGGGAGCAAATTCGATAATGATGAGTTATAAAGTTCTAAGATCGAAATAAAATAATTAAAAAACATCGATGCCCTATACGAATAATAATAACCATATAAAAATTGCTCATCAGAAATTTACATGAACCGGTACGTCAAAATTCGAACGCTGTTAACAGATATTATGGATTCTGCATTCAATTAAATTTAGACAACTCAGAAATGTAACAAGTTCACAATGAAGGTCACAATGGTCCATAAAAGGTTAATAAGTGAAAAAAGTTAATGACATAGATTAAGTGTAATAGCATAAAATAAAGATAGCTTTCAGGAAGTTCGGCTTAAATGTTTATAATGTCAATATTCTGTGCTCCAGTAGAACGCATTCGATTAAATTTTTTATTAACCAAAGCTCGGAAAGGCGAATTTAAAATAAGATGATCAATAGGACATAAAGGGTGTACTCAAACTGAAATTCTTTAAGGTTGTCAATCCATAAATTCACAGTATTGAAAAGTCTTTTCTGCTGGACACTTGTAACATCTGGCTTTAAAATTCAATAATACTATAAATTATATCATCCATTTTCTTAAAAATCAAAAAATTTTGTATTTCTTATTTTTATTTTCAGAAATTCTTGTTTTCTAGCTAGTGATAATTTACAGGTATTAGGAGTGCTTATCGGGGTGAGTCAAAAAACTTTTTTTTTATGATATAAATTTTTTGCTCTCAAAAAAATCCCACCTCCAAATGTAGTGGATAGATGCAATAGTAAGTGAGAATAGTAGTATTTTCTAAAAAAAAAAAAAAATAGAATGAAGTTTTTATTTGTTGATATTCGGCAAAGTAATGCACAGAAATAACCGTGCTGATCAGAATTTAAGTAAATGTACTTACTTTAAATACATATGTAGCAGAATTCTCAAATATCTTAAAGTTGAAATCTTAGCGAAGAAGATCGTAAATTACTTTACACTAGTATTGCATAATACTGTATGCGCTAAGTAATAAAATGTTACTAAAATGACCATTTCTGAAAGTATTCAAAACACACGAATTTTTATTTTAGTGCAAAACATAATACAGACATCATAGCACAAAGCATCATGTCAGTATTCTTCACTTTCGCAGGATTCAGCCTCACTGCTGCCATCATCGTCCTTGTTTACTATTTCTTGTAAAAGATCTGTATAAACCTCTTTGGAAAGGCAACCTTTTTTAACATGTTTCACAAAGTTAAATGATTTTTTAATCTCTTCTTTGGAGGTTTTTCGCTTCCAAGGTTCACTTTATCGGAGCAGTTGGTAATGTAAGCATATCCGAAAGGCATTTCTTAGCCTTTTGTTGACATTCCTTTTCCACAGATCCAGATGAATCACCTTTTCTTTTCCCCTTCTCATGTGCTTTCCTATGATTTTCATTTTCTAATTTGTTTTCTATTGTTTCCCAGAAAATAACAAAAACTATTTTATTACCCATAGATTAGCCTGTGGCGCAGAACTATCAAATTTTACTTTTATATATATTTGAGGTTAGAGTCTACCTGTAAAAATGTCATTTTTGATGAAACTTTAGGCTTAGAACTAAACAGTGAACACTAACTTAAGTAGCAAATCGCTTAAGGAGGAGTATGAAATTTTAAGTACAATAGTAGCTTTAAGTCATTTACGCTCCTATTGCACCCATCCACTCAATTAAAATCATTACATACAATTAAAGAATTAACGGTACTGTTAGTACAGTTATACGAATGCTTAAAATAGTTATATTAATAGATTAATTCTCCTTTATAAATTATAACAGAAAAGTAGATAAAATTTATAAAGGAGAATTTTCACTTAATTTATTAATATAATCTATTCCTCTTTTTTACTTAAACTATTTAATTTACTATACTTAAAATAGTTAGTGTATAACATTAATTTAACAAAATTAATTGTATCCTGATTTACGATTTCACTTTTTTTAATAAAGATTTCTCTATGTGGTGTGATCAAAATTATTAAGGCGTAAGAATATATTTTAAAAGTTTTCTCAACAATCCTATGAAATTTGGTAAAGTGCCCATCCTCCCCTTTTGTTGTTTTTTTTTCTGTAATAAAAAGTTACAAGCTAAAATTAAAATCAATAAAATATCTAATACAATCTAACAATGAAACTTAGACGAAATAATTAAAAAATTCCTTTACACACAACTTGCAGAAAATTAATGATGCTGAGAAATTACGACGCTTTGAAGATTTGTAATTAACCTGAATTCTTGGTTATTCACCTCTCAACGCTGACATTCTCTTATTTAGTATGAATCGACACAACGTATTCCAATAATTATAAACTTAAGCATGGTCCCCACTAGCAGAAAACAAGAGAGCAGAAACCAGGGCGTATTTTTTTCTGCCTTTTTACTTTCTGCTCCTGCAGGTGTCCCACATGGCAGAAACTCAAAAGGATAAGACAGCACAAGTGTGCTACCTAAACGCCATCCTTTGTTGTAATTTGGCATTCTTGCCCAACGCAAATGCATTGCACCGAAGCCGTCGATTGATCTAAACGGTCGGCTTCGTCTGCACTCTACCCAATCATCAATCATCATATCGAATTTTTGTATTCAATTGTTGTTTATTCCACATCAATTTTCTTTCTCGACCTCTTCACCTTTGTGAGCTGAGTGTCCGGTGTGTGTGTGTGTGTGTGTGTGTGTGTGAGTGAGAGAGAGAGAGAGAGAGAGAGAGAGAGACAGAGACAGAGACAGAGAGCGAGCGAGAGAGAAAACCGTCACCAGTGAGAAAATGATGACGTAATTTCTCACTGGGCTAACCGTATTTTTCTCGGTGAGGACGGTTAGACTAACCGGTTAGGCATAGCAGCACTAACTGGCGTTTCTGACCGCGTTAAAATGACGTCACAGTTTTCTCACCAGGATTTCTGACCGACCAAACGCTAACTCTTCTCACCAGCGAGAGTTTTTGACCTTAGCCAGGGCGAGAGAGAGAGAGAGAGAGAGAGAGAGAGAGAGAGAGACGACGTCACGGTAACATCACTGCTGAGATCGTTTTCTATTGGCTGAGATCGTTTCTGCCCTGCTTCTGCCACAAAAGTTGAACTCAACTCAACTCCAAAAAGCAGAAATTTTCAGTCGGGCAGAAGAGACGAAACAGAAAGTGACATCATAAAGTTTTTCTGCTTTGTGGTTTCTTCCGTTGTTTTTACGCATGTGGAAACCACGCTTTACTCGAGTTTCTCTGAACTATAAATAAACATAAAACTATTTCTCCTATAAAAATTAAACATTAACAAATCAACTTAAAGTTTAATTCTTGCAGAAGGACACTCTGCGTTTGCATTATTTTATTTAACGTAGAAATTACAGACATAATCCTTCTGGTTCGGCACAGTCTTTATGAGCTCACATTTACCACCATTGGCATTATACCCATTCTTCACTCCGGCTATCGTTTTCTTTTGCTACCGTCGCAGAAGATGTAATCAGCGTCCATGTTTTGAGGTATTTTATTCAGGTTATGAGCATCTTCCGATTCGGAATCATTATCTATAATTTCCTCTTCATTACTGCTGGTCGTAGGTGTAGCCACTCTCCTCTGGGCTCTTGTGTGACTGCTTCTCCCTCGTACACTGTCTCTATCATGAACAGCACGGTCTTGGTTAATAAAATGATGAAATCAAAATGTTGATTACAAATCCCGGGAGCCATATTACAGACAACAACAACAGAGGGACGAATTAAAGAAAAGCACTGAGTTTGACAAACAACAATAATAGGGGCTAAGGGAAAAAAACTAACGTGAGTTTACTTCAACATGTCAAAGACGGAATATTATCAGTTATATATTACAACCACAATCTCTTCTGCAAATTTCCATAATACAGTCGAACCTTGGTAACTGGATAGCTTCGGGACCGAAAGAAAATATACCAATTATTCGGAGTAGGGATTTTCGTTTTAAAAAATACACTACTCAACATTAATTGATTTAAACAGTGTCTAATGGTTAATTTAACTGTATAAAATTACCAGTTATCACAAAACAAAAGAATATTCTGCTTCTGCATTCATATTTGTTGATCGAATTTTTTCAGCCACTGGAAAAACTTTCGTCACTATCGTGCGTTGATAGAACTGCTTTACCGACAGATGAGTCAACAGCAAGCGATATCTATAAGGAGTTATTGCTTTATTGGATATTCTACCTATCCCCTACAGGGCATTAATAATTGATTTATTAGACTTGGAGGGCAATTTACCAGCAGGGTACCACATTACTACCTTTTTTCTCTACTGGTTAACTGCCAGTAGTGTTTATGTAACATTTTAAGCACTTGACGCAGCGGCGTAGTTGAATTAGGCCGTCCGGGCAGTTCTTCAGTACCCCCTTCTCGAGTGACCAAATGATATACATCAAACTTACTAGACAAAACAGTAAAATGGATAGTTCTACACTGTCAAATGGACAGTTCTACTACCCCAGTAGAAAAACATTTTCTTCAATGCAGTTGGCTCCCTTATAAAGTGTCGCCGGGGGGCTGCCTGTCCCCTTCGCCCTCCTCTTTGCTACGCCCCTGATTTCACGTAGTTTGTAAAACCCCTTTTGATATTGGATATTACTCCTTTCATCATCCGATAAATTGTAAATCTCATTTTATAAATTACCAAAATTTATTTGTAGAGACTGAAGAAAATTTCATTAAAATCTTACACAATAGTGGTTTAAATTTCGACACACTACTTATCAAGATGTGCCTTAAAAAACTTTAAAAGTGTAGAAATGATATTGTAAGATAACTGAAAGAAATCATCCCAAAACCTGGGACGTTTCATTATTTCCATCTCGATGCAAAGAAAAGGATCCCGATCCAAACCAGAGAAATGTCACTATCACCTTCAAAATTTACAGTTGGCACCTTACACTTGGCCTTCGCCATACTCGAACACGTCCATCGGATTGGTACAGAGCATAACGGTACTCGTTATTCGATAAGAGTGCAATTGCAACAACAGATTACCAAGCAGTGAATAAAATCTTGTAAACATCCAAGGAGGAGCTTTAGCAGTAAAGCAGAAATACATTTATACATTTATTAAAAAGAAATTAACCCCCTCCCCCATTCACCCACCCCGAGTAGGGTGAGGGAAGTAGCAGATCCTGCGGTCATCTATTTTTACCCCTTTATCTGCACTTTTTACCTCTCCCCAAGTTTTTTAATAAAAAAAAATTGATTTTCTCGAACGTAATATGTATAAAATGTAAAAAACCACGTTATCTTCTTTCCTTTTTCATCATTTCCGAACGTATGATATATAACATGCTATATGTTGCCATAGTTCTAAGGACCAAGTGACTGCTACCCCCGCAAATCCGACCCCAATGGAACAAATGGGGCTAAACTTCATAGCAATGTAGATCTTGTCTAGAGGAATCTGGATACTGAATTTCACGCCTTTACATAATAAATAGCACATAGATATGTTGTCCTCTCTGAATCCCACCCCCGTAATTCCGACCCCAGTGTACCAATCAAAACCAAACTAAATAGTGCAAATGGACATGCCCATAGGAAGCTACATTCCGAATTTCAACCTTCTACCTCAAAAAATGTAGAAATTATGAAGGACTGACATAATAAAACCAATAAGTTGCTCCATTCTTCCGCTACTTAATAATTTAGACTATGAGCACGGAGCAATATTATTCTCTTATTCTGTGCTATGAGCACTTGAACAATCGTGCGTCGACAAAGCGATTTCACGTGCGCGCGCCGATGTCAGTAATGCTTAAAAAATAAACAGAAAGTAACAATGTATTCCTTCTTGATAAATCGATTGTTATATGACATGCCAGTATCTTTGAATACCTTACACTCACTGTTTTAGCACGTGAATTCGACTTGAAGGGGTCCACGAAAAATTCTGAAAAGTTGATACGGCCGAGCTAAGACTTTGATGGCCATATTTCTGAAAACAGAATTTGAAAAAGTTAATCCGTTTTCAAGTTATCGTGCAAACGGCGGCCGGACGGCCGGATAAACCTACAGACCAAGGGCGCATTCGAATAAGTAGGTTTTATGCTAAAGCTCCTAATAATCCTACTGGGATTGTTAGGATTTCAGAAACAAATAGTGGGATTATTGCTACAGTCTCTAGTTTGCAAACATTACTGAAGTCTGTCTGCCTTATTTGGTGATGAGTAGGGTTAGGAACCTTAGGTCCTAAAAACATGTAACATGTAGGTTCATATTCCCTTAAAATTACTGAAATATTCCCATTAAATGCATAAATATTCTCTTAAAATGTAAGTACTCCTTAACAAACAAATGGGTATGAATAATTATAGTGGCGCGAAAGAAAAAGGAAAGTGGCGCATGTGTAAATGAATAAAACTCGTTTAACCAATAAGAAACGGGCAGGAATCAGGGCATTACTTACTACTGATGCCAAGAATAAGTCGGTTTCAGTGCCGGGCACTATTAGAAATTTCATCATTTTTTATTAATTTCGAACATTGCAATGACTAACAACGTTTAGCTTTACGTTTTCGGGGGTGAACCTCTGCCGATTTGAACGTAAATTAGATTTGTACTATGAAAATGATCTTTCTTTGAAGTAATAGGGGCTTTGGAAAATGCAGCAATTTCTTCTGGTCTAGGATGTAACATTTTCTCAGGATAAAATTTTTGAAATTAATTTACTACACTCCAACCTGGGTTTTTATCAAATACATCTATTAGCTTTGCATGGATAAGTAATTGTGTAGGTGAAACTGGCACTGAATCGATTGCTTCCACCACCTTCAACAACAATAGCAACTGCTTTATGAAGAGGCAATCCCTCCAAATTTTTTATGCTGTCAATAAGAAAACTCGTTCTTACATACATGTGCAAAGTTCTGTTGCGTACTCTGACCTTTGATTCCCCTGTGGTGATAGGGGCTATAGAAGCAAAGCTTGTTTATGCCCATCTTCTCCATGCGATGTATTGATGCTAAGTGAATAGAAGTGTTTAAATGTTATAACACTTGTGATATTTCTTCAGCAGTTATGCTTTTGTTACAGCATTTGCAGAAAAGAACTCTGCCATCTGTTGAGAACATGTCTCCAAATTCTTGGACTTACTGCTAGCATTTTGTACGTGCAGATCTCTTCTCTTTTGGCACGGTTGACTTTCAATGGCATATACCTTAGCAGATATTAAAATAATATCACAAGAAGCCAACTGGCCTCTCGGGTGTAGGACAAAATGCAATCAAAATATGCCTTTTAGGTCTGATAATCCCAAATTTGTCGCAAACCATGAAATATGCTTCTTTAGGTCTTTATAACTCTTAAACTAAAACGCATATATTAAAAAAGCACATTTTTATGCATATCTCTTAGCACTGAAAGCATAAACAATATATGTTTTTACCTAAGGTTCCTAAGCCTAGTGATGAGATGGATGGTTTTGTGTGGATGCCGAGGGCATGCAGTTTCTTCCTTAGAGAATTCGCAATGAATGCATCGTGAGCCCTGTTGCCTGTTAGAATTCGCTATTGATGACGTGGAGAGGTTTTTAGGGGTTTTCACGCACCTCAAGTGTTTGTGAGACATCAGACCTAAGAAGTCAGGCTACAAATGCTAGAGGCTACAACTCCACTTCTGAATCCTGCCAGTTAAAGAGGAAAGAACAGGCAAGTCAATACGTTGCAAGAAAAAGGAACGTCGAACGCGATTCATGAATCTTCGTTCATTAGTTATGGCAAACACACCCAAAAAGAAAACAAAAATTAAGGAGCGAGAAACAGCTTAAGTTATTATGTTGAGCTATATAACTAAATTACTGGATGAAGATCGCCAATCGTTAGAAAGGAAGGTTAGGCCTCTTCACGGATTCAAGTTATACAACTTTTGGGTCGCATGCGTAGATAAGTTGTCGGTGGATGGCATCGCAAATACCAACTTTGGAATCTCTTAGGGAAACTTCTTAGGGGAATTCTTAGAATTATTTTTCCTTGATCCGCAATTGTTGTGGTTCGAGCGCTGGTCTGGGGCAAATCCTTGAATCTATTGTTGATGTAGGTGGAAATCTCCGGCCGCTTAAAGAGCCATATCCTTGAATGCCTTGAAAAGATAAGTTGCTTAAATCAGGAAACCTTTGTGGTTGCTACTGTCCGGCTGGTCAATCCGATCAGTTGAAGAGTTCTTGGCCTTGGCGTAGTTTTCTGTTTTAACCATTGGGACGAATTAACATCTCTCGGCTGTAAGAATTGCCTATTTTTAAGTGTTTTATTATGCCCATAAAAGTATTCTTATCTCTAAATAATTCGAAAAATATTTCTGCTGCTCTAAAAATTTCACAAATTTTCGTCTGGATCCACTGTTTCGTCCCTTCTAGCTAACACTATAGAGTTCTTAGACGACTTCCTCCTTGCTGAATCAGCTTGCTCTCATTTATACATATTTTAATGTACAAAAGGCAAGAGTGTAGAATGACCATATAGCGGAAGTGAATGGCGTAGGACTGAACTTTTCAATGTGTACATTTTCATACAATTTTCAAACCCATTTATATTACCTTTTTTAATTTTTCTTCTTTTTATAACAGATAATATTCTGCTTTTTTTTGTGCTGTGCCGAGCGTCGCAAACAATGTGGATGTTGCACTCATTGCTGCTGTTGTTGTGGAATGATAGTGTAAGTAGTTTTGATATAGTTTAAAATTTCATAGAAAAATACTTTAAATCCCAATTGTAAGTTTTCAAACTAGTATAATACCATGTCATATGATAAGATAATTAAAAATGAGCAAACTAAACATTTTACTATCCAGACATATGAATTTTACCTTGAGCGATATTCGGGACTGTATACACCGAAGAGCCAAAACATTATGATCATCACCACATTGGTGAACAAACTCGTCTGGATCACGTAATTAAGTGGGAATGGTATTTAACTGCTGTTGAAGAAGGTAAGGAATCAGTCTTGCACTTAATTTTGCGAGTGATGGGAAAGGATGCTGGTCTAAGCGAATTTGATAGAGGGCACATTGTAATGGCCCGAAGACTCGGAACGAGTATCTCCGAAAATGCACGACTGGTAGGTTGTTCACGATCTGCCGTTGTTAGTATTTATGCAAAGTGGATCAATGACGGTGAAACCAGCAGTAGACACCAAGGTGTTGGACGCCCACGCGTTATCAAAGAAAAAGGACGTCGGAGACTGTCCCGCTTGGTAAAGCAAGATCGGCGCCAGACAGTGGCTCAGCTGACAGCCCAAAACAATGCAGGTCCAAGTGCAAGTGTTTCGGAACACACAGTTCAGCGGATACTTTTGGATATGGGACTGCGCAGCAGACGTCCCACTCGTGTGCCTCTGTTGACCAAGCGTCATTGTCAACTATGCCTACAGTGGGCCCGGGAACATCGAGACTGGACCATGGATAAGTGGAAGAGAGTTGCCCGGGCGGATGAATCACGATTTCTTATTCATCACGTCGATGATCGTGTAGGTACGCCGAATTCCAGGCGAACAGTTGCTCCCCCCCCCCCCCCCCCTGTACAGCAGGCCATACACAGGTGGTGGTGGCGGTATTATGCTTTGGGGGACGTTTTCATGGGCGGTTCTGGGACCCGTAGTTGTGGTAGAACGGACCATGAAAGCTGCGGACTATCTGAACATTATTGCGGATCATTTGCACCCTTACATGGCGTCTGTCTTCTCAACTGGAAATGGAATCTTCCAGCAGGACAACGCCCCCTGTCACAAGGCTCGAATTGTGTTGGAGTGGTTCGAGGAGCATAAGGATAAATTCCAATTAATGTCCTGGCCACCTAACTCGCCGGATCTTAATCCGATAGAGCACATTTGGGTTGTCATGGAGCGGCAGCTCAGAGCTCAAACATCACCATGTCGGAATATCTCGACTTTGCGTGACCGCTGCTTAGACATTTGGTACAACCTGTCTCCAGTCATCTACCAAGAACTTGTGGCATCCATGCCAAGGGGAGTTGCAACTGTTTTTCAGGCCAAAGGTGGCGCAACGCGTTATTGAGTAGGTGGTCATAATGTTTTGGCTCTTCAGTGTATATCGTATATTATAAAATGCGTGTTTTAAGGTTTACACAAACAATCATAATATCTATCTCATAGAGGTTCTTTGAGCACGATGGGGCAGAATGTTTATCATCCCTGAAAATGTAGTTGCTGTTAGGATAATAAGCAATAGGATAGAAGCAATAGTAATCCGAAGCACAGCGTTTCCTCTCACTCTCCTATGTGTAATCGTGAAAACCCAGTGGGTTAATAGATTTTCAGAGACGCTTGTCAGCAGAACTCGCCTAGACCTAAAGTTGGTAGGTAGTACCACGCTTTTAAGTGTGTGTAATTTTTGACTGCCAGATAGAATTAAGCCATTACCTTTCTGATTTGGGGCTTTGCTTTAACTTGTATTTTTTACGAACAAGGACTTTACTAATTTTTACCATCTTCCACTTACAAGGGAACTATCCGTACCTGTATCTCACAGTTTCAAACTAAATTGGAACCTAAAACTACTGATTGCCCTTAGCAAACAAGAATATAACTCGTAAAACGATTTTCAAATATGCTGAAAAGAAGAATATAAAAATTTGTTGTTTAATATTACTGTAATATTTTTATATACAGCAATGGCGAAAACTGCATGTAAATTTACGTATTCGATTGCAGCGCTCACACGAATCTTTCCAAACGCGCGCGAAATGAGAATGAAATCCTCGCACGTCTAAATGTTTTAAACTACTGGGTCTATGTTCTTTCCACTGCTAGATCAAAGTTATCATAAACGTCAAGAGAGAAAAACCATTGTTTCAAAGCATTGCCGGGTAAAATCTTTTAAGCATTCCAAGGAGCTTTAGCTCTGACGCAGATGTAATTTTAATATCTCACTTTTACTTCCACTTGGTTTAAATAAACAGTGGAAATACCTTTGATTCTATATGCATTCACGTCATTTTAAAATATAGGCCTAACTTCAATTAGCCATTTTAACAATAAGCCTAATATTAATTAGCCATTTTTAACAATAGGCCTAACATTAATTAGCTAATTTTCACAATAGGCCTAACATTATTTAGTCATTTTAACTGTAGGCCTAACATAAATTAGCCATTTTTAACAATAGGCCTAACATTAATTAGCCATTTTTAACAATAGGCCTAAGATTAATTAGCCATTTTGAACTCTAGGCCTAACATTATTTAGTCATTTTAACTATAGGTCTAACGTTATTTAGCCATTTTTAACCATCGCCCTAACATTAATTAACACATTTAACAATAGGCCTAACAGCACTGAATTTTAAAATGAAATGAGCACGTGCATCAAGAAAGCTTCATAACGGGCACGTGCTCCAGGCTGCCATCAACAATGCTTAAATGATAAACAAAAAGTAACACTGTATTCACGTATGACTCGTCGGTAGGATTCGATTGATATATTGCATGCCCTAAGTTCATATTCTTAACATTAGTGCACGTGCTTGAAGGGGTCCACGAGAGCTCATCAAAAGTTGATATATCGCTGTTAAGTTCTTCCATTTTCACGTTTTCGTGCAAACGATGGCTGGCCAGGCACATAAAGGTACTGATCATGCTTGTATTCTTATATATAGCTTTAGATAGCTTATGCTTATATTCTTATATATATTCTTACCCCCAATTTTTTTTAATCAAAAATTGATTTTCTCGAACCTTGTATTTAGAAAATATAAAAGAACCCTATCTTCTTTCCTTTCTCATCATTTTCGATCGAATGATATATTTCACTCCATAGGTTGCCATAGTTCTAAAGACCAAGTGATTGCCACCCCCATAACTCCGATCCTGTTGGGACAATTTGGCCCAAACTAATGTTGATCTTGCTTAGAGGAACCTGCATATCGAATTTCACTCCTTTACATGCATAAATACGCGTAGACATTTTAGTCCCCTCTAATTTCCGCCCCCGCAACTCCGACTCCAGTGGGCCAATAAAAACCAAACTAAATAGTGAAGGTAGTAAGCTACATTCCAAATTTCAACCTTCTACCTCAAAAAATGCGGAAATTATGAAGGGGACGGATGGACAGACATCGTGAAAACAATAAGTAGCTCCATTCTTCCGCTACTTAATAATATTTAAATTAAAGTATATGACTTAAAATTCGAAAAAAAGCCAACTAAAATTAGCTTTCTAAACAGAACAGCAATCAGTAGTTGTTTATCAGAAATATCCATTCATAAAGTTCTTCATATATATTAATCGGCCTCGGTGGCTCAGTGGTTTGCGTGATCGCCTCTGATGCCCGAGTACGCGGGTTCGATCCTGGCCGAGGACGACGAGGATTTTTCAGGGGGAAATCCTGAGATCACGCACTTCCTTCGGAAGGGAAGTAAAGCCGTTGGTCCCGTGTAGTCGTTTGCCGGCTGCACGTTAAAGAACCCTTTCGAGGCAAAATTTGCGGCCCCTATAACGCCGTCCTGAAATGACCATAGCAGTTGAAAAGGACGTTAATACCAAACAAACCAAACCAAACCAATCATATATATTAATGTAGACTTCCTTAGTTTAATTAAGTTATAAACGTACATTAGTAAATACGAAACGTTTTAAAAGCTTTCTAAACTTTGTATAAGGAGCTGTGTACCTATACAACAATTTTATAAATTTGTATGGTTAATAAAATCATAAAACTCATTAAAATTATTCAAAACACCTATTTTAAAATGTAATTTTCCCTGTTTAACACTAATGACAAAAATCTTTTATCAGCTCTTGTTATCACACCCGGTAACGAATCTCAATGTTAAATTTCCTATTCTTTTGTTCCAACTAACATGCTATGTTCAGGCTATTAAAATACTGCTAGACTTTGTGATAAAGGTCGATACTGTTGCATTCATGCTGAAGCTACTTCAAGTGATGTCGTGCTTTAAACCAATAGCGAAACGACATCACAAATTGCGCCGCGTAAAATTGACCCGCTTTAAGGCCTGGGTCACACTGGCGTAAAACGCCGCGTAAATACGCCGACCTAACGACGCTGGTGATGTCACTTCCAGCTTGGCGCCGGGCTGGAAAAGCGCTTTACGCCATAGTTGAATTTTGTTCAACTTTTTACGTCGCGTTAGATCACATCGTAAGCCGAACATCCATCCAATCAGACGAGCGATTGGCCCGCCATCAAGATGGCCGACAAGAGAGCGATGCGCAATGCAATTTCGGCAACTCTACAGACTTGAGCTCACTGGGCGGAGCTTCTCCTATGCCATGACACAGGAACCGCCATCTAGAGAGAAACAGAGAAACGCCATCTTTTAGGTGCACGGCCTACGAGATAGTTTTACTATCTCGTAGGCCGTGTTTAGGTGGCGTTGACACAGGTCGCAGATTACTTAAGTAAAAATAATATTTGAAATCTTATAAATTTAATAAAGACTCGTTTGTCGAGGTTCCCGATAGGAAAATAGTTAACGTTTTTGACTATCATCTGTGTAGCTAGGTTCGATTTCCCTTTCGGTGACTTTTTTTCTTTTCAAAAATTATTTTATATGTTTCTTCAATATTAAATAATATCGAGAATAAATAAATAGTAAATGCAAAGATGTAAAAAGTAAAAATGAAAATATATAAAAAAAATTAGTAAATAAAATAACAAACATAAGTAAGCTTACGTAAAAAGTCAATTTACAATTAAAAACTTAATAATGATTTTTTTTTTCTTTACTCTATCACAGCTCTCTAATCATGTAGGCTGTGATTCTGCATACTTGGTTGGATTTAAATAATCTCATTCTGTTATTAGTTTCTTCATTTCGTCCAACTTACTTTGTTAATTTTCACACGGATTTTCATTTTCTTTGCATTTTTATAACTTTTAGCACGCCTTTATCTTGTTCATTTTGGGGTTTTTTCCCACCTCTTATATTACAATTTTAAATACATTCTAATTTTGTGCTCTCTGTAATTATGTTTGTTCTATAATGTTTTCTAATTGTTATTTCATATTTCATATTTGTATATGTACCATCCAGTGGTGCAAAATAACTTGAGATAACTAGTGGTCTCCCGACTCAATAGATTACATAATGTGTATTAATCCCCATTTTTTGCTAGTTTTTTTTTAATTTTAAATGGTATATTTTATTATTTTTAATTATTATTATGAAAATACACTAGTTTCACGTTTTTCTTTTATTTGTCCAAGAAAATAAATTTTTTTAAGCTTCTGCCAAAAACCCAACCTCTCAATGGAGAGTACCAATGCTTTTTCTTAAGTAATTGAGATATTTTCTTCTAATTATTTTACTTTACGCATTCTAATCTGTAATTATTCTCCTGTCATGACATATGTAGTAAAATATAAAAATCATCTTTATTAAAATCGTTAAAATCGCAAGATCACTTACAAAAAACATCAAGCACATTAAAAACGATGTTAATCTGCACACAGTATTCAAGAAATACTACGATTGTCCAATTTTGTTCAATGGTAAGCGGAACAAACCTAGTGGAATCATGGCACTCAAATGCCCGAACCTTCTTGATCCCACTTGCTGGACTGTTTTTTCTTTTCTGTTTCAGAAGACTTTAGTTTTCGAAATAATGATAATTTAAAACCAATAAAACCTAATAAACCTGACTCTTCAATTAATCTTGTGTTAAATTTATCTTCAGCTGCCATTTTCTGGTTGCGCCATCTCCTATCAATAATGTTAACTTGGACCAAAATTAGAACCAAAATATATTAGGATGAATTGAGATAAAATATCAGATCGTATTTTTGTATTTATTTTAGAAACATATCAGTTTTTTCCCGACGAAGATTCTCTGAAAGCTCTTATTTTCCTATTTTCCTCTTATTTTAGTTATTAGGCAGCCGTTTTGAACGTCGGAGTTACTTAAGCTATTTCTACTGCGTAGCCTGTGCAAATGACACGTCATAGGTGAAGCCACGCCCACAGAGCCCAAGTCTGTAGAGTTGCCGAAAGTGCATGTGCAATAGCGAGTGCTTTGTAGAAATGGTGAGGAAGTTTAGATATCTGTATGATAAAAAAAGTCCAGGCTATTAAAATACTGCCAGACTTTGTGATAAAGCTCGAATCTGTTTGCATTCATGCTGAAGCTACTTCAAGTGATGTCATGCTTTAAACCAATAGCGAAACGACATCGTAAATTGCGCCGCGTTATACGCTTTCAGTTTGAACAGCTGAACGTTGACGTTTTTTCTGCATCGTATTTACGTCGGCGTAATTATGTGGCGTTTTATGCCAGTGTGACCCAGCCCTAAGGCGTGACACTAAACACAAAACTTTAATTTTGCTGTACAATTATTTCCAAATTTACGTCTATTTTATTGCTCAACGCAATACAATAATTGAGTGATGGCGTTATTGAGCCTCGACAAAGCGATTATCATGTGCGCATGCCCATGTCAACAGTGCTTAAAAGATGAACAGAAAGTAACAGCAAGAATAGATGAAGTAACAGCCTCCCCTTCATCTGTTCTTGATAACAGTGTATGCATTCTTGACGAATCGATTGTTGTATGAATCTTGGTATTCTTTCCGGTCACTGTTTTAGCACGTGAATTCGACTTGAAGGGGTCCACAAAAAAGCCTGAAAAGCTGATACAGCCGAGCTAAGACGTTGATGGTCATATTTCTGAGAACGGAATTTGAAAAGGTTAATTCGTTTTCCAGTTATCGTGCAAAGGCGGACGGCTGGGCGGCCGGATAAACGTACAGACCAAGCGTGCATTTTTATAAGTAGCGTTTTGCTAAAGCTCCTAATAAATTAAGGAAATGGTTATTAATTACTGTACAGATTTATTTTACTGGATGAAAATTAGCTAATTTTAATAATCCATTTTTAAAAAATAAAAGTTTGTTTAGAAACTTCAGAATCCATTCAATTGTCGTCTGCTGTTATGAAGTTATAAAGAATAAACTTATATAAAAAAAAATGGAAATTACGACCATACCTATAACTTCCAAAAGTACGTAATGATGACGACATGTCGAAACTCTTGTATGTTTCACATTTTCGTTTCTAATGACCCTTCTCTATATTATTATTATTAATTTATTTTCATCTTGATGAGCTGTTAAACTCAATTTCATTTTCTTTTCTTTTTTTTTTCAGGGCCGTAAATTTTTTAGAAAACAACGAAGATCGTGCTATGGTAGTATCTGCCTTTATACTGATGGCAGATGGCATAATTGACGTAATGATTGCACCGATCCCTGTTCCATGGCCGATTTTGAAAAGTATCCAATTATTTATATCAATTGTTTATATTTTTCCGAATAAACAATATTGTGATTAACAGTTAATATTTAATAAAAGTCCATAAAATCATTGTGAAAATTTTACTATATTATGCGATTTTTTTTTTGTTTTACAGTGCTGTGTCGTATCCTCTTGGTCTTCTTAATGTGCCTCAAATGTCTTCCTTTGCTGGCTTCTATTGGCATGGAATCATTAGCCAGTCAATTTCTGGCCATTCTCTATGTCATCATCTACGTTATCCTAGATTTACTATCAGCCTTGAAACTCTGTGAAGTTGAGGATGATGTAAGTTTATCACTGTTTATCGAACTCCATCTTTACAGTTTCTATTAAGATTCTTTGAAAGCGGAAATTAGCCAATATTTAAAATCAAGAATGTAAAACAAAAATTTCAAAATATTCGATATTTACGCGAGTCCCTTAGCTTAAAAGAAAATGTTTCTCATAAATATGCCCATTTTGCTGATGAAAAAAGACACTTAAATTGTTGGCAGTTTCTCCCTGACGATTTAAAATTTCGGGCATTGATACAAATTTTGCAACGTACAGGGCGTTTCCAAATGATAACAGCGGTTAGTTAAGTTCGCAATGGTTTACAACATTAAACTGAGAGACACAAAATGAAGACTGTCAAGAAGTAAACAACAAACTGCACCTAAACTCGGAATGGAACATTCCTAGGTAACATTAATCATACCTATCTAATCAGAAGCATCTAGTGCGGATTTAATTATTTAAATGAAGACGTGCGTCATCTAGCTTTCAGATAAACGAAACTCACAAACGTTGTTCAACACTGAGCATTTCAGTGAATCCAACATTAAGCCTTTTCAGTGCAGGAGATTGTCTTGAAAGTTGAAACAATAGATTCCACACCAACGTTTGGACGACTGTTTAATTGGAAAGCAGTCGGATGATTGGAAGCGGATCAATCTCAAGTCGAGATTGTAAGATAGTTGGATGTTTCCAGATAAGTGGTCTCCGACTCCTGGAGACAATTCCAGAAAACTCAATAATCAAAATAGCAGAGAAAGGACATCCAATAGTCATTAACGATCCGGGACGATCATTATTTAGCTCTAAGTGCCCGCAGCCATAGGGAATCAACAGCGAGGCAACTCCCACGGAAACAACAATATCGAGGCAAACTGTGCACAGATAACTTCATCAGAGAGGGATGAAGGCCAATCGTCTATCCCACTCATCCCTGCACAAAGAAGTGATCGTCTTAATGGTGCAGACAGCATCAACCCCGGTGGATCCAAAGCTCAGGGGACCTGTGCGTCTTCAGTGACGAACCCTGGTTCGTTTTAAACAGACTTTCGACGTGTCCACATACGGAGGGAGCCTGGAACTCGACATCTCCCATTCAACATCAACGATATTGGTAAGGTGGACTGAAGGTGTGGAGTAGCTTTGTTTTGTGGTACTGTGACTGGTCAACTTTACAAGAACGTCATCTTAGACGCCTATATTAGATTTTTCAAAGAAGCCTTTGGTCCGCAGTTTATTTTTAAGGACGACAATGCTAAGCTTATTGATAAAAAAATTATTCCCAATATACGGCGCTTATAGAGTCGGAAACAGAAACTCACTCTGGTTATTTGCCATTCCTATAAGTTTTGCGGCAGCTCTCTTCCCGGCGGGCTATTTAAAGGTTATCCAGTAGAACTTCTGTAAATCGAATTTTTTTTGTTCCCTTGGAAAAAAAAATCCATTATTCGAAACCTCTTTAATTCAAAACCTCTTTAATTCGAATTCCCTTGAGATTCGAATTAAAGAGGTTCGACTGTATCTAAAATATAAAATCTTTTACTTTTTTTGGTTAATTAAGCATAAAATAATCAGCTAACATTTTAATTCATGATTGTTTTAAATGTATCCTCAGGATTCGTCAACTAAACTTATCAGGCCTATATTGTCAGCGATCATTTACACGCCCGCCGTCCTTTATCTTATCTTATCGTATCTAAAAAGAATAAATGATATTAGAAAAGGAAAGTCACTAGAATTTAGTTATCTTTGGAAAAACTATCAGGTAAGTATTTACTGAAGAATTAATTCCATGGCTTATAAATAGCAAAGTTTCATTTTCTTTCTTTTTACTATCACTATACAGTTTAAAATTTATTTGAAATGGTATACTACAATTAGAACATTTTTATTAAACTTTCAAACAGTTATGACCAGAGGCGGATTAACCCTGGGGGGTGATTAATTAATACGCAATAAGTGCTTATATATGTAACGCCAGAGTAATGTATAATCAAATTTTTTTAAAACAATTAGATTTTAGCAAAACGCTATATTTTAGACGTAAAAACGATTTTATCAATTTGATTGAACAACCATTTTGTAATACGGCTAGAGATCTTCAACTATAATGAAATAGAATCAACTGAACACAAAGATTAACTTGTCCAGCCTTTTGAAAATCTTCTTACCTAAAAGAGTCCAGGCAGATTTCAGACTAATTTAAGAGTTAAGAATACACTATCTACCCAAAAGTAATCGGATACTTTCAATTTTAGACGTTTTGTCGAATATCTAGAAAAAAATTTGACGAATTATCCTGAAACTTCAGGGATGTAAAGAGCATGTTAAACCTCATATATTTCAGCGAAGTTTTTGTCCCGAAGGCAAATAGGGGACCAGCAACAAAGTGAATCAAAAAACAATGTTTGGGATCACCCTATAAAAAATAATGCTTGAAATGCGTTGTAGCTGTAGCCTATGTTTTTTGTTTATAACATGCAGGGTTTTCAACCCAATGCAATCCCATTTTCAGGAAACTTGACAAGACTACAGTAGAGACAACACTCTGCATTCAGAAAATAAAAATATTAAATATTTAATGAAATATTAGCATTTTTACTAAATAATGTTTAACTGCGCATGCGCAAGCGTTACTAAAATGTCTTTTGCATAATTTATTAGCCAAATGTATAGAGCTACTCTTATAAAAAGAGTTTAATTTCTTACGATATAATTACATTTCGGTTGCTAAGCAGCCATCTTCAGGTAAATCCGATACTGAAGCCGAAACGCGGGTATATATACAGAAAGGGAACCAATAGCAGCCCAGAACCAATTTGCTAATTGGCTGTTGGACGCCTTACAAAGGTCAAAGGATCATAGATTCCTGCACGCGCTTCTGCCGGAGGTCGGTCTTCAGTGTTTCCAAGGAGTCTTTTCAAGTTATGTCCACTTTTTACGCGATGTTGAGATCAAATAGATGGCAGATTTTTTGGACCCCTCTATTGAGGGTTTTGTTGAATGGTAGCACAATATAGTTTTTCCTTTTTCTGTCATCTGCTGGTTTTAAGGTGGTCACTTATCGTATTGCATTATATAAACATAATGCAATAATGTTTTATATGTTATATATATGGTTTTATATGTTATTCCTCTTTTTTAGAAAATTTAATTGAGAAATTTCCTCATTAATGAGCAAGGTGCTTTGTCTATTGATGTTTAATTTCATTACTTCATTTGGGTATTTAAAACTTAAGCACCAGATGATCACCAACAAGACTGTGCTCATAGTATAACTAATCCGAATATAAAAATGCAGAGGGATAAAAACAGCAAAATAAACTTTTCTTGTTTTCTTTTCACTTCCTTGTTTGGATCAAATAACACTGTACAACAAATTTGAACTTTTTTCCTGTCCTGTAGATGAAACTATGTGATTCTGTATAAACAAAAGGTGCTTGATTCATATATCAAAACCGAAATGGTCCATCACGTACCGTTTTTGTAGGAGACCCACTTCTCAGAGAAATATAACAGAGGCTTGATTATAAAAAGCACAAACACTAAAATGATTTTTTGGCAGTTTCCTCTTGTAGGTGTGTCTCTGATAACAGACCAGCAGCATTCAGCTAGTATACTTCCATTCCATCGTTAAGTTCTGCCTGTGTGATTTCATCATGTGAACATGTCATAGATGGTTGAAAGTCAGGATCTTGATGGTTTAGTCATCGGAGGTGTCTTCCTCTGAATCAACAGTATATTTATCTGGAGCTGTAGGTATAGGAAGATCTACAGAATGAGGAACTGGTCGCATAGCGCTTCTATATGTGCTACAATATAAATACGTAAAAAGCTAAAATGTGGGTTTTTTGGAAAATGGTGCGTGGTAAACAAAAAGTAATTACAGAGTCGTTATTTTCAGCCAAAAATACACAAGAAACACATATTTTTATCTAAAGCACATTTTTCATGTTGTACAGTGTAATTTCCACACCTCTGTAAACATGCTTTAATGATTATAATATAATTATTTAATTTTAATCTTTTTTATGATTATTTAGATACTGTATGTTAAGCAACTGCTTGACCCTCCAAAAAAGTTAGTAATTTTTCTTGTTCTATTTCTTAAATCTTCCCTTCCTTTCGTTATCACATTATACACTGTTCGACTTAGAAAATGCAATATAGGGAAGGTTTTGTCATATAAGCGAGGTAAAAGTAGAAAACCAGCTATTGTAATTACTGTACGTTTGATAGATGTTCAGAGAACGCGTAAATCACTTAGTCAGATCGTTATTTATTTCGAAGTAACTGTGTTAATATCGTTTTCCTTTTATTTTGGTTGACCAAATCTTCTATGGAGTGCAACAAGCTTTCCTAGGGGGGGAGGGGGGAGCCGAAAAAGGATTGAAAAATGGTGCCTACTCTTACAGCATGCTTCTTAAGTACAGTCAGCCGCTGAGATAGAGATATCTGAAGCGGCCATTCCATTGATGAAAATGGATGGGAGGGGGAGAGACAGGAATCCAACTTCCCTGCTCACCCATTATTATCAATAGACTGGCCGCTTCAGAGGTGTCAATCTCAATGCTGTCTAAATATTACCTAATTGAGAAGCTAATTGAGAAACACACAAACAGAACGAGAACATTAATGCGGAATCATTCACATTGAATAATCGAAGTCTTAACTTAGCGCTTATAAATCCCCTTGGAAGCAAGATAAGGCGGGGCCACGGGCCAGGTGATGGTAATGGATCCAGCTGTAATAATTTGCTTTTTAAAGGAAATATAATTAGGAGAATTATTTCTTATCTGACATTGTCCATTGCTTAGACCAGGTTTGCCGTCCAGACCGGTTTGCTGTCTTTACTGCCTTCTATTTCCTTGGAATCTTTCAGCATTCTGCTTGAGATTCTGACTTTCTCTTCTGTCCTAAAACGGCGACGCTGAGCGTTTAAATGCCTATTATTTTGCATAACCAATGAGCGACGGGCGCAACTATTAATCTCAGCAGGGGAAGACGATCGGGAAGAAAACACGTGACTCTTTGTTTTAGTTTTGCTCGATCGCTCGAGAGCCACGTGCCTCTTTCCGATTGCCTCAAAATTTTCTGACAGCACTCCAGGCGGTGCATTTCTATGTCGAGGAGTGTATTAGATTATTTTAATTTATATTATAATTTAATAATAATAATAATAATAATATAGATTTTTGCTATGATTTTATTGTTCTCATTCATGTATATTAGTGTTGTACGTAAAGTATTCAATAACAAAACCTGTTTACAAAAATTCATTTGAATGTACATCTAAAGCAAGATACTGTCTGTGATGTATTTAATAATTATGTCGATCCCATTTAAGACGCATCATCACTTTCTACTTCATACGATACGCGTTTAATTTACGTTTATAAGAAAATATAGTAATTTTAATTATGACAAAAGATTATTATTGTATAATGGCCATCTGCCTTCCCTCCCCCCTTAAAAATCACATTTCCCCCTTTTAAATTTAGCACAAAATATTCTTCTGCCTTCAAGTATGCAATTTGTTTTATAAAAGGACTTTGCTTCCAAGCATTTAAAACTTTTCTTAAATCAGCTACTAAATAAATTTAACTTTAAATAAATATATTTCAGGTTAATCTAGGGTGTAATAATATCGTTGAATGATAATTCACTCATAAGCGAAAATTTACCAACATCCACATGCGCAACAGATAACCTCGACCATCGATCGCGTAACAACGATGCATAACCGTAAGTTGACGATGATCTAAAGTGAGACATTCATAGTACACCGTTGAAATCCGAAGCTATTGCTAGGTAGAAAAACTTGATGACTTTGATATGTTCATCTCCAAAATGTGGTGAATAGTCATCGTGGTGAATAACTAACGACAGTGGGTCCGAAGGTAAAAAACCAATAAGGGTTTATAAGCAACGACAGGTTGTGATGTGGTCATCAATGTACGAACCAACAACCCTGTTCTATGGTAGAAATAGTAGATAACTTTACTATTGTTGATGAGAGAATTAATATTGTCGCGACACAATAAATCGAATCCTGCTCCTGGCCAATCAAAGCGGACATGATATTGAACGAGCAGAAAAAGAATCTGCCCCGATGAATCTATGGTTCCTAAGCATCATGTGGACTGTCGGGTATATGTGTGCGTTGTTTACCTCGAGAAGAGATATACAGTGGGAAGAACACTACTATCTAGGGACTGAAGGCTTAAGCTACAATTTTTACTAACCTTTGGTCAATCATAGATCCATTCCTGATTAAATACAATAGTCTAAAAATCACTGTATGTAAAAAAACTGTAATTATGGTTTTACATTATAATGAACCGAGAAGACACGGCTTCATACAATTAGCTATGAACATAAAAGGCGAATTCTTACGATGGTCGCAATTATTTCCAGTAATACGTTTACAGTTTTCAATTTTATAAGGATATTCTGGTAACATAAGTTATTTATTTACTGTTCTTTTCTATAAGTTAAGATAACTTTTCTTGAAGCTAAGCTAATTATTTAGTTTGCAAGTCAAACAGATTATTACATTGTTTTCGTTTCTTCAAATTCAGGGATATTTCATCTAATTCTAAAGTGGTAAAAGGTATGAAGGCTTTGAGTAGAATATGTTGCTCAACAATTCCAGGTAAGGATATTACAACTTTTTGCGTGCAATTAGTTAACTTTTAGACCAAAAAATTGAATAAATTTTCAAACAAATTCCAAATCAACTACCCTAAGTTAATACGAGGAGAAGTATTGATACAGAAATGGATAAATAAGTAAGTTACAAATGGATATAGAAATGAAACAAATAAGAGTATTGATTTGAAAACTACTTTTATTTCTCCGCATAATCTCCCTGTAGAATGAGGCACTTGTCTCATCGTTTCACAAGCACTTCAAAACCAGCAGCATAAAATTCTTTGGGCTGCTCTCTGATCCAGGCGGTAACTTCCCTTTGTACAACTTGAAGCCGAACAAATGGAAGTCGCTTGGAGCAAGGTAAAGGCTGTACAGAGGATGCTCGAAAACTTCCCAGTTGAGCTTTCGCAGCATCTCAGTTGTCTTGCTTTTAATATGAGGACGCGTGTTATCATGCCTTTGATGAGGAGTTCTGGTCGCTTCCGTCGAATGGCTTTACAAAGTTTCATGAGGATGTTACAGTAGGAGTCGGCATTTACAGTTTACTCTCGCTGCCGGAATGTGGTAAACAATATGCCCCAGTGATCCCAGAAGACTGTGAGCGTCATTTTCCTGGCGATGAAGCTCTACAAAAGTCGCCTGTTTGAGGGGCCTGTGAAACGATGGGACAAGTACCTCATTGTACAAGGAGATTATGCGGAGAAATAAAAGTAGTTTTCAAGTCAATACTCTTATTTGTTTCATTTCTATGTCCATTTGTAACTTACTTACAGACTTCCCTCGTATATAATAATCATAGAAAGGAATATGGCTATTTAATAATTTGACACTTTTAATTAAATTGCTCTTCACACACTTTTAATGAAATTGCTCTTCACAGGGTGTAACAAAAACTTCGGGACAGTGGAATATCTCGAGAAATACACATCGGACCGAAAAAACAAAAAACACTGTTTATTATTTTTTTAGCAAAGTGGTGCACGACCGCACTTTGCTTTAACTGTTCGACATTTTGTGGAGATGCAATTCCCTGAACGATGGATTGGAAGAAGAGGAGAAATTGAGTGGCCACCTCGTTTCTCTGACTTGTCGCCATTGGACTATTTTCTCTGGGGTCACCTAAAAAGCCGTATCTACAAAACGAAGCCAACTACGCTAGATGGTCTTCGACAAAGGATCATTGACGAAATTAAACTTATTCAGCCCAACTTCATTAGAAACGCTGTAGCCGGATTTTACCATCGAATAGGACATTGTCAGATCCAATAAAGTGCGCAGTTCGAGCACTTACTGTAAATTCGATATTTGCAAATAGCTTTGGCAACGAAAAACACCCCGATGGTGAGAGGCGAGGGGACTCAGGTTAATAAAGCGCCCCGAAGGGAACAGAAAACTACTACCTACGTCCACGTCGTTATTCCTGAGTAGCACTAATAGTAGTTAATTAATGTGATAATCAGCTTACACTACAAATCCGCAGTAAAAAGTAAGGGTTCGATATCATTGGATAGCTTTTTGAAAAATATTAAACACGTGGTTTTTTCGATCAGATGTGTATTTCTCGAGATATTCCACTGTCCCGATCTTTTTGTTACACTCTGTATATCTACTACAGTATATTTTCTTATCTTGATTTTCGCGAAGGTATAAAATTATGGGGTTTCATTAAAAAATTGTAGAGTTTTCTTTGGCCGCATATACTCGCCGTACATGTTAGGGCGTTCATTAGATTAAGTCTTGACCGATTTCTAAGAAGGATCGTTTCCCATTCTTCTTTGACAATTTCGACTAAAACATCTTTGTGCGGGGCTTCCTTAACCTTACCTGTTTTTTTAAGATCTTCCACTAATCCTCAATGGGATGGAGGGAATTTACAGGCCGCGGAAATGTCCAGGGCTTCAGTGCCCGAGCCGTATGAGGTAGCTGTAGAAACAATAATCCCAAACTTCGGAGGAGAGCATGGTTCAGCACATCCTGATACATTCTAGCATTATTGGCAGCTTTCAAAACATCCAGCTGTCCAATCCCCATGTTGTCCAAAAAAAATCCCCAAACTTGGATTTTTCCAGGTATTTACCTAATGTATTTTTTTTTTAACAAGCTTCGTGTTACGAGTTTCATGTTTCAATCTAAGAACACGTGTTCAGTCTTCCCTTCTTCTCTGGGGCGATTTTGCCGGTTTGTTTGACGTGTTAAAGATATTATTGATCGACGCAGATTCTATGAAATCTGACATTTTGGCATTATTATTTCTTTTAACCGAATGACCACTGCTTATAACCTTGAGTAGAATTGGAAACGAAGCTCTTAACAGACTCAATACTAAAAATGCGTTTTCCCTACTAGCGCCAAAATTTGGCAACGGTTGGGTCGAAGCTACGCTGTAGTAGTAATTTACCCACACCAGTTATGATATTGTTCACTGATGTTTGAAATTGGTAATATATTTGCGAATAGTGTATTTCTTTATTATAATAGTGTATGCTTTATTGGGATGGGTTCGGATAGGAAACCTTAAATTAAGCCACACGTTGATTAGGTCCCAATTAATATTTACAGTAATAATAAGATAAACCGGAGAAAATGCTCCACTATTATCTAATAGCGGCGAGTCACTGGTTCGAGTCCAGGTCGCAGAATTTATCCTTTCGTTTTCCTTTAATAAAAAAAATAACTTTTAGTATTGATAGTTAATATATCTGAATAATTATGATTTTTTTTCAGGTTTCAGATATTCTTTGATCATTCTTATCAGTGTTGCTGTTGGCTTCGTTTGTGCGCTTTCAGTGAGTGTTATTACATCATATCTACTGTATACAGGGTGTTTTATAATTGGTGTCCCGTCTTTAGGTCCAAATAACGGCTCAAGGGGAACAGGTGTGGTGGGGAAATGAATATTGATTATTTGGTTTTGATGTGCACTAATTCCGAATAAGAACATTTCGCATCCCTGGGGGTGAAGGGGTAAATTTTGAATTTTTTTTTTTTTGTAGGGGTAGGGGTTAGACCCCATGTGTTATTTAGAAATTTGAAGAGCATCATGTAAAATGTGGGTTTAGCAAAAAACCCGGTGAAAATATCTCATCCCCTGCCCTTTATCGAGTAGGTAAAGTGAAAGGTATGGCTAGCTGATGTGGACAAAAACCATACTTATTAGAAAACAGTAGGGCCTACATTTGGAAAATTAATGAGAATGAATGAAAAAAATTAGGGCCCATTAGCTTTTCAGGGTAGCGACTCATTCATTCTCATTCATTTTCAAATGTACTGTTTTCTAATAAGTAATAAAGTTCTAATAAGTTTCTAATGAGTTTTTTTCTGTTTTTGTCTACATTAGCTAGCCATACCTTTCACTTTACCCACTCGATAAAGGGCAGGGGATGAGATTTTTTAACCGGGTTTTTTGCTAAACCCACATTTTACATGATGGTCTACAACTTTCTAAATAACACATGGGGTCTAACCCCTACCCCTACAAAATTAAAATTTTCAAAATTTACCCCTTCACCCCCAGGGACGCGAAATGTTTTTATTCTGAATTAGGGGACATTAAAACCAAATAATCAATATTCATTTTCCCCCCAATCTGTTCCCCTTGAGTCGTTATTTGGACCTAAAGACGGGACACCAATTATGAAACACCCTGTATTGTATCTATATGAGTTAAACGTTGAGGCTCTATATTATTGGGTTGTTTCATAAGTATCGCCCGAATTTGATGGAAAGAAATACACCAGAAACAAGGAAAAGAGTACGTTTTATTGAGTGAAATATCTGCCCTCAGCAGCTGTAAGCTTACATTGTGCCCAAGGTGTTGGCAATGAAAATATGCCCACGGGTGACAGAAATCGGCATTACAATGTTCCAAAAAACTAGTGACAGCTGTAATGGCGAACCATGTGGAAATCGGTTGGAGCAAAGTCTGGTGAATATGCAGAATGAAGGAGAACCTCATACCTCAAAGCATAAAGTTTTTGCAGATCTGCAACGGACACATGTGGACGATCACCAACTTGGAGGAGTATTGGACCTTCACGATTCACCAGTGACGGTTGTTTAGTTCACAATTTCTGATGGCATTCGTCCAGATGACGGCAGTACACATTTCTGTTGATCGTTTGTCCCCACGGCAGAAATTCAAAATGCACCACTCACTTGAAGGCCCACCACACAGAGATGAGAAGTTTTCCTTTGGGTGCTCTTTCGGTGTTTCCCCTTTATTCAGCCTCTAAGCTTTTCGTTTTCTGTTCTCGTAGCACCCATTTATCGTCAACAGTAACGATGCGATGCAGAAACGGTGTAAGAGTCTCACGATGTTTGAGGGGGGGGGGGGGGTTTAGAAAATTTTGGGGGCCGACAAAAAGGGTATTTTTGCGCCTTTTACACAAGTTATAACAGTACGCAGCCCAGGACAAACACAAACATCCATGCCCACGGCGGGATTCGAACCCGCGACCAGGCGGACTCGAGAATTAGAAAGCCTACGCCCTAGCCCTCTCGGCCACCTGGCCGGCAGTGTTTGAGGGCAAGACATGTTTCCAAGCATCGCAGTTGCTATTGTTCGTTGAGGGCATGTGGAACCCAAGTGTCCAGCTATTTCGACTTGCCCATTTTTTCAAGGTGTAGTGTCACGGTTGCCGGTGATAGAGTAAGCTCGTTAGACAGCTCACGTCCGTTTTGTTCCACTTTCTGCCGTAACTGTTCGGTATCGCACTTTACCGAACGCCCGTCTACTGGCTTACGATTAATGTCCATATCACCAGCGCCAAACTTCGCAAATAATCTACGGATAGTTCTGTCATTCGTCGTGCGCGCACCCCATGCTCCATTAACATTAATCAACGGTTTCCCACACATTCCATCCAAGTTTGTATTGTTACGCGCCGTAGGGCTCATGCAAAGTAGCTAAGCGAAATCGGCCAATACTTATGGAACAACCCAATACATGTATAATAGAATAAAAAAATTATAAAGCTTTCCTTATGGAAGAAATAAATAACAAATGATAATATTGAGAGATACTTGCTATTAGAAGAAGTGTTGTAACCAGACAGCAATGGGTTAAAAATAGCATAGGATATTTTGAAGAAATTCTTGAAGACAGTGCAACTTACTTTTATGTTTTCGGACAACGGTCTTGAATTGTAATTTAAAATTCCGATGATAGATTATAGACTACATAAACAATCTGAATTTTTGAAACATAATTGACTTTTTTGAAACTTGTGATTCACTTTTAAAAACTTCTGAATTTACATAACAAAATATATCATTTAAAATTTTCTTTGCATGGTTACATGAACATTATAAAAACATTATTTGATTATACATTGTGAGTTCAAAGTCACCGGACACAGCTGTTATTTCGGAAATGGTGTGTAAAATGAACGATGTGACCATGCTAACAGGGAATAGGATAGGTGTGCTATCTTTTGGGACAGTTTTGAGTTTGTCCGCCATCTTGAAATCCGCCATTTTGGATCAAGTTTCATTTTCTTAAATGGGAAGGGGGTCATGTGACATATCAAATAACACCAGTTTTTCTCAGTTCATTTCGGCAAGTGGCTTTCAGTTATCTGTTGTGGTTCACAAGTTATTAACAAAAACATTGATACTATCCAAACATCTAAAGGATGCGTTCAATGTGTTGTCCCTGCTGTTGGACACAGAACTCAAGACGCTTTATCCATTCATTGTGCACAGGGTAATGCTGTCACAGGATGCTTTGCTGAAGGTGACGTTTGCTTTGAATTTTCACAGCATACACAATTTGTTTCAAATGGCCCCACAGGCAAAACTCTAGCGGAATGAGGTCTGAGGAACGTAGTGACCACTCCACAGGACCCCGTCAGCCAATCCAATAACCAGGTAATTGCCCATCCAGCCATTGACGGTCATTACGTCCGTAATGTGGTGGTGCACCATCCTGCTGAAAATAAACTTGGGAAACTGCCAACTTCAGTCAACAGTAACAGGAACACAGTCTTCTGTAACATTCGCATTTAGGGTACCGTCTATGAAAATTGGTCCAATTAAACGGGTGCCCAATATCCCACATCTAATCATAAGTTTGACTTCACCAACGAGTATAGATGGATTTATCCAATGAGGGTTCGTATTGCTCCAATAACTCATGTTCCGACGGTTCACCTCACCACGGACATAAAAATTTACGTCATCACTGAACACAATGTTATGTGCAAATGAAGGATCCAGTCGATAGTTGTCCATAGCCCAGGTATAGAATTCCTCAAGTCTGTCCCGATCATCCTCGGATAGTTTTTGCTGCATCTGAACTTTGAATGGATGCCGCTTGTTGGTACGCAGAATCCGTGCTATGGATGATTGGCTGAGTCCACACTCAGCTGCAAGCAGTCTTGTGTTGCGTTGTGGACTCTTTGCAAATACTGCCAACACTATTGTTGATGTTGCCTCATCGGTTGATATTTTTGGCCGGCCTGTACGAGCTTTATGTTCAACAGTCTCAGTATCTCTGAAATGTGATATCACATATGCGACGATACTGTATGCGATTGATTCTCTTTCGGGGTGTCGGTCGTTGAAATCAGCAGCAATGGTAGGGTAGGGGCGTTCCTGGGACATCAGAATCAGCTCAATCCTCTCCTCTTTCTTTAGTACCATCTCAAATTACTTGCAACAGAAAATGGTACAGTGTCAATGTGAACCACAACAGATAACTGAAATCCGAATGCATGAATGAACTCCTGAGTAAAATCTGGTGTTATTTATTATGCCACATGATCCCCTTCTCATTTAAGAAAATGAACCTTTGACCCAAAATGGCGTATTTCAAGACGGTGGCCAAATTCCAACAAAAGATAAGGCATCTATCCTATTCCCTGCTAGCATGCTCACGGCGTTCATTTTACACACCATTTCCGAAATACAGCTATGTCCAGTGAATTTTGACTCCGAAATATGAAATACAAACGATTACCGGATGACTATACATTTGGTACAGTTGGTCGGCTAAGTGACATTTTGAAGCAGCCATTTTTAAATGCTGTTTCAAAACATCTCACTGATCAATGGTGGAATTAATTACGTAGTTCTGCTTAGCCATTGTGTCACAGTTTCCTGGAATTTTAGGAAGACCAGAATCCTTTATTAAATTATAAATATTTTTGTATTCTATATTTCTTTTGCAACTACCAGAAAATCAAGAATGCATTCCCGCCGCGTCATAACGACGTCAAAATTGTCCAGCTAATTTGAAATTATTCATAATTTAATCTTTGAATAATCTCAAACAACTGAACCCCCTAAACGGGTTAAAAAAAAAACTTGGGAGAATAGGGATAAAACCCTAAATTCGCAACACTGATGTGTTCGTTCATTTGGGTTATGTGGCCGCCATCTTTGGGGCAATTTGAAGGCGGCGAAAAGTGGAACTAATCTCTATTGTTAGTGTAGGCGCCGCAACATTACTGTGGTTGGCAGAACAACATCGCCAGGCAAAGCGCCATTACTATATATCCGCTTTGTCGCCAGCTGAGAAAGCACCCCCCCCCCCACCAACATCGTGCTTGTAGTCTGAAATTTCTTAAGCGACCTCTCTCAAATTTAGATGCTTTTTAATAAATGCGGTATATAATTTCATAATTACCTGTAAAAAATCATTCTGGTATCACTGAAACGACGGTAACTTGGTTGAATATCGACATCTTTTATGTATCAACAACCACGATATAAAAGATGACCAGGATTTTTACGTGAGAAAAACATTCTAAGACGCAGAAAGATAAAAACCCACCTGTGAAAGGTCAGTGGTGAATTTTTAATATATCTATTACTACAATTTAAAGCTGGACAAGAAATCGGCATTGAGTTTTACTGTGTTTGTCTACGCAAACTTCAAACGTAAACATACGATGAAGGCCATTTTTTGCCAACCAAAGCAATGGCCGACAGGCCTTCAAATGGGGACGCGGTGGTGGCGCTGAAAGCAGCTCATAAAGTGTTGATCAAGTTCCAGTAGATTTGCAGTTGTAACACTTGGCAGCGGGACAGATTCTACGCAGCACGAAGTTTGACGGAATTTTACAAGAATTTTCCAAAAGTAGCTTTTTTTTATTAAAAAAGGATAAATCTTTAATAGGCTTTACCTTTTCCTGTCATTTGCCTTTTCTTCCATTTTCGTTCTGTTTTTTAGGCAAACTTTCCTCGACTTCATCACGATGCAGCCAAAATAATGTCCATGTTTGGATCTACCTATGTCTGCGAAAGATTTTTTTCAGTGTTAAAACTTACAAAACCTAGACTCCGATCAAGCCTAACAGACATGAATCTTAAAAATGTAATACGCTTGTCCGTCAGCAGGACAATTCTACCTGACATCGAGAAAATTATCACATTAAAACGAAGGAAATAAAATGGTAAACTGCCTCCTTTTTTTTACAGAGTCGAATTGATAATTAGCAACTCGTACTCAGCTTTTAGTAAAGCTTTTAGAGGTTTGCTTCTCTGCATAGCGCAAATACACTCCCTATTCTTCTTTAACATGGAGTACAAAAATAGAATTTTTTATTTTTTTATTTTATTTATTAATTAATTGTATCCAATACGTCCATCCAGGGCCTGTATGGCCAGAGGCCGACGATTTGGGTCCCTTGATGGACCTGGATTCACGACTGCTGTATGATGGTCACAGCAGCCGGGGTGGAGGGGTAAAGATTGGCTATTAAAAAAAAAAATATTTTATGCCGATTAAATTAATTGGTATCACTAGAAAGAGCACAATAATAAAAGCTGCACACGTCGACTTTAAGGAACTGATCAACGTAATGTGCAATAGGGGAGGAAGGAAGATTACCCGCGTGCACGGGCGCTGCACGCGGACAGAAATCTTGGACGGCCCTGGTCTAGGCCCCAGCTCTCTCGGCCAACAGGCCGGCAAGATAGAGGCAAGGCGTGTTACTGTCAACATTTTGGTGATTTTGATGGTTTAAAGAGTTTATGGAAGATAGGCAGTCGATACCTAATGAAGGCGGCCAAGATGTGTTGAAAAAATAATGGAAGCACATCATCAGGAAATACCCACAACTGTTTCCATCCGACTGCACGGCCACATATGGATATACTCCTTAATTAGCGCCTTAGACTCGTTTTTTTTTCTCTTGAGGGGAATTAGCTTCAGTGGATGTCTTGAAACGCTCGGAGACGATTTTAAAGCCCATCTCAGACGTTTTCGAAAACTGGAAGACACTTTTGTAGTGTTCCGTCCAATTGGAGAGTAATGCTTTGAGAAAGAGCTTGTTCAGTTAGATTACAGATAATAAATGGAAAAGGAATCATCGTTATTTTTTTCTTCAAAAGTGAAAGTTTAAGGTGTTTAAAAAGTTATGTTGAAAAGGTTATAATTTTTGACCCCCCTCCCCACTAATATTAAAAATCTAATTATTTTAATTAATTTTAATTTCTTAATTGTCTTCTTGCAGGGGACCATACAGGCTATAGCAGAAGCCATGATATATTATTTTCAAATTCGTGATTTTATTCTTGAATACAGGGAGATGTTCGAAGATATTGAAATTCCAAACAGTAAATTTCAGTACCGCATTTTCTTTTTTTAAATTGGAACAAATATTTCTATTCTAACAATGAAAATTGTTTGTTCTCTTACAGTTATGGCAAACATCGCTGGGAAAATTTTTAAGAAAGGTAGTAAATCGGGAGAATCGATGTCGGGAAAAGATATTAAGCTTCTTGATTTTATTATTAGCCAAGTGGACGTTGTGTTTTGTAAGTAGTTTAAAGATTTTATTAGATAATATTGCAAAAAAAGTTTATCGCTATTTCAGATGAAGTTGTTCGGCAGTTACTTGTTAATAATCTATAATTTTGTTATTGTACTACCTAAGTATTACCGATACAATCTTTTTTTCGACTTGAAAATGAGCGATTTGTAAATTTGTTTGAGATATAATTTATATTTCTCTAAATTTTGGAAATCTTATCTCTGTTAATATCGTATCGATCTGAAATATCAGTTCCTTGAATTGCTTAGTACGGTACCGGTTCTATGACTCCTATGATAATTACACTTGGATACCGGACATCCCTAAAGGTGTTTAGTTTCATAATTCACACGTGTCGACAAGACAAGCAAAAAGACAAAAAAAACAAAACCATTCGCATAGATTATGATCAATTATTTGTCGTCGGGAGTCACATGACAGTTTTGTCGGGAGCTCCATGCTGTAAGTTACAAAGTTACAAAGACATAAGACGTTATTGTGATTAAAAATTATAAACATCTATAAGTGAAATGAGTATAAACATTTTGCTTCTTCAAGTAAAAAACTGTTTCCCCCGCAATTTCTTTCAAAGTCTCTTCTTAGGAAATGAGCAGCATTTGGAAAGGCTTCTCTCCCGTCTACACTCTTCATAATATATTGAGAAGGAAACAAGAACCTAAATATTCGAAGAGCCCAGGATGTATAAGAATAGTAAATTTTTCAGAATTCTTGAGCAGACACGACTAAACGAAAAGCAGCAAAGAAATGAAACGTTATTATCGAAAAAACATTCCACTTGAGTAGCGCCATGGATAACCTACTATTATTACTACATACTTATGTAACAACTCTTTGTTTTCTGATTTCTTTATTTTTTTGTAGGTTTATTCTAGCAGCCTCCCATTCTTACAAATAAAATACATTAGGTTTAATTTTGAGCATTTTTAACAGATGATCTAGCTTTCGGAGATTTTTAACACATCCTTGAAATACTTATTATTTTTCTCCTATTTTCTATAGGGTCTATTTTTACGTCTTTAATGTTTACTTTCGTGTTGATGTGCTGTTCGTTCATTTTAATGCTTCTGTCGTACAAGAAAGTCAAAATAAATATGCGAAGACAACTTTACAGAAATGAGGGCATAAATTTACAAAAAAAGAAGCCCGTGGATCTAGTGGTGAGCGTATCAATGTTTTGAAAATAAACGTATAATTATTTGGTAAAAATATTTCGTTAACTTAAATTTACATGAACTTAAACATCAGATTAATCAAGCTCTTTGGAATTGAGTTTACTATACTCTATACTAGGCGTTATTGATGTACCTGCAAAAGCGATATTTTTCTGTTATTTCTATTAAATAAAAACATTATCATAAGGTTAAGGATGCGTTGTGTCGATGTAAGCCAAGAGAATTAACTTGTATCATAGATCTTGAAAAGCTTTGCTCGATACAAGTGCGAATTGAACTGGATTAAATGGACGCTGTTTACATGAACTACGAGGGGCGATTGATAAATAAGGTCTCCATGGCTGTAACTTTTTTATTTGTTAACCGATTTTCAAAACTCTTTTTGTATCTTATACTCACATTTGTCCTCTATGTAATGCACTATTCACTTTTTGACATAGTCCCCATCCCTTTCCACGCATTGCGCCAACGCGTGACCACTCGGGTGAACCCGTTGAAGAGGAATTTCGGGGTTGTTGTCGACACCAGGATTGAATGGCAGCGTTTACCTCGCCGTCAGAACCAACTCATGTCCCTTAAGGGGCTCTTTCTTCTTTGGGAAGTGGTGAAAGTCGCAATGTGCAAAGTCTTTCATTTTTGAACTGCAATTTTTCATCTTTGAACTGTAGGCGCTGCAACGCCTCTGGTGACTCGTGTGCGGGCGGACGTTATCGTACTTCAGAAGAGGGTCCAAAGCTGCCATTCAATCCTGGTGTCGACAACAACCCCGAAATTCCTCTTCAACGGGTTCACCCGAGTGGTCACGCGTTGGCGCAATGCGTGGAAAGGGATGGGGACTATGTCGAAAAGTGAATAGTGCATTACATAGAGGACAAATGTGAGTATAAGATACAAAAAGAATTTTTAAAATCGGTTAACAAATAAAAAAGTTACAGCCATGGAGACCTTATTTATCAATCGCCCCTCGTATATCGGATAGCAAGGCGAGTTTAGAGACAACAAAACTGACATCTATATGATCAGCTCTGCAACTCGGAGAGGAGCAGTGGCGCTTCATACGACAGGATCTTGTAAGATCATCTTCTTGAGCTCAGATTATAGACGGATACAGAGGTTGAATGATGTTGGTGGCCCAGTGTTCCAGTTGGTGGTCCACTGCAACAGTACCCCCTAATGCTCCTTACAGGTTTCCTAGCCTAACGAAGGTTGATGTCACGTGTATTGCAATACTTGAAAAATTAATGTTTGATCAAAGCTAATACAGTGGAAGCTGTCACTGGTATAAAAACGAAAATAGCTCTGGGTATTTGTCCTCTTAAATTGGTTATAAGCAAATACGTCAGATATGAGATTTACACCGCACCTAGTTCGGATTACGATGAGCAAAGTAAATGACGTAGACACGAATGTCCTCGAAGTATAGGGAGCGTGAGTATCTACGTAGCGTGATACGTATAGGGAGCGTGAGTATCTACGTATCTACACCTTACGCAGATGAGAAGTTGATCTTGCCTGCAATGCACGGACGAAATGACGTAACACTAGCACTCACAGGCGTAGAAAAGATTATAAAGGAAAATGGCACTTTCCTTTACTTAACACTAGGTGGAACGCTGCGATTTGAAAAATTGATCGAAATCAATCGATAATTGGATTCATTAATAGCACAATCACCAACACTAGAAATCACTTAGAGGAGGTGCTTTGAGTCGCACTCTTACTCTTTCTTAATAAACACAATAAATTGGATGCTTCTGGCAAACACACTTTAAATACGTTAACACACTTGGTCACTTAAAACTATCACTTTCAGCGAAGTATGCTGTAGCACCACTTACAGAAACAGACAACGTTGATCGTAGAAACTGGTAGAAATAGGCTTGAATGGGATGTCACTGAGATTTTGATGCCCGGAATCGAGAAGAACACTTTATTCCAATGAGTGTAAGCTGTCGCTCTGCGAATGACAAAACGCCAAATTTAAATGCCAGTTAAATTAAGGGCGTAAGTCCAAAATAATTAATGCGAATAAAGATTACGCATCGACAGTACTCGAATGTCAATAATTATGGGAAGACGGGCTGCACAACGTAAACTTTCGTGCAAAGACGTTGATCCTTGCAGGGAAGTGGAAAGGTCCCGCTGTTACGCGTCGAGAAAATTTTCCTGAAAATGGCTAAGCACGATATGGAAAAGCGGATGAATGCCCTGGAATGACTCCACCTTTAATAGAGAAAAATACGTATTAATAGAGAACGGAAACACACCTAGGGCTTCATTTTCCGAGAGTTCATTTGCATCTGGAGAAAATATGGCTCTGAATTCGTTAATTAACGTGGCTTGGATGTGAGTCCGAAATATCGTTAAAGTGCTCACTCCGCTCACTCGCACATAAGAAACAAAGTTGGAAACAGTAATAGTCCTACCGTAAATTCTGAAACTTGCCTGGTAATTTTCTCCGTCGTTTTCTATCTGCTGGCGCCATCCATTCCCAGTCGCCGTCTCTTGCGAGGGATGAGGAATCTCGCTGCTGCCCGACGAATTTTCCGCCGTTATCGAAGAGGCATTCAAATAGGCTATTAGACGTTCTATGGCTGTTTCTAGCCTACCTTGCAGATCGAACGGGTCTTGTAGAGGTTCACAGCTCTGCAGTTCGCTGCTTCGTAGACGCCGCTCGTAAGATGGAGATTGAAGGAGAGCGCTTACAATCCTGTTCGTCTCGTTGACGGCCATAATTTACGCCCTTGAAGCGTTGCTTTTGTCGAGGAACAGTCTCTTGCTCCCTTCCTTGTCGCCTCCATCTTTCCTTTCCTCTCCTTGACTGCCGTGATCCACGTGATCGCTTCGGGATGACATCACTCAGGGCCGATGTATGCCCTACGTCATCCTCCTTCTCCTTTTTTGAGGACGATTTCTCCTGTCGAAATTCATGTGATATGAAGCATCATGGTATACCTTATAATCTCCAGAGTGCCAGTTGTGACCAAATAATTCGGAAGGCTTCCTATTTTTTAGTATACTAGCAGAGGACCCGGCGTTGCCCGGGATAATTACACAGTAGGTAAACAGAACAATCTCAAGAAGTTAAATAAACTGATGTGTTTTTTGGAAATAAATTGTAATAGGTTATGCACTGCTAAAACGTGCCAAACACACAAACACACACACAAAGAAACATATACACACTTTTCCCAGTCGTCTGAACGCTTGTTAGGGAGCTGAAGGAAGACACGTATATCCCCATTGCCTCATCGAGAGAGGCTGCCCTATCTATATCGTCTATTATATCCATTTCCTGTTCATTGTTACTACTTCTTGGAAACGAATATTCTATCATTGCATCATCATTTTGTGCTCATTGTTATTGGTGAATTGTTGCACAAACTTTGCCTTTCATTGTTGGTCATGAGATATATATTGTTTGTCCGTGCAGAGTGTTTGTGAATTGCGTGTTGATACCATTGTTGATACCTATTGTTGCACAAACTTTGCTTTGCATTGTTGGTCATGAGATATTTCTCATTAATATGTCCTGCCATAACCATGAATATCGATTTTTATCGATAATTATTATTTTTCCGAAATCTGAGGTAGACAGTGACCTTCCTCATGGTTTGAAGGTCAAGTATGCAAAATTTCATCAAGATCGGAATAAAACTGTAGATTTGCATAAGAAACAAACAAACCCACAAACCCACAAATAAACAAACAGACCAACAAACATCCTTCTTTATATACAGGGTGATTTACATCGAATGTAAAATACTTAAAGGGGGTATTATAGAGGTTAAGATAAACACAAAACGTCCTATGAATATGGGTTCAAATATGAACGATTACTGAGATATGAACAGAAATAAAAATGCCGCCACCAAGATCAACAAGTTA
>JAHWFO010083801.1:44523-56189 GCA_023313115.1 Rhysida immarginata
TAATATTGTATGCATTTATTTATTTTTGAAATTATAATGACTTTAAATTGTCATCTGACGGGGAATAAAAATCTTTCGATCGTTTCGTGGTTTAACCACGAGAAGATCTAAAGATTTTTATTTTTTGCATCTGAAATTCATTTATACAGCTATACAGAATTTTTTTCATAAGTGATGGTTTATTTAAAACATTTGCTTAGTGGTATTTTTTTTATTTTTGAATTTATCATGGTTACAAAAGCACATGTAATACAATTGAAATAGCTGGCTTTCTGCTTGTTTATTGAGAAAAGAGGACACCTAGTAATGAAATTTTGGAAATCGCTCACGCACGCACTTTTCAGCAGCATGCTTAGGCCTTGTTAATCTCGAAGGCCTCGATTTAGCGCCTAGTGATTACGCTCTGTTCGACCCAATGATAGAGGGCGGTGCACGCTGAGTTTTCTTCCAACGGCAAGCTTCAGACGGCCGTGGAAAGTGTTGCCAGAATATCCCAAAGAACGGATCGCTGCGGCAATACCATAGCCTAATGAAAACAATTTCATTTTCATTAGGCTATGGCAATACGCTAACTGTCTGAACGCCGGCAAAAGTCATAGACATTGTCGGGGAATACCTCAAAAATTGTAATGTCAATCATTTTTAACAACCTAAATAATTATAATTATCAATTAAGATTGCAACGAAATATTAATACTTTTATTAGATAACCATGACTTAATATTATTATTAAAATAACATGAATTTTATAAATAAAATGTACTTTTACAATCAATCAAATCAGCTTTATGGAAAATATTCTGATTAATTTCTCCCCAACTTTCTAGGTATCGGCTATACAGTATGGTGGATTTCAAATTGCTCACATTATATGGGGTAATAATTTTTAAATTTAGTTTTAATCTTAAAATTATTTCTGAAAGTTATTTGATTTTTGAATTTGCTTGTCGCGAGGGATCTCTATTGATTTTGAAGCAATGGTCCTAACGAATCCAAGACTAAACTAGATCAAGTGAAGTGAGCGAGAGTTAAATGTTAAACTGTCCATTCAATTTAATAAAAATGTTAATACATTGTTTGTGCGAAACGGGATAAAAATTTTAATACGTTGTTTGAGCATTGTACATTTTAATACGGAATTGCTTGTTCGAGTACAATGATGTGCTTTAATCCTTGAGATTCGTGTTTATATCCTCAGATTCTCAGCTGTAAAAATAAGAACCTTTAGTAGATGAACCTGCCTTGTGGCAGATATCTGTAGTTTTCAAACGTCATATTTTCGATCTATTCTTACACATTGGAACTCCTAATTATCACTGGAAGTCGCAATCATATACATGACTTAGTTGAGAGAGAAATGGTACATTTTTTATTTTTTTTGAGGGGCAGAAATATTTTTTTAACCAATGTTTATGAATCTTATAAAATCAATTAGAAACTTAATGGTCAAAAGGAAAATGAAACACAAAAGGTTTATTGTAGCAACCACCTGTTTGTAAATTTAGCAACTACAGGTTGATGCAAAGTAAAGTATCGCTATTCAGAGCCCTATAACAGGAGTACTTTATTAAAAAAAAAGAAAATAGCTTAATAGCTTCAAAGTTGGAAAATATACTATTCAGGACATCTTATCTTATCTTGTACTTACTCCTACGAAGGAGTTTTGTGCCATCCCAGTAACTAACTGCTGCTACGAGATGACAGTAGCAGCCGGGACCGACGGCTTAACGTGCCCTCCGAAGCATGGGGGATTCATGATGGAAGAGCTGCTGGCGGACGAACAAACCAGTGGCTATCACCAGCTGCTGGACATCCAGCACTGGTCACTCAGCAAATGGGTCAGACTAAGTCCCCCAACAGCTGTGCCCCAAATAGCCGTCCCACCCAGCAGTGCCCATCTTAACTCCATCGATCAGCGAGCCGACCGACGAGACAACCAGGCCACGGCCACCCCCATTCAGGGGGGCATGGGGAAGAGATATTAATAATAATAACATACCGTTCCCCTATCGACCACCAGCGAATTGAATCACCCTGTATATGTGGTTAACAGCTCTAACTGCCTACGTGAAATACTGCATTATTAAGAAGCTAATAAATGAAAATTGGGGTTAATTCCTGAAGCATAAGGTAATGATATTATTGGAAAAACTGGAAGGAATTATTCCGCGACCTGGATTTGAACCAAAAACCACGCTCGTCGCATCTACCAATTGGGCTATAACGACAAGCGTGATACTCGTGGTTCCTGGTTCAAATTCAGGTCGTCGAAGTTTTCCTTCCAGTTTTTCCAATAGAAAGACATTACAGTATTATTGCTTTTCAAAAATGTAATTAGACTAGCTGACCACTATCCTTGAAAGAGCTACGTTGCTGATAACGGCCTGTTTATGAATGCCAGAGTACATCGCAGGAATTGTTTATTAAGTACGGCGAAGATTTTGATCACTTTCTGTTGCTACCACAGAACCAGAGACCTCGTGGCCTCTACCAACTGTCTCGAATGAATTTTCCTTACATTTTTTCATGGGACATCTTTACCTTGTATTTGCAGCATTAACTCCAGTTCAAATTTATTACTTTCGTATGAAGTGTCCTAGAACGAGTCTTCAATTCGTTCCAGATCTTCTGGAAGCACAATGAGCTTTTAGGCATACTTTAAATTAGGTTTGTATAATGTTTGCATTAATTTCAGTCTAAGACTTTTCTGCCATTCATAATGATCAAAAACATTCTTTGTCTTTTCGACAAATTGAAAAAAACAACAACAGGACACCTAAATCTTTGGCTTCATGGTTTTCATATTCTATAATTTATGGCATCGTAACGTCGATTTAATATTCTACTGAAGGCTGGTAGATTTTTGTGATTTGTTATAAGCCAGGAATTGCTTGCTATCCGTGGTGAAAATAACCATTCACAATTGAAATTAGCCTTTTGGTACTAGCAGTTTTCGTCAAAGAAAATTTTCTAATTGAAATTCATGAGTTTCAGTTTTAGTGCTGACTGAATCTTTTGATTACGCATTTTGCAATTACTATATAATGCTAAACCGCTTCCAGGGCGACGTCAGATTTCTTATTGGTTGGTTTAAAAAATAAGAATCAAGACATAACGCATTAAATGATAACGCAGTTGTTCCGTTTTATTATAATCCGATCTGAAATGATTTTAATCGAAAATTAATTCATATTGTGAATGTTAATTATTTACTAATTTTTATTTACATTTTATGTTTCCTTTTCCTTTTTTGTTGCATTTTTATCTTTCTGTTGAAATTTAAGACAGAAGGAATTTATTCTCGATTTCATATGTGCTTTGTTTTTCATATTTTCTTTTGTAGGTTTCCTGTTGCAATTCCTGATTTTCTTTATAATATTCTTTGTGATAGGAGAGCTTATTATTGTGCCGTTGGTCTTCGACAACTGGCAATTCTTCTTGACGATTTTGCGGTTTGTCACGTAGGTTTCATTAACGTATTGCAACCGGTATTTTTCAAAATCCTATGTGTAATTGAACAGAAGGTCACAAGTCAATCGCTTCAGTTTAAAGCTTAAACTATTTTTCCTTTAATATTAGTTTATAATTTCAGAATTTTAAGCGATCCACTTTTATTTTCTTTAAATGTTGAGAATGCTGATTCTGTAGATTCAGACTTTTATATCCACTATATATAGTATTTGTCCATGATTAATAAACTGTGTTATCCAAGAATAAATTTATATAGTTATTGTTTCCATATAAATTATAATAAATGATGCGAGATCGCATGCCGTGATGAAACTCTCTCTCTTTATCAAATAAAAAAATAAGGGTGACCAAATGAAACGTAGTTGGTTATTTAAGCCGCGATCTTAAGAAATTTGTTTTGTTAAAGATTTGTGCCTCATGTCTTGGCTGTCGGGTGCATTTAGCTTATCGCAGCAACGGAAAAAACCGGAACGAGTTAGGGTATGAGCTTGAAAACCTCATTTGCAGTAACTGATGTGATTTCTAAAGAACAGTGGGCTGTGTAAAACATAAGCAACACTGCAACACTAGCGGTTATCAAAAAACAAACAAATGGATGCTCCGCAATAGAATTTCTTTTTCTGCACGATAACACGTATCCGCATTCTACTTTCAAAGGTATGAAGAAATTTGAAGACTGTGTTTTTGTCCGTTTTTGAAAAAAGCCCTGCGAAAGTTTTCGTCGGATGAAGAGGTACTGGAGGTAATCACGGAATGATTTAGCTGACAGCCGAAGGATTCATATGGGCAAGAAATCCACTATTAAGTGAGGTCGTGTGTTCACCTTATGGAAGTTACCTCTGATTGCACATCCTACTTTTGGAGTGAACGTACGTGTTCAAGTTTCATTTGAATTGCTAAAGATTCCAGTATTTCCGACACCCAATTGCTAAAGATTATTATTAACGAAAATTCTGAAGTGTTTCATATGGTCACTCGTTCCTAATAACCAATCGATAATGAAATTATTGTGACAGATTTTATGCAATTAGATCCTAATTTACTTATGTATTTATTTGCAGGCCTTACTTGGTTGTTTTTCTTTTAACCCGCATTATACAATGGTTCTTGGTGAAGAAGTTTTTTTTAGAAGACAATGGTCGAATATTAGCTATTAGGAATAGGTAATATGAAGAATTTTAATGCAGTTTATTATAAGTCACAGATTTAATTAATTAAGGACATTGTTACAATGCTCAACAATGAAATTGACCTACTCAGCAGAAGTCTTGGTACACTTACATTTTAGAACAAGACACAAACTATGCAATGGACAAGGCAATTTTTGATCTGTTTTTTTCAAATGAATGCTGCAAATTTCACGATAAACATGGGAATAGCTGTTAAGTTTAACGAGACAACGTTTGTTTTTTTTGTTTTTTTTTAAAAAAGAGCCACAATATGGATGTTAATTTTAAGCCTTAAAAACTTGACTATCTGCAATGTATTTATCTTTCCAATATCTTGAGGTAGGATTTGCTATGCATCATCTTCGCACAATCTCTGATTGGATAGGGAAAATTCAATGTGGAGTATTGTATTATGCACAAAATAGCAGCACATCAAACAAAAAGAGGAATACTATACAAAAACAAGTTTTTTATTCATAAATAATTGTCAAAGATGTATGCTCAAACGTTACTCTTGCTGAAATTGTAAATCGCGCATAAAAGTTTGTCCCTATATCCGTACTCTAATCTTTTCCATTACGAGAACGAGTGAAAGGTGTTTAAGAAAATATATTTGTAAAACAGACATTTGGAGAAACAGTGTAAAGAACATTAGTATTTTCTTGTAGGAACACTTTTGGAAAATATACGAGGATGGTTCCGATTGTTCGTGGACTGAGATCACTATTCGGAGTCCGAGTCAGTAGGAAGTTTGGTATGGGTATCTTCTTCGAAAGTGTAGCTTTCACACACCATACGCCATATCCTGCAATGCATAGCTTCTCAAACACATGTTGCAGACTATTTTCTGAAATTCGATGTAAGGGAGCTTTCACTTCTTTGAAGTGACGGTCAGTTACTGGATTTCCATAAGCGTTGCTTTGATTTGGGATCATAATGTCGAAGTCAGCAGTGAATAATCAGACCGTCTGTCTGGTTATTAACGGTAAGTCCTCCTCGTTCCTTGTTGAACGTAATAGTTCAACTTTTATACCCCAAAGAACAATTATTAAAGGAAGAATAGTATCACAAGGATTACAGGTTATTACATGGCAATGATATCTCTGACTATGATATATTAAGTATTTTGTGGCAGGGACTCCGACAAAATCCATGTCATCAAATTGTTAAATGAAAGATTTTGCTACAAACTCTGTTACTGACGAAACCTGATTTTGGTGATGGCTACAGCTAATATCCCAGCATGTCTTAGACATACTAGATAGAAATACAAGCTTGGGGACCTAGCTAGAAAAGATAGAATGTCAAAATTTTTACAGAGGCACATCTGCAAAATATATATGGACTGGTATTATCGTTTTAGTACATGTAAATGAATCCATGAAACTTGAAGAGGAAGGGAATATGACCCAAGGACCCTTTTATATGTTACTGTACTGTTTACGCGCTTCTTATCTTTACTAGAGGAAACTGGCTCCATAAGAGAATCCTGATCCTTGAACATTGCCTGATCCTTATTCAACTCCGATACTGACACCATTCGGAAGACGTTTGCGATTTTTGGTCACGATACTACTCCACATAAACTTCAGTTTATCCGGAAAAATTTTATCAGGATCCTTAAATTTGCTTGGGAAAAAGTGAATTGATGATATTAGTGCATTAAGAATGATATCTGAATACTTCCAGAAAACAGGAAGAAGGTTGAGTCTTCAGCTTTTTCTTTCTGGGTGAAATGGAGTGAGATGGTCAACTATCTTAGTTTCTGGTTCGTAATAGTCAAAATTGTCTTCTACTTTCGACAAGAGCTGACATTATTATATTGAACAAAAGGGCGACTTTCGTAGATTTAACAAGTACAGTTTCATTCAAAGACTAGATGAACTAGTGAATTACGTAAAAGTAAAATTTGTTTAAACAAGTAATCATTATTGAAAAAGCTATCTAAAATAACAAAAAAATGCCTTCTATGTAAAATTATTTCACTTGTTTAAATGTTTTATTGCATTTTGATATTTAAAAGCGAAAATGGATACAAAACTTGTCGAATGCACAATGTTTTATTTATAAAAATTTGACTTTCCTCTTTACGAAATCCAAATTAATATTATTGATATATATTTTTGTAATTACTGTAACTTATTTAGAATTAACGTTAGGCTAATTTTTCTTTTTTTTAGGAAAGGTTTCTACAACATGATGTACTTTATGTTTTTTTACAATGTATTGGTGGGATTTGTGGGCTGTTTGTTACGAATGGTCAAATCGATGGTATTTGGTCTTTGGTTTTTTCCTCGCCTGGATTGCAGCATCTTTCCCAGGACATTTGAAAGTCTCGATGGAGGTACAAAACCAATTACTCTTATCTTAACATTGCCTTTCTGAAGTAAGATCCTTTCTCACTTCAGCTTTTTCTTAAAAATATTACACAAGTTTTACATCGCATACTTTGGATAATTTATTTTACCTAACAAACCTATTTTTCGTGGAAATGTTCATCAGTTGAGTTACTCCTGCCAAATTGAAAATTTTGATTTTATACGATATTATAAATCTTAAAACCATTTGAGGTTGTGAGAAAATTTTCAACTGGAGAAGAAAATAATATACTGAACTGAAATATATTTATAATCAAATTGTAAATTTTCTGCCAAAGCAAATAATGCTCTCACAACTTAAAGTATGAAAATAAAACCCCTAATCAATTCCAGAGCCAGGAGATGTATTAACGAAGACACGTAACGTTGACGTTTTCTTTCAAAATGATCGCCTTTGTTGCGTACATACAGTAGTTTTTTAAGCAGTTCTATTCGTCAATAGCAGCAGTACGCACAAAATCAGTGGAAATGTGCTTCTTCTTGCATCACTGCGCAAAACTTTTAAGACTATCCAGATGATACCTTTTCCTTAGATCACAGTTTGCTTTCAGATAAGACTCTCCTCTGATGCCCGAGTACGCGGGTTCGATCCCGGCCGAGGACGACGAGGATTTTTCAGGGGGAAATCCTGAGATCACGCACTTCCTTCGGAAGGGAAGTAAAGCCGTTGGTCCCGTGTAGTCGTTTGCCGGCTGCACGTTAAAGAACCCTTGCGAGGCAAAATTTGCGGCCCCTATGACTCCGTCCTGAAATGACCATAGCAGTTGAAAAGGACGTTAATACCAAACAAACCAACCAATCAGATAAGACTCAGAACAAAGCTCGTGACAATTAATCCTCTATGGCGCTCATCAATTGACAGATGTTATCGATGCATTATAAATAGGTTCAGCAGTAAGAGCTGCTTTATTATTTGTTTTGATATGGAGAATCAGCCCCCAAAATTTGCCCCCCTATTTAGATTCAACTGTACATGTAATTATATAAGTGAACAATAACAACCACATCACACTTATTGCTAGCAAGATAACGTTGGGTCTAAATTACTTCAACCTATTTTTTGATTAAGTCTTGTAATTAAAAATTTTAATTAAGCTAGAAAATTTCTTAATTACGTAATCGATTTTTTTGTTGTTTGGGATTATACTATAATAATAATAATATTCAGTCTTTGATTGAAATAGGTTTCGTGTCATATTTAAGTTTGCTAAGGTTAGAGGACATCCAAAGCAATAATATATTGCGATTATTCGTGTATTTACTAATACACCGAAGGACTTTTGTGAACCGTAGCAGAATTTCTAGAAAGGAAAATCTATCCCCAAGTAAGCAAAACATTTTGATATTTAATACCTTAAAGAAATTTTATGCATCGTTATAATTTTATAATTTCTTTAAAACTAATGAGTTGAATTCACTACTCTCAGTGAAGAAATGTAATTATGTTTTTCTTCTTCATTGTTTTTAAGGTGAATTAAAAAGTCATCTGAAGAGTAAAGCAAGCAGAAACCGATGGTTTGTAGCATGGACTTTAATAAACAATCCTCAATTAACCAACCAAAGAAAGCACTCGGAATATTTGGATAAAAATCAAAATGAAAATGAAAATCTTCCAATTATCAAAGAATTTGGAAAAAAATACGATTATCTTCTTCCAGGGAGTAAAAATGTTTTCCTTGTTTCCAAAACGTACACATTTTAAGAACTATGAACTTTTATTCAAATTCCTGAACGTTTTTTCTGAAATAATAATCACTCCATCACAGAAGAGGAGATGATGAACGTTTCGTGTTACTTCAGAACTCACAAGAGTGTGAATATTTACGCTTAATTTTTGAATGAATGAAAAATCCTCGCAGTATTAGTGTGAATAAAGTTTGTGAAAAAAACAATTAATTTAACAAAGAAGAAAAATTCGTATTGAATTTTTAATAATAAAATTCGAATTTATTTCTCATCACAAGGATAAAAAAAAATAAAGCTGTTCAGATATCCATGAAGACAAAAGGCTCTTCTCCGTTGCCTGCATAACTTATTCGAAGTTTGTATTCATTGTCAAAATTTATTTTTGAAATTAACACTTAATACTTACTTGTGACGTCTGAAAATGACATAGCTCAAAGAAAACCTCACGACGCCAGTTACGAGTGATTCTATATTATTCTTTGTAAATATGTTCTTAAATAAAGATTATAAGCTATTTTTTAAACTGCAATCTTCATTAGTAACAGTTGGTAATATTATATTAACAAAGTCTTCTGATTTGCATATTAAGTAAGTTAAGTAAGACCCTTGTTACATTTATGCATCTGGTGACCACTATCACGTTCCAAATCGTACGTTCAGAAAGGAAGCGAATCATACGTCCAGCGTAGTAGCTTCCCTACGTCTTGTTAGAAATATGCAAGGAGGAAGTGTTAAATATATAAAAATGTTAAAAAAAGTTTAAAACATTCAATCCATATAAAGAAAATTATCCTTTCAAATTTCGCGGTTCATTAATTCCATGACGAAGATTGGAAGTCAAGGTAGGTAATTTATGCCCTTTTATACGACTACGGACTTGCTTTCCCTTTATTTACTTTAAACGGTCATTAAGATGTATAACCAAATCCAAATTTTTGTAGCCACGAAAGACTAATAATGTACATTACTCCCCTGAAAAAAAAATGCAACACCATGAAAATTTTGTCGCAGCACCGTGCAAATTTCAGGTTGAAGAAACGCAAAGTTTTGCATTTTCTTTTACAATGACGTAATTAGAAAGTGCGATAAAAAGGGAGTGAGCTACACTCTTAATTTTTGAGAGTTTCTCAAGGCCAAGAAGGGTGATTTCTTGGGCTATTATTCATGTGAAAATAAAGCTTATGGAATGAAAAGCCTGTAAGTCTCCATCGACGATAGTTTCGTCAAACAGATGACTTTACTCAAGGTTTAATTATAGGACTACGTACAGCCGGTTAATCTTGCGTCATATTGCGACAGAAACTGGATGGATGTAACATTTTTTTATGTCGTGAACAAGGCGACCTTTGCGACCATTAGAGCCATTTGGTGTCGCACAAGAGAATGCCAGGCTGTTGTGTTCAGCGACGAATCTCTCTTCTGTCTCAGCAATGATGATCACCGACTGCGAGTCTGGAGCCAACTTGACAATCAGGTTGATCCTTTTACTATGAATGCCACACAGATCTTCAGCAGGGAGTTTGGGGTGCTATCAGCTGCAACAGCCTTCAGTACGGATAACGGACACTTTTTCAGGACAACTATACCACTATAGTTAATAGCTTCTAAGACTCACTGTCATGTGGCGCTACGGTGCGGACTTTTCCAAACGTCATGCGATCTGGGTGAATTAGACCAACACCTCCTAAAAAGAAAGCCTAAGTACTGAAAATTCATACATTGTTACATAATCATAAGAAGTCGTAATTTATGGCTTATTATTGGCAGAAATACAATTAACAATGCCTCTTTATGATGATGATGATGTAAAAATGTATGAACTTTCAGTACACAGGCTCTCTTTCTTGGAGGCGTTGATTAGTCGCAGCGCGATGATTCATTGCAACATCCATTTAATGACTTGGGTGACATGCAAGCCGAGATATGGGCCATGCTGAAGGTGCAACAGCGTGCAAACATTAAGCTTTGCCAAAAACTAAGGCATTCCGTGATAGAAGCTCTACAGATGATTCGCCAGGTCCATGTCTTCAGGTGGTACTGGTTGTTCACTGCGACGAAGGATTCCGTTGAAGATGATATGCGTGCAGGCCATTGCGTTACCGTAAACTTAAGGCTAACCAAATGCCCTTTTTAACAACACAGTCCACGCCACGCAGTGAATATCGATAGGCATGCTCTCCAAATGAAGATAAATTCTGAATCCTGATGAATATCACATGGAACACAAGATCCAGGGCAATATTCGGGCATTCGCTGATTCAAATACCACGCCATGTAAACGAATGTACCACTCTGTATATTCAGCCATTGGGCATGTGTAATTGTTTGAAAAAGTATTTTTCTGTGTGCCAAGTTTTGTCTCATTTGAAGCATTTTTTTATCGTGTTGCATTTTCTCCGTGAAGTATGGATTAGTGATAGGTCTGAAAAGGAGTCCGGCAGGAAATTTGAAATGTGATTAAAAATACTTGATTACTTCAAAAATTTCTAGAATCGGTGCCTACTGTTTGACATAATCGTGACAAGAAAATTATAACGTCATAAATTGGTAGAGCGGTATGTACTTAGTTAGTTTCCTATCCAATCGTAGCAACAACAGTTTGTTTTATGGCAACGTCGCAGTTCAGACGATGAAATTTTATGCTTTGCTTCAGAAATCGCCATCGGACTCATTGTTATTTGAGAAAGCACATGTGAATGAAAAACAAATCCTAAGTGTTTTATAGAACAAGCAAAATAAGGATGCTGAAAGCGAAACAACTGAATGGGCTTTCGAAGAATGGGTTCTTGGCAAAAGTGAACTACTGCTGAAGGGAACTACTTTAAATATGAACTAAATTTAAAAAAAAAATTAAACAGATTCAACAATGAAATTAATATGGGACCATCTTGGTGCTAAACCGAATCCAATGTAAAAAGAATTTTTAAAATCTGTTTATAAATGACGGAAATATCGATGAACA
>JAHWFO010083801.1:68556-120096 GCA_023313115.1 Rhysida immarginata
AGCCAATGAGCTATTTATATCTATTTTCCGACGTCTGCCCCGGTCAAAATAAAAATAATACATTGTTGAGATTTATGTTGGCTTTGACTGACTCTAAAAGATTTGAAAAAGTTTATCAGTATTTTCCCATACGTGGTCATTCGTTTTTACTAAATGACCGTGATTTTGGAGTCATAAAAAAATGTTCGAAAGCATGATCGTATCTACGTCCCAGTAGAATACATTGATTTGGTTTCGAACTCCAGCTCAACATTTACAGTCATAGAGCTAAAAACTGAAGATGTTTTGGAATTTAAGAAATGGTGGCCAAATTTGTACAAAAAAACACGTTTGTCAACTGAATCTTATGGGAAAAAATACCAAAAGAACAGAAAAAATCATTCGCACCTTCGACATACATGAGTTTTCAGTATGATTCAGATAGAAAAGGTACTATCATAGCCGAGGAATATATTGATGGATTGATTAAACATTCATTCTTATTAATAAAAAAACTTACAACTTCTGTTTCGCTTCCATCAGCCAAGGCTTATGATTTAAAAGTGCCCATCAATAAAACAAAATTAGACGATTTAAAGCAAGTTCAGGATAGCATTCTGGAAGAGCATATGCCATTTATAACAACATTTTTAGCTGGCCAACTGCAAATGTTGAAGATAATCCAGATGAGAATGATGGAGAATATGACTATGTACCTTAAAGATATTAAAAAATGACAAATTAATACATGTAAAATGTTAATAAGGTTATTTTTAAGTGTAATTTTCAATAATAAGCGATAAAAAATATGATTACTACGATTGTTTTGATTAAATTGTATATCACTAACCTTATTTCTTGCTAAAACAACATAAGTCAAGAACAGTTTTTGAGGTTTTTTTCATTATTTTTATTAATAAACTGTGAAGGTTATTCACTATTTATATTTTTTACCACTCAAATACTAAATTAAGCATAAAAAATTTCTTTAAAACTCATTTGTTTGTGCGTGAAACAGTTTTTATTGATTCCTGAAAAATTGTAATTGAGTGACTTATGAGGTTTTTGAAATGACCGATTCAATTGCAATCGAATGAAAAAGAACTTGCCAACTTGCCACTACTCTTTAAGTCGAAAAAATTAATTTTAATTATTTAGCGTAATTAATCAGCCCTAATTAACATATGCCAAAAACGCTGAGACTCTTCAATAGAGATTTAAACTGATATTCAATAAAAAACCTAACTTGACCAAACATGGTTATTGGTGCAGACCAGGGGTCGGCAACCTTTTTGCTACTAAGGGCGCATAAAAGGGTCATTTTGTTTTGGGGTATCTTATAATTTTCATTGTATGTTCTATCCTTATTTCGTTAATCCCATCGTTTTCCCGATTGGTCTATCACATCTTAATCAATCTGCCATGTTCTGTAAATTTAGGTATTTGCCTCTTTATTGTGCATCCACCAATCACTGACTATGTTTTCTACCATATTTTGTAAATTCTTGCCTGCCTCTTCATTTGTATATCCTTGACTAAGCCAAGAATAACAGGTGAAATAGGTCGGAATTCTCTGTGCAAGGTCTTCATCAACTTCATCAAGAAGGACAGTACAGAAAACTCTCTATTTCATAACGAAAATAGTTATCCATACTTATACAAATAAAATGCACTTCTGTTATACATATAATGAGGTAAACTAATTGCACAGCAGCCATGAAAAAGAGTATAACGAAACATTTGAAAATGGTGAAGAGTGGGCAGTACCAGGGCCGTCTCGAAGTAAGGCCTACTTCGAGACGGCCCTGGCAGTTCCCCTGGTGTAGAAAGGATACGGGGAAGGGCACGAAAGCGTCCAGAACTGCATTTTGGACTTTATTGATGACCACTTCCAGAGTCTTCTCCGAGAGAGGTCTGTTTGTCATGGACCAATTGCATTTGGTTTTTTATTTCGTATGATTTAAGTCTTTGCAGACCTTCATGAGTAGTTAAACGAAATGAACGTTCATCAGAGTGAATTGCATATATCCTAGAATTTTGCTCTATCTAACACCATGAATGAGCTTGAATGACACCTGAATTATAACATTTTTTAGGTTTCAGGTTTTCATTACTCATCCTAATCAGTATTTCTGTGGGTTTTGTTTCCATACTTATAGTGAGTATTATTCCATCTTATTGTCGTAATATTTTTAAGTATGTCTGAAATCAAAATGTGAGTGGTCATGCGAAAAGGGACCTGAAGTGAAAATAATAGATTCCCAGAAAAACGCGTTTAAAGTTTGAAGACGTATACGAGCATGGGAGGAGCAAGTCAACACTTTCTATACTGTACTTGTGACCGCGTAATGGGCTCTGTGATTGGTTGATTTAATTTCGGGCATCTCACCGCGCGCCATTCATCCATGAATGAACGCGAAACCTGATTGCACATCGTTTCTCCCAGGCTCAATGTAATATTGGAAAATTTAATTAGTATTAAATTAATCTTTTTAAAATAGTCCAAGGTTCTAATGAAGTCATTTCAAAAAGGACTATATTATTATGTGCACTCCTTCATGACGCAAAGAATGCGATATGGCCTAACCAATCACGCGGTCACTCTTAAGTGCGAACAGTATGGACACAAGGCCTCGGAACAAAAGACTATGACGTATTGTATAAGGAGTCCATGTGTGAATCGTATAAGGAGTCAACTGAAACTGAGGTGCGTGAGAAAAATAACTAATATAAAAAAATTGTTCACTATAATAATGTTCCATTTAGACTAAATAAAGTTGAAAGTCCAACGATTGTAAATCACAAAACAATTTCCAATCACTTCAGGTCCCTTTTTTCGTGACCACTCACAAATGTAAAGAAAATGGCGTTTTTTGTTTTTTTTAAAATTATGGAGATACTATATGAAATTGACTTTTTACGTTTCATCAAACATTTCTACATGCAGATCATGTCACATGCCCATCCACTTATGCATACTTCATGTGACTAAGTACACAGTTAAGGAAATCACTCCCATGGTCATGTATTAAGTGCTGCTAATGAACATGCTGCTACTACTGCAGCTCGGCTGTATCAGGGCAGACATCCGAACATGTAAAAATGTTACCATTTCATTTTTGAGTGCTCAATTCATCCAATTGTGGTGCAGTTTTTTTTTTATTGCGTTCATAATTGAATGCGGAACAAGCTTATAACTGGAAATTAGTTCCTATCTGTTATGGTTTATGAGATAAATTTTGTATAGGCCCTAATTTGCATCATTAGGTCATCGGAAGCTCACCAGCAGATAGCCCACCCAAGATTTCCTATTTGGCGGCTACAACAGATTTTGGATATTTCCATTTTCTTCATCGCTAAGAATAAAAATCAAAAATGGTTATTTGCAAAAATAATGAAATTCATATGAAGCGTCAAATGAGTGAACACGTCTTCTTTGGTCCATTTAAATACGAGTAATGAGATTGGAGGCCCATATTGATGTAAATAAATTAATAATTAGTAATTAGTAAAAATAAATTAATTTAATGTCTCTTACAGTGGATACTATTTCTTGTGAGATTTAATAAGTTGAGAAGATCAATGTTTTAAAATATTTTATAATGTCATGATTTTACATGCCGAAAAGTAAAAGTGTTAGATTCTCAACTTCAACTACGTTTATCTTAGAAATAACGCAATTTGCAGATGAAAGACAACCAGATTCATGATCAGCAAATTAAATTTATTAAGATATGGTACTTTGCTTTTCATTTGGTTTTCTTCGCACAAAATAGTGTTCATTAGCCTCCTTTCATATCCGTAAAACAGGAGATACGGCATGAGCATGGGCCCACAAGCAGTTTCCCACTCCTTAGCTTCCAGTCTTGATATTTCTGTTCTACACTACTAAAACTTTTCTCGGCACTGATATCTAATTCTTTTGGTTTGCAGGTATTTGTTAACGGTGCATCATTCATTATGGTGTTTTATCTTGAGTACCGTCGGTTGATTATTTCAAATAAAGATGAACTGAATTTGGAAATCCCCAATGGTAAACTCCTCAAAATTTAATTAGGTAGCAAAATTACGGAATAAATTCTGAACATTATTCTGTATTACTGTTTGGTACCATTCATGTTGTAATGTTGTAAATTTCATTCAATTTGTTACGTGAAAATTATTACAGTTGTCACATTTGCTGCTGTAAGCATGTTTAAAAAAAATGAATCTCAAATCCCGGGAAGAGAAATTACGCTTTTTGATTTCCTTATCGATCAAATGGACGTAGTTGCTTGTAAGAATTTTTGATAATGCTTCTTTTTTAAATTCTTTAATATACGTCATTGGTTACGATTACACTCCAGTTTTGAATCATAATTCAATACTGAAAGGCTAACAATGATATTTATTAATATTACACTTTTGTAGGGTGTTTGATTCTATCGTTTGTTGCTTCTTTCCTTTTGGCGTGCTGTTCATTCGTTCTCATGTTTATATCTTATAAGAAAGTGAAAGTGAACATGAGAAAACAGGTATTCAAATATACAGCCGTAAATTTCAAAAAAATGAGACCCGAGAGACTAATGGTAAGAAATCTTTATAAACATTTTTCATTAGTTACTTCATTTATTGTTACAAATTAAAGGTAGATTCCATTGCGAACAATCGGCCTCGGTGGCTCAGCGGTTGCGTGATCGCCTCTGATGCCCGAGTTCGCGGGTTCGATCCCGGCCGAAGACGACGAGGATTTTTCAGGGGGAAATCCTGAGATCACGCACTTCCTTCGGAAGGGAAGTAAAGCCGTTGGTCCCGTGTAGTCGTTTGCCGGTTGCACGTTAAAGAACCCTTGCGAGGCAAAATTTGCGGCCCCTATAACGCCGTCCTGAAATGACCATAACAGTTGAAAAGGACGTTTATACCAAACAAACCAAACCAAACCAAACCAATGCGAACATACACTGAATAATCATTTGAAATTGGACATCTGTTTATTTACAATATGTATAAGTGGTTTCAACTTTCCCCGAGGCCTACGAGAAAGACAGGCCCTGGCGCTCAAAAGTCTCCATCTTGAATTTTAACAATCAGTGTTTTTGTTCATTTGATGGAAACAATAATATTGCTCAGATCCCGATGGTCAGGTGACTTTTAAGTGATAGGGCCTTTCTCGTAGGCCTTGTCTTTGCCATAAAGACAGCCTGCAGACGTCCTTGCAAACTCCGCCAGTGTTTGATTGCAAGGTGCCGGTATATTCGCCCACTCTTATTTCGAATTCTCGACCAGTTGATGACGGTATTTCTGGATACCTTTCACCTGCTCGCATTCGACATTCTAATTCATTCCAGAGAAGTTCTATTAAGTTGAGATCGGGGCTCTGAACTAGCCAATCCAGCATTTGTATGTTCGTGTCTTCAGATCAGATGGTAACAGCTCCGGGTTTGTGTCAAGGTGTTTAATCCAACTGATAGATAAACGACCCTTCACCTAATTGTTGCCACAGTGTAGGAAGCGTGTAATAGTCCAGAATGTCCAGATAGTATTGGATGTTCATGGTTCCGTCAAGCACAACTTAGTAGACCAGGACCAAGCCATGAGAAACAAGACCAGACAATCATATGACCACCGTCGAAATTCAGTGGATATCGTTCTCCTGCCTTATATTGATACCACACTCTTGACTAGAAAAGGGTGTAATATGACCAGGAGTTAATGACACTCTTAATATACTCTTGGCATGACTCGTCGCTCCAAATCACCTTATTCCAGCGTTTTATTGATCACAATGGGCGGCGACATGTTCAGTTTTACGACGCATAACAGCGTCTATAAATTATGTGGGCGTTTTCATAAGTGTTCTGAATATTCGTACTTTTGGAGGCCTCCTATTTCAAATGATTATTTAGTTTATACAGTGCCTTATACAGGCCTTTTAAAAGAAATGGGAGTGAAATTTATTTTATTGGTAAGGAGTTCATTTTTATTAAAACAATTATAAAATTGTATCTTAATTAACCAACAAAACTTTTTACATAACATATTCAAAGGTACTCCCATTTGTATCAATACACAATTGTAATTGACGCTGAAATGGGAAATTATCTCATTACTATACAAGGTGTTCACATGAAACCTCCCTGATTTCAAACGTTAATTGTAAGGAAACTATTAGTCTTAGAGATTTGCGGTTTGCGGTGTCGTGAAGAGCAACTCACAAAGTTTTTTGTTACAGAATTAGCAAAGATGACAACAGCACAAGAGATAGAGCTCAGTGTGTGGTGTGAAAGGAAATCACCGCGATTTCCAGACATAACGTCTCTGGACTTCTTTTGTGGGGCTATCTCAAGGATAGCGTCTACGTCACACCTGTCCACGTCACACCTCTTCATGATCTTCGCCAGAAAATTATAGAAGCCATCAACTCAATCACGCCGAACATGCAACACAACACATGAATTGAGATTGAATATCGACTGGACATTCTACGGAGCTCATATAGAAGTACATACATAGACAATACAAAACGTTTTTAATTGCTCTTCATGACACGGCAAAGTTCTAAGACTATTAGTATTAGACAATTTGCATCTGAAATCGGCGAGGTTTCATGTGGGCACCCTGTGCACCATCTTCTTGGAACCACATTTTTAATCTCGTGTGTAAGTCTACAAATTCGAGCCCAAGAAGACGATTTTGTAGAAAATCCAAATAACGTGCACAACTGGATAATGAAGTCTACATTCAGTACACCTTTGTAACTCTTCGATAATTTTGAAGGCATTCTCCTAGAACTAAAATAATGCCCATACTGTTCCAAATGAGGGTACTTTTGAATATCTTATGTAAAACTTTTTGTTTGCTAATTAAAATAAAAATTAATAAAAACGTAATTCGTTTGATTTAATTTTACAAGAAAATAAGCTTTATTTTAGAGAACTCTAGGAAGGAAATGTGAAGAAAAATGTTGTGAATCAGGTTCTGCAATAACAAAATACTGTATGTCTGATTGACCTCTTGAAATGCTGCATTTTTTTCCGAAACTTTTTTAGCGTATTTCATTTTCGAGATATTTAGCTCATAACTTAAAATAATAAGACACCCTATATAATAGAGCATTCCGGAATTTAATCATCGAAATTTTTGTGATTTTTAATAAAAATCCACCAGAGCCGTATCTGTGATGTTTAAAAAGAAGTCTTACCTTTTAAAGACAATAAAAAGTGGTATATTGTGGCCTTGCTAATTCTTCTCTCGAACTTTCTTTTAGGTATCGGCTATACAGTATGGTGGATATCAAATTGCTTACATCGTTTGGGGTAAGAATCTTTAATTACAGCTTGTTTTCATATGCCTAATACTACGTTCTCAGGAATTAACAATATAAAGATGTAGCTGGTAATTCGTGGACGACGAGGAGAAATAATCTATTTCTTTTTCAAATATATGACTTCAAAATAATGATTAGTAATCTTTTCAATTAGCATAGAAAATTTTTGTCAGATTTAGGGGATTCTGGTATTTGATCAATAAGAATTTCTGGGATGAATGGTAGCACAAAATGCCATGGTTATTCGAGAAGTCTATAATCAAATAATTTGAAAAGTACATAACTTAAATACAATATACGAGGGTCACTTGCAAAGTCATGGCAACTATTTTTTTCAGCGGAATCCCAGATTGCGATATGCAGCAATGACATTAAGACGTATGGTAATTATTGATCCCGGTAGAGGGTGTAGATGTTCAAGAACGGAAAAGGAAGAGATGCGCGAAAGTCAGTTGGTTTTCAGTCGTTGTCAAGTATGGATGTGAGTTGGTTAGAACAACGTACATAAGTAAAAATTGCAGTGCTTCGCGGTCAAAACGCCAGGGAATGTCACGCAAAATTCGTAGAAACTGTTGGAGACAGTGTTCTCCCATACAAAACTGTTGCAAGGTGAGTACCAGCTATCCAACTGAGTGGCCAGATTATTCTGACGACCTGGAATTTGTAGGCAAATGAGCTTTGATTTCGTGCGCTGAAGTTGCTAGAGGACCAGATTGTTTACCACGATAGTAGATCTGATTTGTTTCTGAAGATATGGTTAAATGACGAGTAGCAAGTACCGACAGACTTCGTACAGGACGCTCTACGTCTGTTCGCACCGATGTTACTTGTCAAACGATGGTCTTACAGGAGTTGGCAACTGTGCATAAAATTTTACGACACGATCTGCACATTTTTAATTTTTACTCTTCTCCCTTATCTGTAGCAGACATTATTGGTAAAGTATATTGTGTATTCTCATATGTATATTTTAACAACACTTTTGCCTGCAAAAAAATAGTTGTCATGACTTTGTAAGTGACCCTCGTTATTGTCACTTTAAAACGATGGCAAGTGAATAAGTATCCGCACACGTTTTATGCTGTAATGTTCTGAGGATTGGCGATACTGCTTTACGTCACACAATAAAATGGTTACGCCATTCTCTGTTTGCATCAAGATGACCAGCGTGCCGCGAATTTCTTGATTCATTTGCCGTGGTAAAGCACAATATACAAAAAATAAATAAATAAATAAACAGTTATGATTCTGAAACTTTTCGCAAGCGGAGACAAACGTGTCTCTGTTGGCATGCGCGCATAAAACATTAAAACACGCGTGCGAACTTTCTTGACTTGCCCTCGTATTACAAGCACCGGTACTTAAATTTGGAGATAAAGCATACTCTAAAAAAGAACAACAGAGCATATCTTTTGGCATAAGATTATTTATTAGAATTAAATAAATTAAAGAAACTGAATAATTTACACAGATGAAATAATGAAGCATACATTTATTTTTCATCAATTTTTTTCTTTTCCATTTATTAAGGAAGAGAATGGTTTACAAATTTTTTGCAGGTTTTCTGCTACAGTTTTGCGTTCTCTTTGTATTATTTTTGATGATAGGAGAAATTGTCATTTTGCCAATGATTTACGAGAAGTGGGATTTTTTCTTAATCATTGTAGAGTCTTTACTGTAAGTTATTTTTTGGTTTACTACTTTTGTATTGAATATACTGTATTTAACGTAAATAACTACAACACTTTCTCCCTATACATTTATATACGGATATGGGGGTTTGAACGATAATTTTGGGGACTATTTTATAGCTTCAATATCTTATTCTTTTCAGGCCTTATCTAACAATGTACCTTGTCTCATATTTTATGCAAAGACTGTTGGTAAAAAAATGTTTCCTGCAAGATGATGGTCTGGTTTTAGCCATTAAAAATAGGTAAATGACAAAATGTGATGTGAGATTCGTAGCAATATTTGTAATTTTAATTTAACATGCCTTTATTAGTCACGATATTAGTCACGATGTTTACAAAAATGGTGTTGTTGTTGTTGTTGTAAAAACAAAACAGCGGAAATGAAGACCAAACCGAATGGAAAAACAAAACAAGTCTTTCCTGATATACTTTATCCTTTGTCTTATAAGTACTTATAATGAAACCGTCGGGTGTAATAAGTGTTTTAGAACTTGCATTATTTAAAATTTGTGAGAGGGATTACTTTTACCTAATTGTTTCCAAATGTCTTCATAAAATTAATATTTCAACCATAATATTCTGCTGATTCTCAATCTACAACCATTCCCTTGATGGTATTATGGACCACTGATCCAGATGATTTCCTACCAAATTTGTTGTCATTTCGATTGGCAGATTACGCTACAGATGGCTCCGAATTGTGTCAATTTAATTATAAATACTCTATCTTCTTACTAGCTTGGATAAATTAACTTAAGGACATATAGAGCTAGATATGCCTAAGTCCAAAGTTTCAAAATTTCCGCTCTTACCTTTTCCTGAAGCTTTAGAACATTTGCTTTTACAATTTTAGCTTTATCTTGGGTCGGAAATATCTAACTTCAATAACAAAAGGTGTGTTCTATAAAGCACCATATACATATTTCTTCAGTGATTAATCACATCTGATAAAACTCTGAATGTGACTTGTGTACTTCGGTTAAAGAAATAATAAAATAAGAGCTAGATAGTAAAAATTATTTGAAGAAAATGAGGAAAATTGTTGATCACTGATAATTGTAGAAATTACATGATTGTCGTCTTATCTAATTTCGTCTCTCTTTCTATAGAATATTTAACATGAGAAACGCTATCCCGTTAGGAATCTTCTAGAATCTTCTAAAGGAAGAAAGTCTTAGGTGTGAACATTTTCTCGCTGTTATGCTGTAAATAATTTTTTCGAGGTTCTGGATTTTTAGAAAAATCTTTTTGTTGCCACGCGATGTTGCCATAATTGGCTTTAGATCAGAATGAAATAGATCGTCTTTATTCAAATTGTGGTCAGGCCGCGACAAAATTTCACTAAAAATCTGTTATTATTCTCAGTAATTCAGTACCTACCCTACAATAATGGAATGGACACCTCAAATACATGAAATCTGACTTGCGCGTTGGAACCCATGCCGCTTTGGAACAAGATATTAAATAAAATAATAAATCACTTTACCTATTTCCTGTGTACTGTCCATTTCACCGAATACAGCTTGAGCGTGGCCATGGCTTGAGTGATATTCACTCCTTCGGAATCCTTCAGGAGGTCAATTCCACATCAACAGAGAAGCGGAGGTAACAACAGGATTATGAATATTGCCTTCGATTTGACTGTTGGAACCCAAATAATTTCCTTTATTGTCGATAACAGCTCACTTTTAATTGATAATTAGCAACTCGACTTTAAGGAAGTGATCAACGTACTGTGAAATAGGGGGGAAAGAAAAATTACCCGCGTGCACAGGCGCTGCCCGCGGACAGAAATTTTGGACAGCCCTGCTCTAGAATCTCTAATATTACTAAGTACCTATTCTTAGGGAGATTTTAAGTTCACTCTAGGTATTCTTAAAACAAAAAAAAAAAAAACGAGGCACTTTACCATTTTATTTCCTTCGTTTTAATGTGACAATTTTCTCGATGTCAGGTAGAATTGTATTTTTTTTCCCGATAGGACACGATTGCATATTAAGCATTTAGAATCCGATCTGTGAACAATGAAATAAAAAAAACAGACTCTCCCACTCCGGTTTAAATACTGGTTCAGTGATTTTATGCTTTTTCGGAATGTGTGCCATGTTATGCGAGACGAAAAACAAGCAAGTATCAGTAACAAAAGAAATAATGCCTCATTTAATGGAATTGCCTCCTAAAGTCTGGCAACACTGCATAGGAAAAACTATACCCACTCCCCTACTGAGTTTTGGACTATCTCCTCGGCTTTGCCCGCGAGCTTTTTATGTTGCACGCGGGCGACGTGCACGATTTGGACGGCCCTGTTCTAGTGTCATTTTTTCGATGCTGGTACTAGCAGAACTGATATGAGAAATCGGCTTCCTTTCATCAATAAATGGAACCAGCGTAATTGCACATTCGCCAGCATATTAAATGAAAATATTGATGGCATTCACTAATTGCAAATTCTTATGGCGTGTAGACGGTAAAGTTTGTATTTGTATTCCAAAGACAAAGTAATGCGCTGGGGATATTAAGCAAAAAAAAAACCATTAAAATATAAGACAAGGAAAAAGATAGCAGAAAAGAATAAAATGTTATTATATTATTAAATAAAATAAAGAAAACGCAAGATAAACACTTTTCCACAATCCATCTTGGATTTTAACAATCAGTATTTTTTCATTTGTTGGAATTGGATGTAAAGAACAGCAAATTTCTGTCCTAAAGTGGCCTGGAAATAATGCAGATTTGAACCAGAAATTGAAAGAAAAAAATTCAGCGCTTATACCAAACAGATAAACAGAATTACTCAGTTCGGAAAACCGCGAATGTCGCTTCTTATGATTCGCTTGATTTGCCTCTGGATATAATCGTAAGTTTACAGACAAAGTACTGTACATGTTTTTTATGCACTACAAGTTGCTGTTATATCGCCGTGATGCACATATAGACCGTCAAAGTTAGAATGGGTGTCTCTAATAAAGTGGCCAGTCCTAATTTTTACAAGTTTAAAATAACGCGTGACAATCATACCGTAATTAAAGGTAAGGACAATCATGACTGCGAAAGATTAAGAACTCACTGTATTTTACTAAACTTTAACGTCTTAGCAATAATTTATAGGATAAATTTCTCTTAGGCGTAAAGAGCTTTCTCTTATTTTAGCAAGTAAAGATTATCCTTCTTTATTCATTCCAGGCGTGTTATCTGTGCCAATGTTAATTGAAAGTCTGATTTTGTTAAATTTCTCGTTTCAGGAAGGGTTTTTATAATATGATGTACTTTATGTTCTTCTATAATATACTTATGGGGTTCGTGGCTTGTCTCAGACGAATGGCCAAATCTATCATTTTCGGTCTTTGGTTTTTCCCTCGTCTGGATCGTAGTATCTTTCCCAGGACATTTGAAATTCTAGATTCAGGTAAACATTATTGCTTACGATGTCAACAGATCTTATGATCTTATGCTATAAACTTCCCTTATTAGTATTTTCACATAAGTTATGAAATTAGTTTTGCAAAAATCCAAACTAAAAATAATTTATTTGATTGTAATAAATGGAAATTTATAACTGATAAAAGGGTTTGTTTGAATCTTACTTTATATCCTGGATACATAAGTATCTCTAAGATATCGTACACATGGCTGGCGTCATTTCGAGAACTGTGGAAAAGGTCGCCTCAATAGGAGGCAGAAACTCCTTGTGGGAGGATTTGCTATAGCCCTTGAAGGATCCTGCTAGTGGTGCTTGGATGCACTAGCTATAGTTTTTGCACTTTTGTGTACAAATTTGAGGAATTATTATCGTATATACCGCCAGTATTTTGTAAGGTTAGCTGATTTCACACGTCGTACGGTGCCAGTGTAAGGAAAGCTAAAAGCTTACACCTGTTGATATGCTTTGGTGTATAAGGTCAGCCCCTTAATTGTAAAGGCATCGATCGCGAGCCGGCGATTGTGCCTCTAATGTGAGATTCAAGATTTGCAGTCGTAGCGCCACTGCCTAAAGGCAGAATTTTGGATGTCTGTGGCCGAATGAGTGGTTAAGATTTAATAGGAACCCCACATTAAGATTCATCCGCAAACAGGCCCGGCCCAGAAGAGGATCAAATAAAGAAAGATGGACTCAAGTTCTTTGGTGTAACGAAATAATAAACAAATTTATTCATATAAGAAACAATTAAAATTAATGATATTTGAATAACCTTCAACCTCTCTACCAGGGTCGGAAAAAGTTGAGTAAATAATTAAAACAATTGGTTTAACCATAGTAAACGAATCTCAATAAAATTGGCATCGATTGAAATGCAGAAAATAATCATTGTAAACGTAACTCATGAAATGTACGCATCAAAACAATCTTTAAACTTACGCATAGCTTTAGCAAATGAAAACTCAGTTAAATAAACAATTGAATCAAGTAGAATATAGTAACGGCAATCAAACCCCATAAAATGTAATGGCTTTAATATGGCCAGGGACTGAAAATTAAGGGCTAGAACTCACGGACTCAAAACAGAACAACAACATAGCATCGCGGCGGCTGGACAACGGGCGTGGCAGGACATCTAATTTCGGTCATCTCAGGTCGTCTACTTCGTTCGTCAGAACATGGATACGGCGGCAAGGCAACTCAGGAAAAGGTTGTGGGACAAAGACTAACTTATAAGTTACGGGACAAAAGCATTGTTAACGCGGGGGCACCGCGATAGAAATCAACATTACGAAAACCTCGTTCATCGAGCGAAACGAAAGAAAAACTGATTGCACCAGATTAACATAAGAAACGTTAAATAAAGAAATTTGGGTGTTCCCCTCGAGTAAGTTGCCCGTGGACGGTCATGGGTAAGCAATGGGGGTTTTGCTACCAAACCGGGAAAAGACACTTACACACATCGGCAAACCCACATCGAGGGGCAGGAATCAGAAAAGGCCGCTGGAACGTCTTGGCGGTGCAAGAACCAAAATCATTCTCCCAGATCGAGAAAGTCCAAGTTTCCTCGTCCAAACAGGAATCGAACATCCGACCAATCACCAACCGGTGAGGTCACGCGGGTCATCCAAGATGCTTCAAAGCTTGGGTCAACCGGAATTATCCGCCTCCACATCTGGAACTTTGACTAAGGCGCCGAATAGACGCGCGGCCACCTGCTAGAATCTAGAAGGTTCCAGAGAAATGCCAAAAGGCAATAAGGCTGTCAACGAAGGTCCGAAATAGTCGTGGGTGGTGGGGAGTTTTTCTATTCTTAGCATAACTGCTCGCCCAAACCCAATGGCTTGACCCGCATTCAATAAGACTGGACAATGTCGAAAGACATTGAGATGACAAGAAGAGAGGGGGAGCAAACGCTCCTTTCTCAGCAACACTGGCTAAATTGCCTAAGAAAGAGGAAGCGAACATTAGTCATGCTCCACTCGAGGCCATAAAATTTCTCCGCAACTGAACAAAGAGAAATAAAAGGGATTTCTTTTAGAAAAACTAACTTTCTAAAAACTTAGAAAGCCTACTTGTTTCTGAAAACGATCAACAGTAAAATTCCAAACTCCTTCCACAAAGCAAATTGCTGTATAAAACATTAACAGATAAACACATTCCAAAACTGTCCCAAACGCTCAATAAATAAATAAATAAATAAATATGCATAAATGAATTATAAATTATTCATAATGATAATTAACAACCGTGTAAGGTCTGAACCTTTACAATTTTGTTAATGTTCAAGAGATGTAACAGGAAATATAAGTTGCAAGATTTTAGAATAACAATTTATAATGAAGATATCAGGCATTGAATTTGAATTTTAAAACCCGGGATTTTGACATCACATGATTCAAGAGCAACCAAATTTCATCCAAACTGTGGAAATTTTGTTTTTTTCAATCTGTGGAATGAAACAACCAAAAAGGAGGAAACCTCTAATCCACAAGGAGAATTGAAACATTTTGTGGATTAGATGTCCCCCCCGTTTTTGGACTTCCTAATAATGGACACAAAAATTTTTCCCGAGATCTCCATTGTTCAGAGACTTATTTCAAATGGCTGCTATGCAGATTAATGAACTTGGAAGATCGACGCAACTTTTAGCAAATTATTATAAACATAAAAGGCGTGTAGTTTCGACGGTCGTAAATGTTAGGATTAATCTGTTTGCAGTTAAGAAATAACCTAAGGATATTATGGTAACATAAGCTTTTTTACCTGTATGCAAAAACTAGCAAAAGATGTAGCAGGTTTGATACAAGTTTGAGCATACGCGCTTCGTTTTTAGTTCATTAATAGCGAGAGCAAACAATAGTTTTCAAATTCCTCAGATGAAATTTATCTATAGCCTGACTTTTGTATTATATTGTACTCTGTTTCTTTTAGACTCAAAGCAATTCGTTTCATTTGGTCCTGATAAAGTGGTTTTTGTTATGAATATATTGTATGATGATAATTAAACCTACACATTTGACAGAATTAAGTTTTTTTTTTGTTTTCCCTGTTTCAAATAGGTTTCGTGTCATATTTGTGTTTGCTTAGACTAGAAGACATTCAAAGCAATAACATATTGAGAATTTTCGTCTATTTGTTAATAAACAGAAGAATTTTCGTGAGTTATTATGATAACAAATGCTCTTCTTCAAATGAATGTCTATTTGCAAGTAAGCAAAAGATTTCATTTTTCAAAATATTCTATACAATTGTAAATAATTAAAGTATATATTATTGATGCCAAGACAGATCAAGTAAAATGTGGCAAAACTAAAAGTAGGACTAGGTAAAATAGACAAAAATTGTTTGCGATATTTTCAAACAAATATACTTGACTGGCCTCCTGTTTTAATTTAAGACAGAGCTTGAGCGAAGCATTTTCAGGACCTCACGGAAGTTTCGCAAAATTGATAGCCATCGGCAAGATTCACCACACAGAAGCATCCAGATCTCATATTGTGCAAGGGATAATTATTTCCAACGTACAGAGAAAACAAAGGATCAGGAAATAGTCTTGAACATTGTCCATGAGATGTATACCTTACATATCAGTAAGCTTGTTAATATTCATCTAAAAACCATGTGAATCAGACTTCTTTTGATTGACCTCGTTTTACATTGGTGTCAAGATTTCTCGGAGATTTTTGGCCACAGGAGTCTGCAGTGTTCATAAAAACATCATAGTGTTTCAAATGTTAACTCAGAAACCTGTTAATTGAACGCCTTCATGTTCTACATAATGCAGAGTCCAACTCATTATCTTTCTTCACACTTCCTTTTGACAGTAAGAGCCTTCTAAGCATTGTTCATGATATATAAGTAATTGAATTGATTATGGCTGTGATTTTAGTCTTTAAAACGTTGATATCCATTGGTCTTTGGCCGTAAACGAGCCCTTTGATATCTCCTAAGGAAATTAAATTGGCTGATCAATTGATGGGGAAGTTATCATTAAACATTTAATGTAGTAGACCAGGAATGCGAGATACCTGTATGGAGGAGCTCTATCCTGTACAAAAAATTATATCAAACTTTGGTTCCTGTTATTTTAGCAGAGATATACACCTAAAGTCATTAAGTTCGTGGATTCGCCGCACTGCTTCATTGGCGTGCATTACAGCACATAGATTGCATAACTTGATAAAGTCTTACAAGTTCCTCTCTCGTTCCAGCGAAAATTGGTTGCGTCTGTACAGAGTAAACAGAACTACGGTCTCTGTTTTGAAGGATAGTTGAATGCGAGCGGCGGAACTCGAGAATGTCCCAGTTTGAGCTATGGGCGAACATGAAGTTCTGCCAAAAATTAGGCAAATCAACTAGCGAAACCTTTCAGATGATTAAGAAAGTGTACAGTAACGAAGCCATGGGCTATGTGTTCTAGTGGCACAAACGTTTTGTAGAGGGAGAGACAGGTTGGAGGATGACGTGCGAACTGGTCGCCAGCAACAGTCCGAACTGCAGCCAAGATCGTAGAGGTTTGCAACGTTGGTGCGTGCTAACCAGTCCCAATCGGCAGATGACCTTGCAGCAGTTGAAGGATTAACCATGGTACAAGTCACAAAATTCTGACATGATAGTGCATACTTGACTCCAACGCCTGAAAGTGCGTGGTCCATGGTCTTGAGTGAATTTTAGAATGTTTCTGATGTATAGTGCATAGTTATATTTCAATATCTTATTTCATTAAAGCTCGTTGCTTATTTCTTGGTTAGTCTTCATCTTTGCTGCTGTATGTGCAAGAACTGTGCTAAGAAGAATAGGAAGCTATTCTCCAATCTTATATAATCTTATATGAAATTATATTTCTATGTAAAATTTTATCCTGGAATAGTGTTTCATGGAATAAAATTTTAAACTAATTCTTAGCTGATTTCAAATTTATTGTTTTTGATAAATAACATTTAAATTTTCTATTATTTTTTCCTTTCTTTTAGGCGAGTTAAAAACTTATCGCAAGAGTAAGGTCGCCAGGAATCGTTGGTTTTTAGCATGGACTTTGTTACATAATCCCCGTTTATCAGAGTATAGAAAGAACATACAGCACTTTGATATAGATCAAGCCAATATTCTTCCGTTTAATTCAGATTTCGATTTTCAGGATAAAAATTTATTCGTCATTTCTAAAGCTTACAAACCAAAAGAATTCAACCTTACTTTTTAAATTCTGCCCTGTTTAAATTTCATCACTTTTAATTAGTCATTCGATTACAAGGAAAAATATTCTACTGGCTGCGATAATTATAAATCATATTTAAAGGCTTTGACGTAATTTTCAAATTATCATTTTTAACTATTTTTCTTGAAACTAATTTACATAGCAAGGTCAACAAAATTTTAATTATTTAGAAATACAGTAAAATTCCTGTAGTCTGTTTCTCCCAACAGCTTATCTATATTTAATGAATATTTTGAATAATTGTCAATTTCATACCAACAAGAATTATGATATAACACCAACAGTATTTCAAAACGAAATAAGTCTCAAGTAATTATTTTACTAATTTATATTCATCTTATTGATCTTGTTGCTGACTGTGATAATTATTCTGAGCATATAAACAAACGCTGCCAGAATAAACAAGCACTAGCTTTAAGGATGTAAACACCCCATGCTACGACATTTTCTTTGGAATGTAATAAAAAGAGATCTTAAAAGTTTAAATCCATCTACTGCTCTTACCAGACGTCACCGTTATTGTCATTGGTTTGTTCGCTCTACATAATTCTACATTGTTTGGTTATAACGAAATTCTGAAATTTTTATGTGACACACTGTGACAATTTTGTATAACCAGACAAGTGAAATAAAAATATAAAAATTTGTCTCGATCAACCTGTTTTATTCAATAATTAAATGCATTTAAAAAGATATCATATGGGTGGAAGGAGAAAAGGTTAAAAGGTTGACAAGTGTTGAAAATATGAAAAGGTATAATTCTTTTATCGAAAATGAATGAAGTAAAAGAGTCATATAACAAAACTGATGAAGTGCAATGGTAGGAAAGAAATAAAATGATGGTTTGGGTGTCATTGTTCTGCCTCAAAACATGCATATCATCACAAGAAAAGAATCGCCAATCACAGAAAACAATCCAAAATACAACTTTTAATATCTCAGTATTTGTTCATTTGGATTATACACTCTTCAGTTATTACTATTCAGAAGATAAGTTACTTTACTTTTACTCTGCCAGCTCTACAAAAAGTCAATTAAGCTTATTACGAGTAACTAAGCTTACTAAAAGCATTTATTAGCTTGTCATCATTAAAATTTAAACTCAATTTATTTTGACTTGCCTTCAGAGCACCTCTTTTCAGAGTTACTTAGCACTCTATTTGGCCTTCCTTAAATTAATGCACATTTAAAAAACACCATAAATGAAGATTAACCGCAGTACATTGAAAACCCTTAGTGTAAATATTTTTTAAAAATATACTAATTTCTTCTGCTTTTATATAAATTTCTTTATATCTGAATTTCTCTAATGATAAATGTACCCCTTTTCTCGAGTATTACCCGCGTTGCTTTGCAACATGGCAGTGGCTCCATCCTGTGTAGAAATATTCAGCAATTAAAATCCAATGTAAATGACGTTTTCGCTATTATGCATAAAAATTTTCATTATTCCTATTGCAAAACAATAACACTAACAGCTCTAGTCATAAGTAATAGAAATTTATTCTTATTAGATGGGTTCCGAGGATAGAACCACAAAGAAACACGAAAAATTGTGTGCAGAGAACTGTTGACACAGTATGTAGTACGAGTATGGTGAAGACTTTCCAGGGCCGTGGCGTAGAGTTCTCACACTGTAAGGCGAAATGGAAGTGCTCACTTTACCGCGCTCAATAGGTAGAGATAGGTAGGGAAATTTTTTTTTTAAATGATCTAATTTTCTTAAATCCTGGCACTTCAGCAATAGGCTGCAACGAGCGGTTCCGAGCAGGCTTGAGTGAAAAAAGCAGCTCACAGACCTCACATGACGATATAAAGTACACTATCTCTATGATGTCCTTACTTATTGGGCGCGATAAAGTGAACTCTTCCATTTCACTTTGGAGTGTGAGAACTCTACTATGATGCAGAGAAGAAGCCGCATCAGGTGGCACCGTAAGGGGGCGACATAAGCGTAAAGGGGGCGTTTGCGTGGACTGACATTATACTGAGAAAATCTACCACACGCCCCTGTTATTTTCCTATAGGAACGGTGACGGGAGATGAAATATGGCCCGTTTATCACCATTTTGAACCACAAAACAATAACAACGTCTATGAAACTCTAAAGGTTTCTGCCAGATGGGTTCAGAAACAGAATTAAGGAACTAACATTGTTCCAACAGAAACCTTTTGCATTTCTTTTTCATTGTTTCATTTTCATCGTCTGTATTCATACAGAATTAAGGTACTAAAATTGTTCCATTTAATTTATAATTTACAACCACATCCGACCGTGAGAGATTGTTTACCATCAGGGAAGAGACTCCAACATTTGGCACCTACTACTAAACAGTTATCTTACCACCATTTTCAACTAAGATTGTGTTATCATAGAATGGCAACATCTGCGTAGAATTTCCTCTAGAAAAGCCTCCGCGAGTTAACATCCGAGTAGTCGAATTTACTTTCATCGAACTAAGTAAATAATCCACACTTGAATATTGCGCACGAAATAACGCGGGAATTGCAGATTAGTTCATCACTCCTGGAAAATCGTCTGCTCCAGTGAATATGATATAAATAACAATAAATCATTTTCTGGAAGTTATGATGGGATTTCCTAGCGAAATCATGTTAGTTTTCAGCTTTCAAAACGTATTTTTTTCCAAATAAAGATTTATCACACTAGATTCTTTGTTATTTATTCTATTCTTTATTCTCTAAGGATTCAATGTTTTAATTAGTCGTCTGCTACGAGGAGGTCAGACGTGAAAAGTAACGCCTTAATTTTATAATGCGTGAATACAAACAATATCGTGCCTATCGTAAGGAATATTTTCTGTTTTGTTGCAACATTTGCATTTCCTTCGCAGCCCGTTATAAATGTTCAACGAATAATATCCAACAAGTCGATAAAGCAAACGGCAAGACCTAAAATCTCAGGAGCACAAGTGAATTTTAAACAAGAATTTTAAACAAAAATTTTCGTTAAGAGAATAATTAGCTCCCTCGCTTACGTTAGGTTAGGATTATAATAATAATAATCAATACACGCATAACAAAGGAAAAATAAACTAATAAAGAAGACAATTACACTGCTAAATGTCACCACTGGGATGAATGTGACACCAACAGAGCGAAACTTAATGCTTCGTCCAGTTTTCTTGGGCGTCCAGAATAGCGTTAAGCCTTCGAGGCATGGATGTGGCAAAATTTTCCCAGTATTGGAAGTCGTCTACTAATTTGTCCCAGGTGAGTTCAGTCTGCTCCCAAAGTTGATTTGGATTTTGGACTTCACGAAGTTCAATTCGTTTTTTCAGTTCTGCCCAACCATTTTCGATGAGATCAGGGGGATATCCTGGCCAATCGATGAGCCGGAACTGTTGATTTTCTTCAAACCATTCCCTGACAATCCGGGCGTGATGAATTCTGGACCCATCTTGAAGAAAATTCACTTCATCATCACCATACACATCTTGCACCTGGGGCTTCATGACGTATTCTAAAATATCAACATACTGTTTCGCATTCAGTCTACCATTTATGCGGTATAGATGGCTTGCACCCAGTGCTGAACATCATCCCCAAACAGAGACGCCAAAGCGACCTGAAGGTCTGTTTGGATCCACACAGTACCGATTATATCTCTCGCCGTTCTTTCTCCACACTATTACTTTATTATTATTGTGGATTCGAACTGAACTCATTGTTTTCCTCCAAAACTCTTCATCCACATTTAGATATTGTAGGCTGAATGCGACCCTCTGTTCAGCTTGCTGTGGTGTTAGTGCGGGTTTCACTGCAGGCCGCCTGTAGTGAATGCCTGAATCGTGAAGCCTATTGCGAACCAGCTGAGCAGAAACATTGAGATTGAGTTCCTCGACAATTTGTGGTGCTGTTATAAAGGATGCTGCTCGGCCTGGTGGACAATGGCCTGATCTTGTTCTGCAGTTGTGTCGCGATGGTCTCCACAGTTTTCTCTGTCAGAAGAGTAGTTTCCTGTCAAAGAAAATGTTAAACATTGTTAAAATAATAAATGATTAATTAAACGTTTTTCAACTTTTTAGTTTACTTTAAACCATGTTCAAATTAAATAATAGAAACCGGAAGCCTTCGAAAACATCACTCCTTATATTCTTTATTCTTTATTCATAATAGCACACTCCGAAGGAATAAAAAAGAGATTTGTAAATAATGAAATTTAAAAACATGACAGCTAAACCAAAATCCAATCCATGAGAATTAAGTTGCAAATATCAAGGTGCAAATTAAATATCTAAACTAAAAAGAAGCTAAACATCATTTTATTAATCCTTACCTTTCTCCAACCATTTTGCATATATATTGCCCACAGTTTTCGGGTCACATTTATAAGCAGTTTTGCAATGGCTCTATTTGACATATTCCCTGCCTACAAATGTGGCCTCGTTCGGATGGAGTGAGATCAAGTGCACAGTTGGGTCTGGGCATTTTTATTTTTATTTAAATGGAAACTAGGCATCTAAACCTCACCTAACATTTGTCATAAATAATCACGCCAAGATTCTTAGGTGCGCTAAGATTCCTAGTGCCACCGTAGCATTTGGAAATACGCCACCCGGCTTTGCAATGAACTCAACCGGGCTGGTTTTAAAATGCCCACCCTGTAGTAGACGATCACGTAATGTTTATTAATTTTATGAAAATTAATTTAAAAAATAAATAAATCATTAATTAATTATTTAAAATTCATAATTTATTCGCGATGCGGACATACCAGGACTGTGCAATCGATCATCCTGGTAATAAAATTCAAGGGTGGATTATTTCCTGTGAATGACTGTACATTCCATCTGTCCATTTTATTACATGGAAAAATATCATTACTTTAGAATAATTATTCTTTCCATTTTTCAACTCAAGTCTATGAAACACTGTTTGATGCTGAGATTAGTGGCATTACTAGCAAACACCTACAAAATTCTTTAAACACTTATTTTATAATAATTTATTTGGGTTATGCTCATGGGAGAATAACCCCTGGCAGAGATCAAGTTACCTTACTACACCAATTCTCCAGAAACTCAATATACGTACACCACGTATAAATGAAATACCCCACTGTCCTATTCAGATACTAACTCAATAATAAACTGCCTGTACGTACAACTGCCCTCATTTACCATAGAAAACGCCAATTTTTGTTGAAATTTCCTACTTCGCCAGTAACTAAAATTGGCGTGCATACCCGTGGTGATTAGAGATCCTGTATGTATTATACATACAGGATCTCTAGCGGTGATTAAAGCTCTGGATTACAGTGCTTTAGTAATGATTAAAGCTCTAGATTTCGTGGCGTTATTTCTTTACTCTCTGGTCTATTCATTACTGGTAATGTTTAAATGCAAAAATATTTCATAATTTAAAAGAAAAGTACTGTTTATAAGTTACTGCTTAAATTATAGAATTTTTTGATAAAATATACAGAGAACAACTTAAAAGAAAGTGCTTCTAAAGAAATTCCGGCAAACTGAAACCATGCCGAAACCACTGATGGATGGCGCCAAAAAGTTCATGTGTTGGTTTTGGGAACTAAAATATCATTCTACAATTTTTAGCAGCATTGTAATAAGTTTTAACCACTCTGAAATAGTCTTCTCAGAGGCATTCAGCACTATCTGGCCTTCCTTAATTTAATTCACATTAAAAAAAAATATCATAAAGAAATATTAATCGTAGTTCATCGGAAAGCCTTAGTGCAAATATATTTTACTTTAAGTTTTTACAGATTTCTGAATTTTATATGAATGTCTTTATCTGAATTTCTCTAACGATAAATGTATCCTTTTCTCGAATATCACCACCATCGTTTTGCTTTGATGGTGGTAGTGGTGGTGGTAGAAATATTCACCAAAAGACTAATGTCACAATTAATAGATGGACATCAATTCAACAGTTGAAATTCACTGTGGATGACGATTTTGCTATTATTCATAAAAAAATTTCCAAATTTTCATTGTAAAACAATAACTATTCATAACTAGTCATAATTAATAGGGCTTTATTAATATATTTAGAAATGCATACTTAACCTTCATAGGGAGAAAGTCATTTAGAGTAGGAGTAGGGATTACTTTGCAAGTTGCGGCATCAGACAAAAACTACACCCCTATAGAAAGACGTGTGAAGCCGTGTGACCAGATTTAGTTCTCCGGGAACTAAATTGGTCCTTTTTGTCTTACAAAAACTACTTAGTCCTCTTTTTTGGTCCTTTAAGAAATTTGGTTCTATTTTAGTTCTTTACATTATGAACGGTACTTTTTAGTTCTCTCTTGAGGTTTCTATCACACACCAAAAGTGAAACCGATCAATCAACAGGTTCAGCTACAGCATGGTCTATTTCTACCGATTTGTACCCAGTGAACTCTATATGTTCTACCACTGTTTATACCAGACCATGATGTACCTGAACCTGAATAAATAACCCATTGTTCCTTCATAAAATTTACTATGTTTTTTATATATTTATTCTCTTTTCATGGGAAGATGATTTGGGTTAGGCTACGTAATCTAAATTGAATAAAAGTTAAAAAAAAAATTAAAATTAATAAAATAGAAATTGAAAAATACGTATGTGTTCAACACAAACCCCGATACGTCTTTTTTAAATTTTTTCAATAAAATTTATTTCATTTCAAAATTGGCGCGGATTTGAAGTATCATGCTACGGCTAGCCAAATAGCATAACCTGACGGAAATTATCGTTGCTTACAGTATTATAATGCTAACAAAATTTCAGTCCTTTTGTAGTTCTGTAGTGAAATATTTGGTCCTCATTTTAGTCCTACTTAAAAAACTTTTTGGTCCTAACCATTTTCAAAACCTGGTCACACTGGTGTGAAGACTGCCGATTACGTTAGTGTATTGTGCGTCGCTATTTGGACCCAGTCTTCAAATCGCACCTAATCACTCAATTTCGTTAAAATTGTGAAGGCTCCATCAAACAAGCAAAAATTGCAATTTACAGTAAATCGTTTCATCATTGGGACAAATTTTTTTATATTATGAAAACAACTGAAATTTTGGTCGTCAGTATGTTCGGATTCATAGGGTAAATAGTGCAGATAGACATTTCCTTAATTTCCCGTATCATGTTTACTGGTATAATACTTCAACCAGCGAATCGAATCATGAGAACTGTCAATCACTGCATTACCATAGAGACCAGCTGGAGTTAAAAAAATAAATAAATAAAAATAAAAAATAAAAAAAAAAGATCGGTCCGCAAAAAAACAAGGAAACGTACCAAAACAAATTCTTCATCTCACACAAAAATAACTCTGCGAAAATAACTAATAACCATCACCGCCAAACTTTGGGAAATACAACACGAGGTATTTTTATTCTAAATGTTTTGGTCATGACAGTCCTCCGAGATATATTTACTGGACTACGGGAACTTAGGACAGCCCGTATATCTGGAGTCATCTGGGCAGCATAGTTTAGAGGTTTGCATAGCGTCGCATAGAGACGCCAAAGAAGCTAGTGCCGCCCCTGCATCTAGGAGACATCTGGAGTACAGGAACATGGAAGACCTAAAAAATTTCTAATTTTTAATTTTCAAAGTCAGAGCACAGGAGCTTTTAAAACATCCAAAATTTGAAAATTTCGTAAATCTATGGCCATACACGACTTTTTTCCATCGAGATATTTTTAAAGAACAAAGTGTATGGTCACCGCTCTCTCGACAAAAGCGAGAAGAAATCTGCTTATGAGGCATATTCAAGAGTTTCGCGGAGGAGCAAGGAAAGCATAATTTCCCCAGTCAGTGGACGCCTCTCAGCGGTGAATTACGTCGAGAAAAATGTGTTAGACTTCACGGTGATTACGTCGAGAAGTAACAGTAGTTACAACTTTCTGGGTTAAGTATTTTGTCAGAAAAAATTTGGAGACCTTAGAACTTGAACGCACCTCGTAATAATGTGCTACTTAATTGAGAATAAACCTAGATGTAAATGGACAATTTTTTAAACATAGAACTAAAGCAAAAGCTCCTATTATTTATTTAATATTCTATTATTAAAATAAATAATACTAACTAAATGTAGGGTGATAGTGTTAACTAAATATAGGTTACAACTAAATTTTATTACAATGAAACAATAAACCATTTAAACAGGCAACAACCATAAGATCAATTGTAGTGTAATGTGAATTATTTCCTCATTTTCTAAAATTCATATCTTTGTTCACAGTCAAATATCAATGTTGAAATTTTTACAGTACTTTGCTATCGTATAGGTGTACAAAATGTGCAAAAATCAAATTTTTATATTCAGTCCCACCAGAGATAACTAGTCCCAAACTTTACAAAAGATTAAGATTTTCAAATTTCAAAAATTTATAAAAAATTAAGTAAACATTTGTCAGTGCTGTTGCTCTATATAAGGCTTGTAGTGTATGATATCTAACTAGAGAAAAAAATACACTCTGATAAATCACTCCTTGGTTGTTATTTTTGGGTCTAAAAATTGGATTTTTTAAATTTTCAATACCAAACTTTGGAGGCCATTTTGACTGGTTATTTTTGAATTTAGGGTATTTTGGGTAATAAACAATGTTGTAGAGGAGACGTTTCTAAAAACAATCATATCAATTGCAAGGTTGTAACTTAACCGAGTGCAGAGATATTCAAATTAACGCTAATGTCTCCATATTGAAAAACCGTCGTGCGCTTACAAATGAAAATGGCCGCCATTCAGTAACGGTGCAAGGTAAAACTTTGTTAAAAACTGTTTTGAACTTCTCAATTATAGGGTAATCACATATAAAAAAATCAAAATATTTAAAAATGGTCAAGCGACCCTCATTGGATCACTTCATATGGATTGACCCAAAGGATTTCGTTAAGTGGAAATTCGTGTCTCATCGTTTGTTATACGAAGCTCCGATACTTCAGTCATTACATTCCGCAAGAATTCATTTCCCCACTTTCTGTAACCTTGAAATTAGAAGGATAAATACAAGGTGATCCAAAAGTCAGGAAAAACTTTAAAACTCAAAAAACTGGCACACGAATGCAGATAAAAAGATTCTGTTTGCACAAAAACGACAGAAATGAAGTCGGATTTTTTTTCCAGGAAAAATAATTAATGCTAAAATTGTTCGGTTTGGACCAACAAACAGATGGCGTTGTCATGTTACAGACATCAGTTTATGCACATTTTCAGAGGTATAAAAAGAGAAATTTCGGTGAGACGGAACAATTATCACTATCTGCTTCCGAAATTACGTTTGCAGCAAGTTAATGGTGACAAATCGTACGAGACAGTCGCCATTTGGCGTCGACTTTTCCAGTGCGGCAAAATAAGCGTGGAAGACGAACCTCGGAGTGGACGTCCCTCCATCTGTGACGAGCCACAAATTGCGAAGCAAGTGGCCAGACAATCACCCCTGACAAGCAAGTGGCCAGACAATCACCCCTGACAAGCAAGTGGGAGCGTACTACCGGGACCTCCTGCCGAGAAGTTACGGGAGGCAAGGTGACCAAAGGAGGTCAGACTTCTGCATGACAACGCACCAGCATATTCCGCACATGAGACCATGCGCGTTGCGACGGAGCTGGGGTTCGAAATACTGCCCTATCCGCCGTATTCACCCGACCTAGCCCCAAGCGACTTCTTCCTCTTCCCTCGCCTGAAGAACCTGCTTCGTGGACGTCATTTCCAAACGAGGTCATCTTCGAGGTGGAGCAGTTCCTCAACAGCCAAAATGAGGACTTCTATAAAAGTGGCATCTAGCAAGTCGTCCATCTTTTGGAAACGTGTGTGATCCTGGGAAGTGCATATGTGGAGAAGGACTGATGCAGCGTCACCTCATCTCTCAGTCTTCCGACTGACAATAATGACTTTATGACCGCCCATAAAGTAAATTATGAAATTTTCATTGCAGCAGAAATTCTGAGTTTTAAAACTCAATTATCATTCTGGTTAGATGAGGAACAATTATCAGAGTCCGAGTTTTCATAATGACTGTTGAAAACTACTTATTTTCATTTTTGGGTATAAAGTAAGTTTTTAAAGTGAATTTATTACATCAAATACACAGAAGAGTAGAGTAAGAGGTACGATATTCACCTTATGAGTGTTCAGTCCTTCCAACTAACCTTGCCTTTTGAAAATTTACAATGCTCGCTGCTGACCTCGAGTTCATTCTCGTAGATGTAAGACATGTAGAAAGTATTTACTAGATTGTTTACAATTTCTCTCAAACAAAAAAATGGTAAACAATCCGGTAAATACGAGGCGTGTTTCTAAGTAAGTACCGTTTTGATATTAAAAAAAAAACAAGGACTATTTTTTTTAAACATTAAGTTTTATATGAACGCCTGGACCGTAATCTACTTTTCAACGTAATTTCCATTTATATTAAGGCACTTATCGTATCATACGAACAGCTTTTGAATTCCATCCTCATAGAAATTGGCCTTGCATGGCCGTGCTGACAAAAAATCCACAAGCAAAACACCCTGCCTATCCCAAAACACAGTGTACATCATTTTTCGGGCTGAAATTGTTTGCTTGAACTTCACATTCCTTGAACATCATGGGAGGCATTCACGGTACCTCTCGAGGAAAGGCAAAGCGATTGGTTTTGTGCAACTCATTCTGGAGTGATTAGCAAATCAAGCGGTCGATTTCTAAGAGGATGGAATTCAAAAGCTAGTCGTACGATACGATAAATACCTTAATAGAAGTGGAAATTATGTTGAAAAGTAGATTAAGGTCTAGGCTTTCATATAAAAATTAAGGTGTTAAAATTGTCCTTTATTCTTCTTCTTTTTATATCAAAACTGTACTTTCTTTCCAACTAACAAAGTAATGAACACGTGCCTGAACTTCTTCTTGTACAGGAAATGTATTTCATTGTTGCTACTTTGGCTCGGTTTTTGATAAAAACGAAATGTTTCAAACAATTTGCAAATCTCTTCAAGCATAAAATATTACACGGTTTAATAGCGGCCTATGTCAGAATTTTTATAGTCCAGTTTGATAAGAGATGATATTACCGACCTATATATAACTGAATGTAAATAATAAATAAATAAATAAAAAAGGTTCAAGGATGGCGCCTCGCTTATAGCAATGCCATCTAACCGTGATTCCGTTGGATTTTTTCCACGTAAACTACGCATCTCTCTTCTATTCGGTATAGTAAAATACGATTATTACATCACGAATATTTAATGCGGCCCGTTTTAATGTGAAAGTCAGTCAGTCCTGTTCAGAAGCTCTGTTGAGTCAACGAGAATCAGGTGAGTTCTATTTTTAAAATTTCAACAAATTTGTCTGAATTATTTAACTTGAAAAAGAAAGTTTATCGTCTGAATTAAAAACAAAGAAATTAACGATATGATAATACACAAGCTTGGATTCTATTATGTATTTATTTTCGTTCATAGTCATTTTATTCTAGCCAACCAAATAAATGCGGCGATGGGGAATGTTAAAAGAGAGCATCAAAGGCATTGCCTGTTACAATTTCCTTTGCAAATTTCTCGTCGTAATTGAGAAAGAAAATTCTAAATTAACTGTTGATCAAATATCAAAATCTTGAAAAGCAAATGTTGATAGTAAGACTCTAGAAAAGTTATGGCAGGCTATTCAAAATAAGAACAGGCTTATTCCGCAATTGGATTTAGTTTCGTGCATTCCAATTCAAGTGGGAAGCCCGTAATTCTAATCATATATTCAGCGTTTTCTACCTTTTTTTTTTCTTCGCTGAAGGTTTAGCGAAGCGATTGTACGGCGATAATCTGACAAATGGAGATAGCTAAGCTATGGCTATTAGGGGTCCAGCACAATTTTGGACGTGCTGCGACGTTCTATAGCTGTTTACTCTTACCAATGATATATACGGAATATATGAATTAGTAAGACAGGGGTTCGGGTTACAGCCCCCTAGATATGAAATAATTATTATTCCTTTATGAAATGCTCGCGGCTCGTCGACATGGTGTTGGAACCCTAATGGTCATTTTGCCCAGGATTGGATCAAAACGTTGGCGAAAGAATTCTTTGATGATGAGAGATAATAGCATACGATAAAGTCTCAATTTAAGAGCGATTATGTCGAGAACTAGCTAAAAAGCAAATGTAAACTTGTGATAATAAATGCTTAAAATATATTCTTCCGATTTATTTACAGTCAATCTAGAAAAAATTGCATTATAGCAGATGCCACATTTCTTCAATAGGGTTGAGATCAAGTGATTATGGGGTGGGGATAGGGAAGATATCGTATTCTCCAAAATTCCTAAGATATAATTTTCAGATATATCTTATTTTCAGATACGACCTTCCACTGATATAAAGAAGCCAAAGATTCCTTTGACTTTCTTGCTAGATTGGCACAAAACTGTATTCATCGTGGGCCCTATTTCTACTACTATCCAATCCGATGTAGCAAATGACGTTTCTAGTTTTTGATAGGTCACGTGTTTTTCTTATACTAAGTTGAGATGATTTCAGTTTCACATCTTGTACATTTTAACTCACAGCTGCAACTGTGTTTCTCACTCTGATACTTTAACCCAAAATTTGGGATATTTTGGCAGTACATATTAAACTCTTTCCATATTTTCACTCAATACTTATTGCTGAATTAAATCAATATAAGCAAAGTGTGCAACATTTTCCTAAAATTATAAAACACGGAATTTCTAAAGATGCTTTCAGAAAGAGTAAATTTCCATTGATTGAAGAAACTTAAATTCATTTAATAAAGTAATAAAACCAGACAAACAGTTCTGTTTGCTTGAACAGAAAAAAATAAAGATTCTGAATTTCTATAATTTTTTATGACGAAAAGTTGCACCTTCAGCAAGACTGCCTAAGATTTTTTTAGGGCTATCCTAAAAAGAAATGATTATTAAGAGTAACCATGCAACTGGTTCTTGCGGGTTCGATCCCGGCCGAGGACGACGAGGATTTTTCAGGGGGAAATCTTGAGATCACGCACTACCTTCGGAAGGGAAGTAATGCCGTTGGTCCTGTGTAGTCGTTTGCCGGCTGCACGTTAAAGAACCCTTGCAAGGCAAAATTTGCGGCCCCTATAACGCCGTCGTGATATGACCATAGTAGTTAAATGGGACGTTAATACAAACCAAACCAACTGGTTCTTCTCCGAACATATACTTTTTTTTGCTTGACATAACTCTTCAATAAGGCCGCAATTTTGTCCTTAAAGGCATGGTATGCAAATAAAAAAGGGACGTACAGGGATTGGATTAAATTATGGAAACGCCTAGAAAAACAATCAGTAGGGTGCAGGTCCGCCTTTTGCTTGCAAAACATCCTGAATCCGTCTTGGAATTGACGCATACAACTAAGGGATATTCAGCCATTCTTCACTGCTCAAAATTTTTCAGATAAGACTGGAAGAGAATAACGTTTCATGATTCTGAATTTTACACTTCCGTCAGTGTTCTTCAGACATGCACACACGTCTTATGTTGGGAAATTGTGAATGTGGACATCTGACCACAGCACATGCTTCTAATGCTCAGAAGACCAGGTTTTGTGCTTACGGCATCACTGCTGTCTCAGTTTTCTATATGACTTGGGTGATAAGTGGTTTGGCAATAGCAGCTCGTTCATTAATATTTAGTTTGTGAAGTTTCCTCCGCACTGTTTTTGTGGAAATGAGATTTTGCAAATGCAGATAGAGCTCTGCAGTCACTTTCGTCGCCGTAATCTCTTCAATGCCATTCTGTCTCTCAGTCAGTATCAGCTTTCTCCCACTCTTGTATTTTGTAGACTATGTTTACTCACTAACGGCGAACACAGTAATATTTTTGATACAGTAGCTCTCGATACTCCGAGTAACGGGGCGACTTTTGTAACGGACACGGCAGATAAGCCGGGCTCTAACAATTTTGCCCTCGTTGAAAGTCTCTCAGATACGACTTGATGACCGTTCAACTAAACATGGCCTACTGAGATACAAATGTACTTATTTAAGGTCCGCACTAACTAGGGAAAACAAAAGATGATCATATAGAAAATTGTATGAGCAGGAATCAGTCGGAGATGGCAGTGTTTCCAACCCCTGTAGGTCCGTTACATCAAATCTTCTCTCGATAATCCAGTACAGTATTTCAATTTTTTTCTCTCTACTGAAATGTCTGTGAATCTCAAAAGTCAACAATTACAAGGGGAAAAACACAATTTTCTTAGAAGATGAATATGCCAATCTCAGTATTAACTTTCGATGCTTTACACATTTACTCATTTTAATAACTCACTGATTAAGTTTACGCAAATACATCAACATAGTATTTTATTATAACTCAAGCAATTTCTGCCGATTAATTAGATTCTTAATCAGCAAAGTCTGTCGTTTCATACAATATGGAGAGAATAAATATTTGATAGGTTACGGGATTCTTTTAAAAGATCACAGAGAATGATCCAATGATTTTATTAGGACAACATTCCCAACATCATAATAAAGAAAATCATTACTCAATGTGAACTACATACTTTGCTTTTTACTCCCACTTATTTTAATTCCATGTCAAAATGGGAACCAATGGTATGAGTATTGGTGTACATGCGCTAACAGTTTTATTTGAAAACAGATTGCATTCTTTCTAATCTTCTTAAAAAGGATCATCAGATAACGGTAATGTCAATGAAAAAAAAAATTAAGAAAATATTTCTTCATGTTATTTTTGAAGTAATTACAATTTAAAAGGTTCTTATTATCTATTTAATCAGTATAAAGAGAGGGAAAAGAAAAATCTTTATTCAACTATTCACTATAATAAAGATCTATTCTAGAGTGGAGACGGAAATCCAATTTAGCGCACCATGAATAGATTACCTTCCAAAGAATGGAAACGCTAGACGCGTCCCTATCTCCCTTAAGGGGCTTCACATTCAACGTATAATTGCTTCTTTTATGATTACCTGCCCCTAGAAGCCGAATTAGCAATTCAAATAAAACGTCACCGCCGTTTTTAGGCTAAAAATATAACATTAAATAATAATTTCTATTCCGTGCTGCGGGTGGGCCACTTAAAAAGGAGGAAAAACATTCGTGTTCCGGGGACCTTCGCACTAATGGGCGTGTAGAAAATCTGTGCATTTGTTATTAACCAGGGACGAGCTCTACGCGTAATTAATTAGATACAATATGAGTCACCACTCAGGATTGTTTAATGGTGATTACAATTACTCGCCGAGTTTAACGACTCGTTCCACTGAGATAACTTGCCAGATTAAGTAGGCGAATCCGAAAATTGTTAACAATATTTAATGAAAAAGTTCACTCCAGTACAAAAACTTAAATACTTTTCAATTAAGAGATTTAGAAAAATAAAATCTGTTAAATAATCTAGCTCGCCTAATAACTTTGCTGACCAATCACGAAAAAATTAATATTAAAACCGCCATGAGTTAAGAACACATTAAAATGTGTCGGAGAGAGGGAAAGCTCGCCGATGCCATATTTTCTGTCAATAAATATAATTGATGTCAGTAAACAATTCATTCGCCAGACCCTGATACAAAGATAACTGAAAAACAACTTCACACAAGTGGGCTACTTCAAACATGCCCTTCTTAAACTTCCTCTATTTCGGGGATTATTAAAACACCATCAACTATTATAAATGACGTCATAATCTTGCCTGGATAGGAGGGAGAACAAAAATCGACGCTTGCACGCAAACACGAGATGGCAACATATTAATTTACGCAACGTCTGCTATTAAAGTGTTCCCACCGTAATTAAGTAATTGAGTGGCGACCCCGTGTGTGTCAGAGAGTACGTTCCTGAGCACCACTCATGATAAGGGCGGGGAGGGGCCATACAAAGATAAAAAAAAAAAAAGCTAATGCGTTATCAAACAGTAATTTTAAGTTAAAAATAAGCGCGATAACACTGAACATCTGGGAATAACATGCGGCTGGGATGTTCACAAATCTGATTTGGACAATTAAAAGAACCCTCTATATATTTACGTACAAGCACTCACTGCAGTGACAGTAAATAATAATTCCATTAATTAATAAATAATTTCAAGGATATTTATGATCAATACTTAATTTTAAAAGAATTTGCGTGCAAAATATTATGATAGAGCAACCGTTAAAAATTAAGCAGATGTAATAAAGAACTTCTTGGTTCCAAATCAATTAAACTTATACTCAGTTTTTATTAATATATTAAGTAGGCTACAATAATATATTTTTGATGCATAAGGAAATTTGTGGGGGAACTAAATCTAGAGAAATCCGGTTTTGGTTCCTCACATTGAGGAATTTCCTTCACAACTTCTTGAACACATATCCTGGCAATACGCTCTCTTGTTTACTATATTACTTTGATAATATCAGAGATTTAGTTTATTTAAAGACAGAGGGTAGTTGTTTCATTTAACGAGAGAAACACTCCAACTTTCTGCATTTCCCAATAGTTTCAATGATGTTGCTCTCATGCAAACCATATGTTAAAAAAAAACGGGGCGCCTGACTATAATTTAAGACAAGGTTATTCTAAATATTTGCACTAGGATATATCTAAAAAAATATCCGATTTAAAAAAAAATTATAGCCAACTCTTTGATTTACATTTTCTCTGATGTGTAAATTTTTTTTCCGTTTAACATTCCTGTAAAAAAAAAAATTATTCTTTAAGAAAATTTCGTGTAAGTAAAAAACTTCTAGAAAAAAGGAAAAAAAACAACAACATGATGCGTTTTCCAGTTTTATTTGTTTTTTCAAGCCAACGGAGGCGGTAGTTCGTTGTAATACTTTGGAAACTGGGTGTCGATGAGTTCATTGACGGCTAGGTTAGCTACCCCGCAAAGCACGTTCTATTTATGCTTGGAAAAGGGCGTTGCTATATGTACCACGACTCTTCGGTCACGCCAGGTCGACAGATTGCAGGTGAAGCATCCCTTAGCGGTGTTCTCTGTGAGGTTTCCATTGATCTGTTCTCAGCTGGGCGAAATAACGTTGAGAGAGAATTTTCTCCACCATCATCCTTCTTCCTATATTCATGAGAACCCTCCTTTCTTCCAACATGTCCGCATGCGCAGCCCCTATCTAAAGTACTGGAGAGATATCCCATCTGTCGTCGAATCCACCAAACACGAAAATCTCTAACTCACGACGTGCTCGGAAACCCAACACGCCGCCGCTACTGCTGTCAACCTCATCACTGGTGCATGTATGTATGCGAAAATTTCGTCGATGCTTTCTTCCTCGCGTTCTCTCACCGTGACAAAGAACCCTTTCAACAGTAATGCTGACCAACATCGATAATTTTTGCGAGGATTCCATAAATAGACTGCATTAGGAAGGAGGAGAAACGATCGCTGTAGCCCCCGCCCTCACTTTGACTCCCTCCTCCGCCTCATTTCAGCTGCTGCGCTCGGTGGCACCTCACCCGGCTCGGCCTTTTTACTTCATCGCTGGGGGAAAAAAAACATGAGACATCACCTGATGATCGTTAAAAAAGGTACGCACTTCCTTTAACCATCAATACTATGATTTATTTATCTTATTGAATATTCAAAACATAACAAATTTTCGTTTCTCTATCTATCTCTCTCTCTCTCTCAATACGTTTTTACCACATATGCCCACATAAGGTAAAGCCACGGCAAGGTCGCCTTACATAAGAGTTGAATAACAGAAGCGAGAGTTAAATGACTGCTGTCCTTTTAGCTTCTATATTTAATTTTAAATGCCTTTAATTAAGCTTTAAAGGCAGTTATAATCAGGATTTACATAACAGACCGCTATTCCGGCAATCGGCCACGCGTTACTTTAAAACCGATACCCACAGCGACAACAGCTTTGAAGTATATTTTTTCCGTCGCAATTGATTTCAACACCGGCCAGCATCAATGCCAAATGATTCATAACTTGGAAAGGAAAAAGGAAATTGCATAAAATGCTCTGAAAGTCAAAAACGATTGTTCAGCTCCTTTCCGAGTGGAAAAGCGAGGCGCGACCGTGCTTCGTATTCGCATTTCGAAATATTGCGACGTTCCGGAAACAATAACAAAACAATAAAGTATATAAATAACCCACTTTTCAATTACAAATACAAATTCCAAAAAACTAAAACGTAGCATGCAAAACTGATTCATATTAAAACAATAGCGATTTTTTTATCATGTCCTTTTTTTTTTTCTTTTTTTTTTATTACACTGGTGTTTAGTTGATTCTGAAAATTCGCATGAAAATATTCTTACTCGTAACCTCACCCTCAAAGCACGCACCTGCCAAAAGAGTATCAAATTTTAGAGCAAAGTTTATTTAAAAAAAATGTAAACAACATAAAAAAAGAATCTCATTTTATTCGCTGCATCCGTCATAGGAAGATAATTAAAATTTCGGAAACAATAACACAATATATTTCACTACCTTACTAGATATTCAATAACAAATTTACACGGAACTACACGTGTAATGATGCTCACAGCTACGCATCTAATGGAACACCTGAGTAGAGATAAAAGATGTAATTAAGATACGCAGCAACATGCAATCGTCAAGATTAGAAAATCAAAACAAAAAAACACTCAAAAACTAAACTTTGAAGTTTTAGGTGAGTAATTCTGAGTTTAAAACCTGAAAAGATGTTTCATTAAATAAAAAAATAAAAAAAAAGTATGCAAAATCAAATATTAATACAATTTAAAAATATTTGTTATTAAAACTCAATAATGTTAGCCTTCATCCGCAAGGGTCTTTTCAGTTTCGTGACTCACTGATTTTATGAATGAATCAACAATTCCCCAAGGTAAAACGCAATGAATTGAGAGGCCAAATACATTGCAAATGAAAGTGGAAAAGGATCTAATCTTCCTTTATGAAACAAATATTAGCTTCACATGCTCCGCTGAAAAAAAAAAAAAAAAAAAAAAAAGTTTTCAATTGAAAAATAACACGGCAAAACCTTGTGACCACTACCGTGTCTGTAATGAATAAATTCATTTTCAAAAGTTTTGAAATTAATTCCCAATCCGAAAGTATTTTACTTTTCTCGATTCTTGATTATTTATCGAAAGTAATGATTACATTATATAAGACGCGCTTGAATCAAATTTTTCGTCATTAAAAAAAAAAAAAAAATTAAGGTGTGAACATGAATTTCGCTATATGAGGATGGTTTTTGTTTATCAACTTGGAACTAAAGGGTCAATGATTTCCTGAGAACCGGACTATTGCTCGCAGCCATAAAGACTTGGTTTCTTTTTAATGCATACAAATGATTAATACACCTTTAACCCCAACTACGTGGAAAAAGTTTTGCTCTAAGGGAAATTTCCTTACTAGTACAAAAATTTCTTTAACGAGTTCAATTTTCTTTTGCTAGCATTTGTTACACATGCAAAAAAGCAGTGTATTTGTTCTCTTAAATTTCTCTTTTAAGATGTTTGCAAACTGTTAGGTGCATGAACGTAATGAATGATGGAGCATTTTCTTCATATTATTTTTAAATGTCATAATAATTTATTTTGAAAAGGAAAAAGTGTAAATATTATAATAAATTATTAAAAAGAAACAAAAAATACTCAAATAAAAATTAAATAAAATTCTATGCAAAAACTAAAATTCCATTAGTTCATTTTAAATACAGTGTATGTAAAAATCTTAGGCTTTTTCTATTTTTATTTTTTATTTTTTTTTGGCTGAATTTACCTTTTCCTTCTGCATCTACAGATTTTGTGTGTTCACCTAATGTGCCATCTTAATTTGTGAATATACATACTGACCTTTCTTCCATTCGAATTCAAAATGAATTCACCCAAAAACTTTGCTGCACCGTCTTTCTCCACTTCAAGAGAAGATTTACGACGACGTTTAACTCCTCTTCAATATCAAGTTACACAAGAAAAAGGAACAGAAAGGTAAATGCCTTATAATTTTATTGATTTTAATAATAAATAGCACTTAAAATCGTTTTAAAATGACTTTAAAAAAATAATATAGTACATTTCATACCACATAATTTGAAAAGAAATTACATGTGACTGATAAAGAACATTGGAATTGTTTAGATTATAATAAGCACTTTTAAAGTGTGCATTTAAAACCAAAAGAAAATTTTGAATTCAGTTGTAAAAATTAAAAAAATAAAAAAATAAAAAAATCAAACTATTGTAAGCTACATCATGGGACATCATTGGTTATCAAATTCAGCAGGCATTGTAGTGTAGTCATGTTCCTAAAAACGACAGCTTAAAATAAATGCCATGTATTAGAGATTGATTCCCACTCAAAATATGTATTTTGTGCAGATATACAAGGTGTGTCTAAAAAGTTCAGTGAATGGTATCAGAAAACAAAGAAAACTGAAGATACAAACAAACTTCCTTTATTGACCTTCAAAGGAAATGCCATTGGCCACAATACACTTTTGACAACGTTTGTAAAGCTGCTGAAAACTCAAAATGAAGGCTTCTTTTGGAATCACTTGAAGTATTGATGTAACACATCCTTGGACATCTGGTACATCTACCAAATGTGTGCCTTTCAGGACTCCCTTGAGTCAGGTAAACAAAAAGGACTCTGCAGGACTCAGAATAGTTACACTACACTTAGCCAGGAAGTTCTGCACACAGATCGCACTATGCAGGTGGGCGTTGTCATGCAACAATGTCTACTGTCCAGTCCTGTACAATTCTGGTCCACTTCGAATGCATTCTCCCCAATTTGTAACAAAATTTGATGTTTACTTATTGTTCTGTTGCACCTCTTCACACATTACGTTCTACTGGCTGCAGAAGTCAAATTTGGTTCAGTTTAATGTGTTCGACGCTCGGTGGTGCTTCTCGACACTTCTTTTAGTGTGCATGCCTAAGCACACTTTCCTAGTCCATGCACATTTAGATATCAGTCCATTCAGTGAACTTTTTAGATATGCCTTATATCCCTAAAAATTAAAATTGATCGAACACGGTTTAGCAGATGAATAGAACACATACTACTCCATAGAGAAAATGCAACTAAGTGAAAAAATTCTTGCAGCACCATGCAAATTTCAGGATAAGTTTAGAAAAACAAGGTGTGCCAATTTTTGCAGGTTAAAAAAAAAGGGGGGGTAGGTAATCTGTTATGCTAACTTTGAGTTTTACAGGCCACAAACAAGTGATTGTTGGTGCAGTTATTCATGTAAAAATAAAGCTTAAGGAATGCCTTTAAGGTCCCATCAATGACAGTTTTGTCAAACAAATGACTTTACTCAAGGTTTAATTAAAAAGCATGTACAGCTACTGTACTTGGTCTTTGCATTGGTCTTGGCACTGCTAGTGATACTGAACAGGATGCAATAACCATGAGTTAAATTTGGAGACAGTGGTCTAAAGAATGAAATGTGAATTATCAAAAACAGATTGGAGCACATAATCAAACATCACATATGACATCAAACATAGCAGTTCCACAATCCCCAGCTGGTAACATTTGGCAGAGTGTAGATAGAATGTTGGATACTCCAATATCGACAGAGATAGTTTGTCAAAGAATGGCTGAGGCAGGCTTGCAAGCAAAGAGATATTTGCAAAATATATTAATTAAAAAATAAATAAACCTCCATTTAATTAAAAGAAAACAAATAAAATAAATAGAAACAATGAAAAAAAAGTCACCCAATTGATAAATGTAAATGTTGAAGGATGAGACACAATTGAAACAAAGGTTTTGTGGAGCTTATGTAGATGAAACACATAAGAAACGAAGATCTAGTGGAGAAATGTTACACAAACACAGGGAGGCACAGAGTTATAGGTGAAGAAGGTCTATGATGAAAGTTCGATGATTCTTAGACACGTAGATGACAAACTTGAAATGTATTAAAACGTTTTCGGGATTTTTATCCCATCTTCAGTATGTAAACTTTTTGAATGAATTTCAGTTAAAAACAATATAATAGAAGATATAATAATAAAAAAACAAAACTATGTTTACATACTGAAGATGGGATAAAAATCCCGAAAACGTTTTAATACATTTCAAGTTTGTCATCTACGTGTCTAAGAATCATCGAACTTTCATCATAGACCTTCTTCACCTATAACTCTGTGCCTCCCTGTGTTTGTGTAACATTTCTCCACTAGATCTTCGTTTCTTATGTGTTTCATCTACATAAGCTCCACAAGACCTTTGTTTCAATTGTTTTGTCCTTCAACATTTACATCTATCAATTGGGTGATTTTTTTTTCATTGTTTCTATTATTTATTTTATTTGTTTTCTTTTAAATAAATGGAGTTTTATTTATTTTTTAATTAATATATTTTATCACAACTCCTACTCTTATATAATAGATAATTGCAAATACTACTCCGACTATTGCACCATCTCATGCGTGTTTCAGTGGTATTGCACTAAAGCTACTTTGTGTGGATAATGTCATATTGTGGTGTTCAGTGACAAACCTCACTTCTGTCTCAGCAATGATCACAGTGATAGTTTAGAAGCGATGTGACAATCGGGAAAATCCTCCTATCATTTTTGAGTGCTACAGTTTTTCAGTGTGGAATTGTAGTTTACATCTACACCAGCCGGCCACTTAAGTGGCAGTTGATAGCACATATGTTGAGGTGCTGCAGGCTGTTGCAATATCCTTCATTCAAGGCTTGCCAATTGCCATTTTTTCAACAAGACAGTGCATGGCCAAGCAGCAGGCATATTTTCCAAAGTGTCTCAGTGATTCTTGGCCAGCACAATATAGACTTCTCTTCAATTGAAAATCTATGGGACATTTTTAGATGTCCAATTTATCTCCTCCGACAACCTTGACATGAAGATGTACTTGAATTTTGGCAAACGCCACAGACCTCGAGAGATGATATGCAAATGAGTGTGAATGAACACTCAAAACAATGCCACGCTGCATTAACAAGCATATCATTCAACATGGCTTTCTACTTACTAAATTCCCTGTATATCCAGTCACTGGGCATATGTAATTGTTTGAATTTAAAATATTTTTAGATACATGTAAATACATTTTTTTTCAGAATGTACTTCTCTATCTGCATGCCAAACTTTGTCTCTTGTGAAGCATTTTTTCAAGGTATTGCATTTTCTGTGAAGTAATTAATACCGGGTGTCCCAAAAATGACTGGATTTTGAAAATCAATAAAAAAAAGGACGGAATGCGATAGATATGTATCGTTTGCAGCCTTATGCTTAGGAAATCGGAGAAAGTTATCCCACCAAATTTTAAATTTAGTTAACATTTCTACCAAGAGATGGCGCTGCAGGCGAATTGTAACAGGTATAGTTAAACGGAGGTGACATGTTTGAACGTATGTCTGCAAATGTTTGCCTGAGACTGCGCCACGTTGTTGCAGCAAATGGGGGTTACATTGAAAATGTCATTGTTTAGTTTTTTGCAACAGTCCTTGCAACATTTTCTTACCGGTTTTTATTTTTTCATAGTTTTCAGCACCACCTGTGGGTGAAAATATTAACTAAATTTGAAATTTGAAATTTGGTGGGATAAAATTCCCTGATTTCCTAAGCATAAGGCTGCAAACGATACATATCTATCGCATTCCGTCTTTTTTTTATTGATTTTCAAAATCAATCAGTCATTTTTGGGACACACGGTATGTTCATTGTACTTACGGAATATTTGACTGCAATAGTGCCACCTAATTAATAATTAACAAACAAAAAAAATGGTTTAAGTATATTTCCTATTACAATTGCTCTTACTCAGCACTTGAAGTTGCCACAACTAAAGGTGATGTTCATATGCTTCTGTGAACAGGTATTGAGCAGTTAACCAACTTATAGTTCTGGTTATAATCCTTATTATTTAATACAAACTTGGTAGCATACCTATGTTTTGATATATACTGCACATAATTTTTAAATACGTAAGGCATTGAAAGTAAGTACCATAATAGTGCGATTGTCTTTTCACGCATGGATGCAAACTTCCCCAATCTCTTAGCAAATTTCTCGTACTACAGAGTCCATCAAAAAAACGTATACACACTTTATTAGAGGTCATCTATAATTTTTTCCGTAACAGCAAAATCAAAAGATTACATTCCAATATTATTACATGCAGTGAATTAAGACTATCCCGATAAAAGAAGGCTACAACTGCCACCTATACATAGGAGATTACTTGATAAGAGTTTGCTAGAAAAATGCATAGAAGCAACTGTTTGCCGTATTCAAAAGTATCTCAGTGCTCATGATAATCACTTGAGAACACCTGTCGTAATTTTAGAAGTCAAAGAGGACTTATATTCATCGCATGAATTTAGTGTTACAACTTTTATTTAGTTTTTCTTTTGCTGACATTTTTTGACGGATTCTGTATTATGAGAACAGCAGGTCATTGTTCTGTGCATTTAAGATGATCAGGGAGCCTGCTAATTGTAAAATATTGTACATGTATTATCAATTTTTTGAATGCAAGAAGAAATGTGAACCCTGCTGACATTCATCACCAGGTATGTAAAGGTTGGAGTCAAAATGGCATGAGTGATGGAATAATAAAGAAATAGGCTACATAGCTCAATGAAGAATGTGAGAATGTATATGATGAAGTGCAATAACTGATGATAATTCTAGTAAATCAATATTATACAAAAATGTATAACTGGGGCAAATGTCCGAGAAAGTATAACTGGGGCAAATGTCCGAGAAAGTATAACTGGGGCAAATGTCCACAATCGAAAGCAAGAATAAGGAGGTATGTGGATAATCGTAATTAAGTATAAAGAAGGGCTCTTTTACCACAACAAAGAGCCTTTTGTTGTGGTAAAAGAGCCCTTCTTTATACTTAATGAAGTGCAATGTTGCTAACAGTCTCTAATCAGTAAAGATTTGTAATTCAAACTTTGTGAAAACAGATTGGTACACAATTTCAGCATTTTCCTCACATTCTCCACAAATATGAAGGCCTGTTCTTATGAAATTGTGTTAGACTTTGAACTTTGGGAAGTAGTGCCCATGCTGGGTACAGAAGATGCTTTTATGGAGTTCAAAACCAAGAAAGCTGTTAATGCTCTGACATTTTTTAATGCGATACAGAAGAAAGCGACTAGTTTCACGGGCAGTTTCATATTCTGGAACAAAGGAATACAGAAATTGGTACCGCATTATGATAAATGCCTCAGTGATTATGGAAATATGTGAAAAATAGTTATAATTCTGGCTAATCGGATCAAAAAAATTTTTTTCATAGCGTAATTGAACTTACATAACACATATTGTACATTTCTATAATATAAGTAATTATGAATTTACATACAGGAATGTGACTGCTGTCCAGAATGTACAATGGGAAACTAAGATTTTCTGCTTACATAGTATTTATTGCAAACACTGAAATAATTGAATTATCACTCCTCAACATAGTCCCCTTCTAGTACACTACACTTATGCCAGTACATAAAAAGCATGTAAGTACTGCAAGAAAAGAATTTTTTTCAGATGGGTGCACCGACGACTGAACCCACTTGTTCAGAAGTTCATTCTGAGACAAAAGATGCTGGAGCTCTTGGCAAGCATTAAGAAGTACCCACCTCCCTCAAAAAAAAAAAAAGAAAAATTTAAGCCACATACTTGGAAACTTTTAACAAGTATTTAAAATTCTGTTGAATGAAGCTGGGAGGGGAGGGGCACAAACTGCAAACGGCCTTGACTGACTCCCTTTCTAATTAAAGGTCATCTATACTATCAGTTAACTAGCCTAGTTTGTAAACAAACACAAGCATTTAAAGCATATTCAAAAGGACATGTATGAAGTATGCAAAGGAGAAAACTCAATATTGAAAAAAAAATATATTTATTTGCAGAGCTTTTACTGGGAAGTATTATAAATGCAAAGAGGATGGTGTTTATTCTTGCATTGTCTGTGGAGAAGAGCTGTTTTCATCGGATACAAAATATGATTCAGGATCAGGATGGCCAGCTTTCTATGATGTCTTACATCAAGGAAAAGTGAAATTAAAAGAGGACATGTCACATGGTAAGTATAGTGGCTTATAACATTTAGTGGGACACTATTATTGCAGAACTATACGGAAATTTTTCATAAGTACAGTAATAAGAAACCACACAATGGTTTCTGTAGTGTATTTGCGATGCTTACCATTGGTAGGCACTCATCAATTTCGGTTTGTTTACTCTCGAACAGACCTCACAAATAATGAACCACTCATCCAAATCATAACTGTCCACAATTTAGTTTGTATTTGTTATTTAGCCCGTGTAATGCCAGTAATAAATTATTTACAAAGTATAGTTATGCCTTTTGGGTGCTGCTTAACCCACAATAGTTGGATTTATGCTTAACAAATAAATTAGTGCTTGCATCACAATTGGTGGTCATTATTGTGAATAGCTATTACAGTGCTCCCTCTGCATAATGGTGCTCTACATAACAGCAACTCCATATAACCAAGTTTTTTTTTTTTTCTGGAAAATAAACTTCAGTTATATGGAAATGTCATTATAAATTTGCCATTATGTACTACTAATGATTAAATCAATAAATTTGTAAATTTAATTTTCTATGCAAATTGCTAATATTTATTTAATTGCATATATTTATTTTTCATCTACACTTTAAAATGCTATGGAGATAAATTGAAAACCGTTAACGTGTTATTGTGCTCATTGACATGGTATTCATGTTTTTATAGCCCAAGTGAAATGACAAAAGTTATGTAGCTTTTGGCTCTATAACCAAGTAATGTTTTCAAAAACCGTCTGTGTTGCATCCTCAAACATACAGGGTGTATCTAAACCAGTCACAAACTTCTGGTGGAGATTCCCCACAGCGAGATGAAAATAAATGTTCATATAAACATGGTTCGGATAACGAACAGTTGAGATTTCCGCAGTTAAAATTGAAGTTTCAGCAGCTGGTTTTTTTATTCTGTGGATGGCAGGTGACATGCGGAGAAGCTACCTGCCATCCACAGAGTAGAAAAATCAGCTGCTGAAACCTCAAATGGTTCATTTTCCGAACCATGTTTATATGAACTTTTGTTTTCATCTTGCTGGGGGGAATCCCCACCAGCAGTTTGTAACAAGGGTTTAGATACACCTTGCATATTAAGGGATATACTGTATATGAATTATGCACAAAAAAACAATTATTTTGTCACCTTGTAATACTTTCAGATTATTTATATATGTAATATTTTTATTTCACACAGTTGGAGGAAACATTCTCCTCTTGGCTATGAAACCAGGACTTGCTCGAAAAGGAGTCTCCTGCTCTAGATGTGGTTCCCACCTTGGTCATTTATTTGATGATGGGCCAAAACCAACTGGAAAACGATTTTGCATAAATTCCGTTGCATTGAATTTCACTCCATCAGGAAAAGATATAGATGGGTCAATATCAGCATCCGAATGGATTGGAAAGTCTCAATTTTAAAAGTTCCTTTCCTAAGGGAGCTTGCTTACTCTTGTTCAATATCTTAAAGGAAACAATGTCAAAATACTTTAGTGGAACATATTTAGGGAATTAATTTATTTGTGCCATTTGGAAGCTGTGATTATTAAGCTGTGGCTTGTAGAACATATTTATTTATAATAATTGAACATAATTTGCTTTTGTGATCCAAGTCAGCCATACTTAAAAAGAAAACGTATTTTATACCATATGCATCTTTAAAAAATATTTTTTGTACCAATGTGAAATTTTTTATTTCCTACTGCCAAACATCACCTGTTCAAGATGCCTTAGGTTCTACGTAAGTTGGGGAAAGACTGGGTTTTCCTCTCTGGAAAACATGATTTCTAAGCAGATAAGCAAAGTTCAACTTCCTTTACATACAACTTAAAGACATGTGTTTCTTAAAAACATTATATTTAATGATTTTAAAAATTTAAATACATATATTTCATATTTATTCTGCATGTGCTTGCATAGAAGGAAAACCCCTCACTATAATATATGGCAGCTGCTAGAAACAGCTGTTACTATTTTTGTAAATTAGATATAAAATAGTAATTAGAAATATTTATTTATAAAAACGTAGTAAATCATTGAACAATGTACAAAATATACTAGAATTAACATTTATTTTGTGTGTCAGTTTTATTAAATAACATGCACTTTTTTGAAAAATAAATTATTTATGCAGCATTTTTTTATTCTAGTTTGTTAATAACATCATTAAAATATAGAAATTATATATTACTCAAAATAGTGATTTTTTTTTCTTTCCCTTATGACATGAAATTATTTACAATTAAAAAAACGTATGTTACATTATTTGCAGCAAAAATTGAAGATTCACAGCCTCGTCTTAAAAATTAAAACAAATTACTGTATAAATAACATTTTAAAATGTTAATAATTTACTCTGAAGATGAGAAATATAGTACAATTCACAGAAAGTTGCATCTTACTTTTAAGAACAAAATAATTCAATAAAATTTATTAAAAATAACAACAATGCACTTGAAATGATTCACCTGAAGATTTCTATCCTTGCTACGTCCAACGTAGCAATGGAAATGGGACAACAATAGAGCAAAATATAAAAACGATAATTCTTTCAAGGCACCAACATCATTTGTGATGGCACGGGTTTATGAAGTTAAGTACAATATCATAATACTGAACATGATTTTTTTAAAGTACATAAAACTTTTAAACTTAACAAATATAACATGTGACAGTAGAATTAGTCTTTAGAGTCCTTTGCCTGTTGGCTTTTTAAAAAAACAAACAAAAAAAAAAAACTGGCCTTAAGAAATTATTAAGACACTGAAGACTGTCTGGAATTTTCTTAGAACTGAAAATTAAGGCAATATCTTCTCCATGGAAAACATACTTGCATCTTTGTTTCTCCTCGCCCTTAAATAATTTTAAGGCATTTATTGATGCAAGCAATCCTAAATAACTTCAGATTCTGAGTTTTCTCAAAATATTTTGTTTAAAACATTATGTGGAAAGTGAGATAAAATTTGTAGATGGTGAACGTAAAGGAGTTCTTTCTGAAGGAGTGGGAGTATTTGATCGTCCTAATACCTATTGAAAAATAATTAAAGAATTTCAGGAAACCGCATATATTTAACACAATTATAAGAAAAAGTCATTTGATATTTGATTATTAATCTAAAACTATAACTTATGAATTGTAATCAAAGATATAAAACATTCATTGCCTAGGCCATAATTAACTATCTTTGTCCACCACCCACCAAAAAGTCTTTAATTTCTGAGGTTTCACAATCCAAATGTTTATGCCAGCAGTAAACTATACTGACCATTGAAAACTTCTCCAAACTAACCATCTTTCGGTGCCAAAGAACTTTTTAGAGAGCTAATCTTTGTGAGGATATATTCCCCACCATCTGAAAAAGCTTGATATAACAATCATCAAAATAAAGCCATTATAAGGATTTAATACATTACTTTGTTAGAAAGGACTAAATTTATGGTAATTCAATCATAACCTATTTTACAGTCATCAATCTGATACTTTTTTTTTTAATCATTATATGGGACAATACCATTAAAATTCTCGAAGCTATTATGACGATCTTTTTCAATGGAAGGAGATGCTTCTTAATATCCAAACTGTGATTTTTAGATGTGCAATTAAAATTTGCAATAATGGCTTTTTCAACTTCATTTTTAAATGATTTATAAGTACGTATTGTTCCCAATTTTCATCAAGATCATTATACATGTAATTTATGGGCACATTTTCATTACTTCCACATTTAATCGTTTTCAATGTTCAACTTCTGCATTGCTTGGAAATCTGGATAAAACAATATGGTAACTTGAATGAAAGCAGACTTGATGGTGATTATAATGAAATGTGTCAGCTTTCATTAAAGTTACTGTATTGTTTTATCCAGTATGCTGTTTTCTTACTTCAAATTATAGTTTCGCAAATACGTGTAGAATCTTGTCTATAAACACATACAGGGTATCCTAAAAAAGGACAGAATTTTTTTTTAAATGGAATAGCAGGCAAATGGTGATGTCAGGAATTTGTTTTGGTACATTTAACACCCTGCACGTTTGGATACAGTAAAACACTTGATGTGAAGTTTACACAAATTGTTAGTGTTGCGGACTACACTCAAACCAATAACAACCATGGACATGGAAACATTTTGCTATCTACAATATCCTTTGGGCTGGTTAGAGAAGGCATCTAGCTTGCAGGTTGGGGCTAACTTTCCTATTGGTATATAAATTCACGAAAGAATAAATTGGAAATAGTTCACATCTGTATTCTATTCATTTCTAAAATATAATGAATTGCAGCTAAGGCTTAGAATAAAAACCCTCTTGGACCATTTCAGTTTATTCTTTCATGAATTAATATTCAATAAAAAAAGCTAATCCCAACCTGTGAACTGGGTGCCTATTCTAACAAGCCCAAAGGACATGTCGATAGTGAAATGCTTCCATGTCCACAGTGGCTTAGTTGGTTAGAGCATCAGCATGATAAGCCAAAGGTTCCTAGTTCAATCTATGCCTGTGGAATGCTTTTTCTAGTTTTTCATTTATAATCCATTTTTGTTGATATATCCAGTTATGGATCAGACAGTTTCAAGCAGTAAAACTGTACACATTGTTGTACATGTAATGGTAATAAGCAATCACAGATGGGATGAAAAATGGTGACTTGAAGTAGAAATGCAAAGAAATACAATGTGCAGCATAAGTCTTTACAAGATTTCAAATTCTGTCCACTCAGCAGCAAAGCCACATATAAAAGGTAACAGCATATTAACAGGTGATGGAAATATGCAAGTTTTGTTTGTGACTGATACCATGGCATTATGGTTATATCAATGCCACTCTACCTCAGTGTTGGATTGGAGTCAAGTCTAACAAGGACTGTTCTTCTCTCTTGGTCTCCCAGGTTAGCTGATCTCATTCCATGTGATTAGTGAAAGGATAAGGTCTTCATTCCTCCTTTACCAACAGACTTTAGTAAGAATACACAGGGTGTAAATTATCTCCTTCAATAAAAACTACACTACGATGTAGACAAAATTCAGGTGATTAAAGTGATGCAAGACACTTGGGATCGCAAATCGCAAGCAACGCCATAAATTGAACCTCAAACTAAGCTGAATGGCGTGGGGTGGCACAACCCAAATTTGAGGTAGTGGGGAGCGGGGGAACCAGCCAGGCCACACCGCACGAACACAGTCGCCCAAATTTGGCTCGTGCTACGCAGCGCCATGCAGCTTAGTTTGAGGTTCAATTTACGGCGTTGCTTGCGATTTTTGACCCCAAGTGTCTTATATTACTTTAATCGCCTGAATTTCGTCTAAGTCATAGTGTAGTTTTTTTTTTGTAGGAGATAATGTATACCCTGTATAATAATTAAAATTGTGTAAGATGATAATATTGTAAACTTATTATGGATTTTATCGAGTTATAAAGAGGAACTGGTTTATTTTTGTTTATTTTTAATCAAATGTGTGTAAAGCAGTATTATAATGAAGCAGAAATTCAATATGGATGGTTTATTTGTATTTGTTGGTTTCGGTATACATTATGGATTTACTAGTTAAGAAAACTGCAAGCGCAGTAATCCTGCATAACTTTTTGCCAGCTTTAATTAGGGATAGTGTTTTATTGGTCACAATTATCCAGAGTGATATGAAAACTATCGGGGAAAAAACTGGAATAGTGGAAAGCACAATGCTTAAATCCTATGAATAACCGAATGCTTATGCAGGTAGGGGCTTGCATCATAATTTTAAGCACTGGCAGTAATCCCAATTGTCAAGACTGAACTTCTGATTTTAAGTGAAGTCTGGACATCTATATTCATGGCAGCAACATTTGAGACAGTGCCTTGAAAGTTAATTTCATTTGAAAAACGTGAATATTGAAGAAAGCTCCATTAATTTTGTATGGTATAATTTTGTATAGTAACTTGAATTTAAAATTTGTATTTGTGCAAGCTGTGTGCAAACAGTTTCATCCTCACTTAAGGTGTTGGATATTTTATTTTGTAAATATCAATTTTTTTAGTTAAATTTTGCATTTTTTCCTTTTATACCGATCACCCATTACATTATGACCACCTCTCCTCTGGAATCAATGTGCAGTGGATGCAAACAGCAGGATGTCCTTTCTCCATCCGTACACCAGTTTTGATAAGTATTCACAACCGACTGCGCATGAACAGCCCACAAAATACACTGTTCAGAAATCGGTGTTCCGAGGCACTGGGCTATCACAATTTGTCCTTTGTCTAAGTCTGATAAATCTGCTGCTTTTCCCATGCTGCAGTCGAACACTCGATATTCAGAAACTCAGTTCACAGGTGGTTTATATACAAGGTCTGTTTAAAAAGTAATGAGAATGCACAGCATGCTATCTGGCAACACAGGAGGTGTCTCCCTCTAGTGGTAGTTTAGGCAAACAAATGCTTGATCTTAAGTGTAATTTTCAATTTCCCACTGTCACTACATTATTGATATGAAATGTTCACATGAAGAGTGTTTCTTTAGTGTGTCATGGAAGTGTGCTTCCGGGGCAAACTGTGAATCAACAATTCTACCGTGAAGTTCTCGAGAGACTGAGGGAAAGAATTCTTAGAGTAAGACCACACATTGCTGTTAAAAAATTTTTTCAGAGGTTGTATACAGGGTGTATCTGAAACCTTGTCACAAACTTTTAGGGGAGATAGTATGAATGATTCTAAGCAAAAAAGTTCACATGAACATGGGTCAACATGGGTCAACTTCGTAACACGTGGTGGTTAGTACTCACCTATGAGCACATGTTACGATGTTGAGTGCGTAACTCTGAAACTTCTGGTTGAAATTAGTTCAAATTTTAACGGTATACACAGTTTTATATACCCTATTATTCTTCCAAGTTTCATCATCTTAGATGTTGTAAAAAGTGAATTATTAACTAGTTGATCTTAGCGGCAGCATTTTTATTTCTGTTCATACCTCAGTTATCGTTCAAATTCCGACTCATGTTCATACGAACTTTTTTGCTTAGAATCATCCATACTATCTCTTCTAGAAGTTTGTGACAGGGTTTCAGATACACCTAAAGTGAATCTATAGCCAATTTCTAAAATACAAATCTGACAGTACTTTCAATGGAAGAATTGTTATACTTCTATGTGAGGGGCTTTTATGTGTATTCCATTTCGAAAAAAAAAACAAAAAAAAAAACGCCATTTTCGAATATGGAAATCAACTTTGAAATGTGCAATAGAAACCCCTATTTTCTATGGCATTTTCAAATAAAAGTAATGGCATTCATCTTTTAATAGTAACTCCTAAACTTGTTTATTTCCATCTCATATCATCATTAAATTGATGCTTATTCAACAGACTTCACCAACATTGTTCTTCATTGTCATTCAATATTCTAAGTCTGGATCACTCCCTTTCAGTAGAATGCCTTTCTTCAGATGTTTTTAGTAATCAAGTTAATGCCCTCATTCTGTTATTTTTTTATTCTCATCAACTGTTAAGATGAAAGCATTAGTTATATGCTTTATTATATTAGTTATAACCTGCCTTGTCTAATCACTGAATTATTTATCTTATTTATCTGTGGTTCATTCATACATATAATTGTATAAATTGGGTGTTTACTTATTTTTCTAATGATTCATTAAATCAAATTAAATTAATTTTGCTTTTCAGAAAATGTGGATTTTAGTCAGTTACGAACAGCTCTTTTCTAATGTATTTTCATCTTTCCATCTATTGCTGAAGCAAACTGAGCACATGCTCCAAGCTCATAAGTAAGAGGGGATATCAGAAAGTAACACCATTTATTTTTTAATGGAGGAAATATAGTAGCTATGTAAAAGTTAACATAGCCAAAAAGAAGGCTGATTACATGCACAGACATTGCATAACAAGAATTGTTCCTGTGGACTTCGTGCTATCAGTCGTTTTACAAATGGCAACCAATCACATCATCTACAGT